>JAQMYF010000023.1:36820370-36852305 GCA_030014195.1 Neosilurus mollespiculum | reverse complement strand
TCCCTGGTCGGTGGTGGTTGTGTGATAGGGAAGGCAAAAGTTGATGGGTGGGAATTGGAAACGACTAAATTAGGGAGGAAAATGAGGAAAAAAAAAAAAAAAAGATATTTCTTCAGGAGAACATTGGAGTGCCAGAAATTCAGAAGTTCAATTATTTTATGCCTCAATGAGGATAGACCATTCTGGCACTCATAGACCTGATCCACAGCTGTCAAAATATGACCTTATCTCATTTTTTTTGTTTTGTTGGGTTTAGATCACTGTGGCTCTCAATCCATCAATTAAAACTTGTGCACCAAATCAATCAGTCTCCCCCAGAAAAAATATTTAAAGGAATCAGCGAAAGCTCAATACTGCTATGACACTCATGTCCACAACGAGTCTCTAAATCTTACCTGTAACTGGAGTCACTGGCTCTTTTATCAGATCCACCTACATACAGTATTTGTTTATTTTGTTAGTGAAAATGTATGAACTATAGCCAACCCACATAATACCTAATCAATGCAAAGACACCGCATAGGATTACCACTGACCAGATGATATTCTCAGCAGAGCAGTGGCAATGACATGCTGGGAATTATGCTTATTAGTCACTTTAAGATCCATACCTACCTATATTTGGACATTAATCCCCTTCTCTCCCCCATGCATAGTATATGTTATTATAAAATTGGGTTATTTCATAATTTGATCTCTTTTTTTTTTAAAGGGGTGAAAATGTGACCGAGTTTTTGCCACATCCAGATTACATTCTAATGGCAGACTGCATCTATTATGAACAGGTAATGCATTATGTTTCATGAGCTATTCTACATTCAGTGTATTTGTGTAGGGACTAGATCAGTGATAACAGTTGATAATCTTTTAACATCAGTCTGTTGTGCCATTGGTGGAGACGTTAAAGCTCCTGGCTGGACCTGAGACCTGCGTCATCTGCTGCTATGAGCAGCGCACTATGGGAGTTAATCCTGAAGTGGAGAAGAAATTTTTTGAGGTGGGTGCAAAATAGGGCTGAGTGATATATTGATAAGTTATCATTATTACACTGTGACTATTTGTATCATGAGCCAACTGAATATCATGAGTATCATGATTTTGCAGAAATATTAACTGGAAATATGCAGAAATGAAGATAGCTGTGGAGTTTTACCCTACTTTCATAAAGAGTCTATATAAAGTAGCATGATACATAGAGCTTGCATAGTCAATCTTTGACAGTAGTGGGAAATGTAGGAGTTGACACTGGGTTATGGTTGGGATGGGTTTAATACAAAACTGGAGAAAGACATAGAAAAAACATGGAAAACAAGGCTAAATACAGATAGAGCTTGAACATAACTGAGTTGTGTATTTGGAGTAAACTAAATTGCTTTTGAGACAGCTTTGTGACCTCTTGGGCATTTTTTCCACTTTGTGTTCTGTAGTTGCTGTTGCAAGACTTTGAGGCTGAGGAGGTGCCAGCTGAAAGACAAGACCCTGAATTTAACAGTCCTGACATCCACATTCTCCATCTGCGGCGCAAACGAGGCTGAATGTCTTTTAAGATCTGTATATAAACAGTGTGCACTTAGTATTTGTGTATCCAGATCTGCCAATCTTTATGTATCATAGGCCACCCCAACCACCCCCATTCTTTAACATCACTTCTATGAGTTATCACTTAAATATTCACTTTAAGAATATTTTCCCAATTACGATGGCAGGTAAGCCAATCAACGTAGTCTGGAATAATATACTATTAATAAATTTAACCTCCCCGATATTAACTGACCCCAAGAAGCTGGGTATCCAGGCAGTGTGTTGAATGAGAACTTTACATCTTGTTTATTTAATTTACTGATGTGGAATATTAATGTATGTTTAACTGTGAACATTAAACAAGCACATTGCTAACAGGAATTAATTATGTTTATCAAGTAATTGAAAATATTTGTCTGAAAATGGTTAAAATGTGCAATTTCATCAAAAAAAAAAGTTTGAAAACTTTGAATGAAAATTTAATTTTTATGATGGATTGTAATATCCAACATGTAACAATAATGTATATAATAATAGTGATGATTATGCATTATTTCTCTTTGGGTTTGGTGGGTCTGTGTGTGTTACTGAAGGGAAGAGGGGGGTGTAAATAAAGTCATGATTGTGAGTCTGCAGTTTATTTAAAAATTTGATGTAGTTCAGAATAAATAGTAAATTACATTTTCAGACGTTGTGGATTTGTGTTATTTTTTGAGTCTTTGTCTTCAGACTCTGTCTCCTTACTCTGTTTAGACAGATGGTACATTTTTTCATCACTGTATCCAATCCAGTCTTTTTCCTTGAAGTCATTAAAATATTTTCCATTCCTCTTTGCTCTTGTTACTTCTAACCACTGTTGGAAATAGCTTTGCTTTTCAGCTCACATACTGCTGTAAACCTTTATCTCATATTATCCATACTGTTAAGTAAATGCACTTTATATTACATTAAAAAAAAAAGATCATTGTTTTTGTATTTGATTCACAATATAAGTTCAGTGTAGTTGTATTTGATTATATGGTATCCATTAGCTATAAAGTATATATCTTATGGTGAAGAATTTAATTTCTCACCTAAATGCTTTTTGCAATCTGTGTGTAATTCTCCTTTCAAACAGCAGGTGCTCTGGGTAAGTAGAAACAACTTGGGGAGGTAGATGAAACCTGAACTCAAGTGTAACAGACAGATACCATCGACTTTTAGTATGGATGAGTGGCGAGCAGAAAAATGGGTCTGGGTCTCAAAATTATAATGTGTTGAAATATATATGCTGCATTTAATGTTATAAAATGATTTTTATTATTTTGTGACAAATTGGAGTGGTCCTAGGTGTCTGTGTAGAAAATAAAGTTAAAACCACTATAGAAAAGTTTGTGGAATAGTTTTGTAATAATCGGTTCATCTCATTTTTTTCTAGAATAGATAATGCAATCTGTAGTATGTTGGTGGCCAAGAGCCCCCAGCGTGTGTTGGGGGAAGTCTGCAATGAACACTAGTAAGATTGCAGGGAATAGGGCATTTTCACAGGTCCATAGCATGAAACACGGTCCACACTCCTCTAAGCAAACACAGGTCTCTCACTGCCTTTCACAGATCCACTGTTTACACAGCAGCACCACTATCATAGCCACATGTGTCAGCCTGTCTGTTTCTCACACAGCAAGGCAACTGCTGAATTTTTCTTCCCAGTAAGGCTATGCATAGAAATGTTCAAGAAGTCTTAATGAAACATTTCTTTTCATGATGCAATCAAATACCGGTTTAACATGTATCCTCTGACAGATAAAACCCTGAATGACACATACTGGCATCCTTTAATATTATATTAATGAATGAATGAATGAATGAATGAATGAATGATTGCTAAAAGCCAGTTTATCATTTTGTCATCCCTAGCCTCCCCCCACAACACACACACACTTTTTTTTTTTTAACCACTTTTTACATCAACATTAAAATACTCACTAAGTACTAAAATACTTAGAAAACACAGAACAATGCACAGGGCACTGTCATGCTGGAAAAGATTTGGTCTAGGCCTCTTAATTCTGTAGAAGGAAAATTTAATTACAGGATACAGCATACAATATAATTACATTCTAGGTAAGTTTGTTTTCCAGTTATGTAGCAACATTTTGGGGATGGCGCACATAGGGCAGTGATGGTCAGGTGTCCACCCACTTAGAAAAAGGCTAAAGATAAAAGAAGAAAAAAATATTAAAATTCATTGGAAGGGGATATGATATAATTCTGAATAATTTTTTTTAAATATTCTCAAAAGAATTTGTTTTTGTTTTTTTTTCTTTAAAATATTGTGCTGAAGCTGGTGAGTTTTGTTTTAAAGAGCCATTAAAATGTCCTAGGGATAATTTGGTTCACTCTTTCCAGTTAAATAATTTAGTATTAGTCAGTAGTGGCCACATTCTGGCTCATTACAAGTTTCTTGCAATTCATTCATTCAGTAAACACTTTATCATACCCACTTCAGTTACCTGGAGAAACCCCACAGAAGAACATGTAACAGCACAGACAGTACCCTGAGCTCAAGATCAATGCAGGGACCCTGGACCTGTGAGGCGACAACAATACCCATTGCACCCCTATTCCCTGAAGTGGAGATGCTAGTCAGCAGCTTGTAAGTAGACAGCAGCCACTTTGTGTGACATTACACAGGCTGGTGGGGTTAAACCCCTTAAAACCCAAGTAGAACCATCTGCTCTGAATGACCTCACTGTAGACGTCCTCTCACACTAGAGTCCACTTTCTCACCCATATAATACAACATACAGATCAATCCGATTTGATTGATCCAATTAATAGGATTAGATTTTCTTCATACGTACACTAGACAAGTGATAAACAGATAACTGTTAATTAGGCCACATCCATACAAAGCAATAATTAAGAATTTGAAAACCCCATATTATAAAAAACATACATTTAATTTTTTTTGCCATTAGGTCATGTTTTTTTGTTTGTTTGTTTGTTTGTTTTTTAAAGCCATTCTGGCTCAGAAAATGCAGACGTGTGAACTAAATGAGGAAAGGAAACATTATAATGAGTTCCATAAACTACATCTCTTTATAAAGCCTAATGGTGCACTGCATCCAAAAAGATTGGCCTGCTCATTCCTCACTCAGAAAATAAAGCACAGCAAATCCAAAACGCACAGCAAATCCAAAAAGGATTTTCTGGTTTCAATGTTTTCTCATCAAAAAAGGGATAAAAAGCTAATTAAAGTAAAATAATAATTATAATAGTAATGGTAATAATAATAGTAATAGTAATAATAATAATAATAATAATAATAATAATAATAATGCATTTTCTAATCCTTCAGAGAAATGGTTCAATGGTTTGCCACTGCTTAAATGATTATACCTTACATATTAACACAGCATTGCTCAGCTTATCAAAAGGCCACATTTAATTTAGCTGGTTAAGTTGATCACAATATTACATTTTGTCTCAGACACGATTTTACACTGCCAGCTCAGACACACACACAAGGTTTTATTGCTTACTATCTTTAGTATAATACTACATTACTCTTATTTCTTTCTGCTGTGGTGAGCACAGCTCAGTGGAAATAATGTTCCTTGAGAGACTACATAAACAGGAAATATGTTTATATTAAACTGGATACTCATTATATACAAGTGAACATATTAAATATTTCCCCCCATGTATTCCCTATAACCAACAGGTGGCATTGCATGATTTAAGCTCTCTCATTGTTGTAGAGCAGTATTTATTTCCATGTGAATATGTGTGTAGTTAAGTACATACTTAACATTATTTGAACATGTTGTAATCTGGACATTCTTTTTAAATGATCCTAAGGTCCGAAGCCCTTGCTCTTTTTAAAGTGTCTTAACCCTGAATCCTTTATTTGAAAATATCTGATTGTAGTTCAGATATGACGCATGTAACCCCCATTACAACTCACTTCCTTGACAACAGTTACTAAGGGAAACCCACACTTCCTCTCTTTGAAGCTTCGATGTAAGAGATTAGAAGTTACTCACAAATGCCAACAAGGTAAAGGCTACACAATGATATTGGTTGTAGCATGGAGAGAAAACCATGTGTTTTTGATTTTGACTTGCTTGGGGCATTGATCTCTAGGTGACAGTAGTTTGCACTGTAGGTCATTAGATAAGAACCGATGACTCTTGAAAACTCTGAATGTTCAGAGCTACACACTTTGAAATATTTCCACAGGAATTTTCCATTTAATAAATGGAAAATATGAATGAATAGAATATATTGGAAAATGAAAGGCAAGTAGGACACTAGTGATTGAGGTGTGGAGCCAAGAAGTGTTTAAAGGTTTCTTATGCTAACACAGAAGAAAAAAATATCTTTAAAAAGCTACTTTTCTTAAAGGAGCCCATTCTCTTACCAGGCATATAAAATAAACATGAAATACCTTGTTACCTCTAGGAAATAAAATGAAAACATTTGCTTACTCCTGTACACGAGTGTCAATGACCCCTGCACTGGGCACAGTGATATTTTTAAAAATCGCCACCTTGACGTGATCGAGAGTGCACAACATTTGATCTCTGACTTTTCCACTTTCCACAAATTGATGTTGCACTGTGAAGTTATCGCGCATGTGCAAATCGCTTCTTTTGATCATGCAGTCTTGTTATTGTTATTGTGTACAGAAACAGAACCAAAACAAGATGTAAAACAGTGGAATAAGATAAGGTGAGGTGGGGTTTGCTGGGAAACCTATGTATAGGCTATTCACTATTGAATGGGCACCTTTAATATAAAGTGCATTGAAGGGATAGCATGGAATAGATTCAATCCACTATGGTTATTAAAAGAAATACACAGAACTTTGGTTATTTCCTATAAACAAGAAAGGAGATGTGACATACTGTTTTACATCACAGGCCATCTGTACCTTTAATTGGTGGACAGTGCAGTGTTTCTCTCATGCTTTGTAACAGACTGACAACTGCTGGGTGTTAAATATGCCTTCACACACAGAGTGAGAAACTCTGCTCACTAGTGAATCACAGTGTAGTCACAGAGCTGTCAGCACAATGTTGTTACGGTCCAAAACAAAATTCCGTTTCAGTGAGATTATCTCTCAGGCACACTCATCGACCCCATCCATATTGCAAAAATTAGTTTGCGACACAGTGTCAGTGTTGGCCAGTTTAGTCAGTGGAGAAAGGGGAGACAACAGGCCAGGGATTTGAGACAAAGTTGTAAGTAAAGCCTGTGCTGCTGACTCAGCAGGGCGTACACACTGACGACTTTCCATACTGAGAATAGTGACTTAACAAAGAAATCTTGGTAATCGTTACAATCACCTACAGGTCAGTGCAGGAAAAACAACCCTCACTTTATTGATCTGTGATCAGACGTCCCTGTCTCAAATGTGGCTTCTCCTTTATGAGACAACAAACAGTGCAGGACCATGATCAGCTATTTCACGCTTCAAGTCAGAGAACAGAGGAGTCATTGTTTAGCTTAGAAAGAATGCTGTAGAAAAGGCCAACCTCATCACACTCCCGATTTATACCACGGTCTCCAAAATAGAAATGAGAATTAGGTGATTAAAAATAGGCTCGGATTTCAAAACAGATGTTCCACAGACATTTTTGCAGATAACTTGAACTCTGGTGGCCTCATATATGTGTGTGCGTGCGTGCGTATGTGTGTGCACGTTGGAGAAGAAGCAAAATAAGACAGCAGTTATAAATTATATAGTAGAACAACACTGCCAAAATTAATATGGTGGCTTAGAATGGAATGCTCATATTTAAAATACAGATGGTGAAGCAAATCAATCTGCAGAATATTGTGGTTGTTTCCTCACCAGTCACTATCATTGGTGTATCATTTATATCTAAATGATTTGTTGTTATTACATTGTGTTTCTGGGGCAGTACACAAATATGTACACCCAAAGAGATGAGTAATTATTCATGTTGCAGGTATGAGGAGCCATTCTTTAAGAGAAGCTGGTCAGACTGTCAACTTGTTACGATGCTTTCTCTGTCAAAGTGTCTGTGTTTCATAGTCATGTAATGACACTTACAACATGCTTTTTCAACTCACAATTTAAGCAAATCAGATATATCTTCAATTGAGTTTTGTATTTCCTTACAGCTGAAGTATTAAAATGACATTAAACACTGCTTACTTCATTAATTCATCTTTATTAACAGCTTTATCTAGCTGAGAAGTCAGAGTCACAGAGGAAACCAAGCCTTTCCTGTGACCTTTGTGTACACACTCTGACAAGGACACACCCTGAATAGACAACTAGTTCATTGCAGAACACTATACATACACACACCTTCATATATTCTGTCACAACTAAGTTCAGACCAACCAATCCATGTAGTGCCATGTCTTTGGGTAGTGGAAGGAAACTGGAGTACCTGCAGGAATCCCACATGGACATGGAGAGAACAATGTGAAATGCCACACAGATGGTAAATTGAGCTTGATTTTGAATCAGATCCCTATCTGATTCACTGCATCCTAGAGCAGCAAGGTAGCAGTGTTACCTGCAGCGCCATTGTGCAGCTCAATTTTCCAAATTTGAAAAACGTTTACTTTAGTAAAAATGAGCACAGTGGTGCAGTGCTTAGCATAGTAAAATCATAGTAAGAAGTTTCTGGGTTTGAACTGCATGACTGACTGAAGCCTTTCTGTGTGGAGTTTGCATGTTTTCCCCACGCTAATGTGGGTTTCCTCCAAGACCTCCAGTATTCTCTAAATGTTAAAAGACATGCAGATTAGGTCAACAGGCCCATAGGTGTAAATAGTTTTTTCTGTCTGTATTAGCCCTGAAAAAGATTGTTGACCTGACCAGGGTGTACTCTACCTCTTGCCTAAAGTCAGCTGGAATTGACTCCAGCTTCCCCCATAACCCTAATGGAAAAGTAGTATAGATAATGGATGGATGGATGGACCTTTTGAACTTCTGGTTTATGTCTTCTAACAGATAATCTTGGGCCACTGAAGTGAACATAATTTTTGCCAAATTTAATCAATACTCATTCTTAAATAAACAGCTTTTGTTTATTGTCTTTTAGAAAAAATTGTTAGCTTGTCAAATATTAATAAGGCACACCAATAAGACATAGAGAGACATATATTAATAAAGAATAAATAAATGTGTCTCAAATCTCTGTCAGAATAAATTTATTCACTTACACTTCATCAGTGCTTGGCAACAGAGAGCTGTCTTTTCTCAAGTCTCTAGCCAAACTGGCTCAGCATTTCAATATCACACTGAAGACAATTGCTCCCAGTTGGAACCTTCTCCCTTTGCATCCTCAGTACCAGAGCAAAGAGCCAAGCTCTCCTCCCGCCCTGTCTGCTGCAGCTGTTCCTACTGAGCTCTTTGCGGAAGACTATTGGCATTGTACAGCAAATATAAATCAGCTCTTGTTCTGTTTGCACACACAGACAACAAGGCCAAATGCTTGCAATAGTGCAAATAATGACCCAGAAAGCAGGGACATTTTACTGTATTTACTGCATAGTAAACAAGCATGTCTTCCTGGATGGGGTCATTTTGAGAAGTATCCAACTAATTTAGAAAACGGAGTAGTTATCTACAGTTGTAACACTTTGCAGTGGTAGTACAAAAAAAGAAGTCAGACAAATCAGGTAAATGTAAACTCTACCCAAGTAACAGTGCAATTACTCACCTAAGCAAATATAATTTGAAGTACAAAAGTTTACAATTTGAAAGTAGAAAAGTATAAATAAATGTAACTAAAATACATAAGTAAAAGTACAAGAGAGATTCATATAAGAAAGAATCTCAGATTATTCACAGATTTAAAAAAAAAACATTTAATCTAATTCACTCACTCTTTTGCCAAACCACTTGATCCTATTAGGGTTGCAGGAAGGCTTGTGTCTATCTCAGTTGACACTGGTCAAGAGGGGTTTTTACACCCTGAACAATTCGCTAGACCATCAAGTGCCAACACACACAACCATTCACACTCACACTTTTGGGCAATTTGGAACACCCAGTTAACCTAATGTGCATGTCTTTGGACTGTGGGAGGAAGCCGGAGTACCCGGAGGAAACCATGCAACCTCCACAAACTCCACACTGAAATGCCCTAGCCCAGGACTCGAACCCAGGACCTTCTTGCTAGTTTAGCTAACTAATTTAGTTAATTAACAACAGTTTAAACCCTAATCTCTCACATTAGTAAATATGCTAACAATTTGGTGACAGATACTAATTAAATACTGCAAGCTAGATGTCACAATAAAAGCTGCCTTGCTAAATAAAGGTTTACTACTAAGAGATACATTTTATAGATTTTATCTTCCCATCTCTAGTGCTTTGGATCTACTCTCACAGATTTTTAATATTCTAGCCAAATTCTTCTCAAGCACCATAAAAAGCCATATGGAACATAGTCGTGGCTTGTTTTTTTTATTTGTTTTTATTACTGTAAATGACACAGATGTCATTTGGCTGGACCCTGAAATTACATTCAGCCAGCTAATGAATTAGAGCCTATTATGGAAAAAATGGGTTCTAATTCATTAGGAACCACAAGTAAGTAAGCAGTCTCCATTCCTGCCGAATGCATGGATTCGGCTAACACAGATGGCTCCATTCAGACTTCTGAACCTCAACAGGAAGAGAGCTAACTATAAACCACTTCCTGTGTCAAATGAAGAGCAACGGCATGTTGTGTTTATGAGCAGTGGAGGACAATTACTGCTAAAACTCTGAAGAAAGATAACGAACCCCATAGCTACAGGCAACAGAAATGCAGAAATGCAGTAGAAAAATCCCCCCCGTCAAGGAATGAGATAAAAAAAAAAAAGTGTAGGCAGTGGGTTACTTATCCAAAGGTCAGCGGTTCAATCCCCACTATCACCACTGTTGAGCCCTTGAGCAAGACCTGTAACCCTGTTACAAAAAAAAAAGTTTCAAAATGAATAGTTTTCATTGCAGGTTGCAGATCACCAGTATATTGCATTTGAATTCAGATGATGAGGATGGGCTTAAAAGGTAGACAATATGGACATTTTTAAACTTGGCCCCTTTTGTTCACTTCAGTGCAATGTGTTATCCAATCTATATTCTTGATCATACACACAGATTACCATTACAGCGTATTAGGAAACTGACCCAGTGGGCCTTTATCTTGGCTACTACTAACATATTTCCATGAAAATTGGGTGCTGGACTGCTATATGATTAAATAAATTGATTAGGTTTTTCATTTTCGCAATGATCAGTTCTACTTGGTCAAATTGTGACTTTCATTGTGTGAGCAAGGGATACTTATAGCTAGCAAGGGTTAAGTCGTCTTTAGGTTGAATGACTGTTTTTACTGTGATGTTTCATTAAATATGAACAGTTATTCATCTGGCAGACTTACAACTGACCAAATTAGATGAGCCTGGAGGAGATACTGGAATTTGAACTTACAACTTTATGATCAACAGTCCGCACATTATTTTTATATGGCTTCTTAAAGGAGGGACATTGAAGTCATATGTAGATAAAACACACACACACACACACACACACACACACACACAGAATTAGGGACTGCTCCCCAATATTCAGCCACACTAACATCCAACAGGTTTCACAAACATACCCACATATCCCTCTATCCACCTGTTATCTATACTTGGTACACATCAGGGTCGCAGGGAAACTGAAATCCAAGCTGACTTCTGACTACTGTAGTGTTAAAACAGAGACATACAACCAATCATACTCACATGGGCAATTTAGTGTAGCTAGTTGGACCAATCTGCATGTCTTTTTACTGTGGGAAAAAAAAAACACAAGTACACAGAGAAAACCTTCACAGGCACAGGTAGAACATGCAAAAGGCCACAATTGTGAGGTGACAGTGCTCACCACTTTATTGCTGTGCCACCTACATATGAAAACAAAGTGAAATGGAACATTTTATGCATTCTTCTATACCATGATGTACAGTATTTCCAAATAAACTTATAATTGGGCATAAAAATTTACTAACATTTGTTTATTCATTCATTTGCCAAACAACTTTATCCTTTTAGGCTGGAGCCTATCTCAAGTGACTCTGGGCGAAGGCTGGGTAAACTGCTAGCCAGTACATCACAAGGCCAACACACACACACACACACACACGCATACACAACCATTCACACATGCACCCCAGGGCAATCTGGAACAGAAGAAAACCACATAAGCATGGGAAGAACATGCAAACTCCACACTGAAGACCCAGGACCTTTTTTGCTTTGAAGCAGATGTGCTACACCACTGTGTCATGTATTGTACTAACAATTTTATTTTTTTTGGCCTTGGGAAGATTGTTTGTAGTTATTGTCTACTGACACTGATCATGTACAGTGTAGAACCTAAATTTGTCTTTAAAGGCAGAATCTAATTTCCACCTATGGCACTGATCCACAAGGCCTGGTGTAAATTACTCACTCAAAGCAAGCAGTAACAGTTCTGTAAGTACGTTTCCTTGGCAACTGGTCAAGCAAACAGTGAATGCATGTTACACACATCGAAACGAAACTTCTCACTGGTTACACCCTTTAACCAGGGTGAGCAACCACACAAAACTCCAGGATTTGAGTCATATCCACTGAAAACAAAAGGGATATGCAGCCTGAATATAGTGCTTCAGGTTGAAGAATGCATGGCTGTGGAATATTCTGTAAACATTTAAAAGGATGAATAATAACAGAGCCCTGACAGTTAAAAGGAAGAAAGAATAAAGAAAGCCTATGAGTGGAGGCATGGCCATTACAACAATAGATGTACACTTTAAGGTTAAGAACATTAGTATCAATTTAGTTCTTTTAAATTCAACACGTGGCAGGAACAGACAATGAAGTATTTTCCAGATGTCCACTGTTCAGGTTTCTTCAGCTTTGTCGTCCAAACAGCAATATTAAGGGTTTTTTTCAATGCTGGAACTTCTCTATGGCTTCCCTATTCATTTTCTTTTTTCTCCAAATGTTTCCCCCTCAGGAAATCCTGTATCAGAATTCCGGACATACCACTAGAGATACTTATTTACACAGTATTCCTTCTAGGTGCAAAGTGAGGGCCATAAGAAGTGAATGACAAGGTGTGTACAAGTCATACAGAAGTGATGCAGTTAGTCTGTAATTTCTGACACTTTTCACATTTCCTTCAACAGAATACTATGACTGGGCTGTATGTAGATTTCAGAGACAGGAAAGAAAAGATGTGTTGTTTTGTTTTTATCATCTTCATTTGAAAATATCAAGATAGCAGCCATTGATCTTCTGGGGTCTTTCATGTCCTCACTCTCTCTTTTTCCAGTCCTCGCTATTCGATTACCAGTGTCATCCGAGAACATCTGTAACTGAGCAAGGCCAAGGTCAGGGACAGGAATGCAAACATTACAGGACACCCACGGCTACATTACACACTCAGCCAATTCTGTGTGCTATATGGCTTACAAAGCATGAAAGGCTGTACCATATAAAATGTATCCTTCCTTCATGGAGCCAAACCTGTGGCAAAGAAATTGACATCATGCAACATACAACCAGCCTGAGATACATTTCATGCTGTTAACTCCACAGAGAGTGTGTAATGTTATCTGATAAGAGGCATTGTTCCTTACAAGAACACACCCTCAAGTTGTCGAGCGAACCTATTTCACAAATTGACTTTAAACCATGATTTGTGGGATAGTAAACACCCCCTTCTTGTTGTTATTCTTCTTTAACAGCAGGACTAAAGCACTCCTTCAGTTAGACACCACAAAATCTGTCTGATCCATGTGTTCCTCACCCAGCTGCAAGATCTGATATGTCTGTCCATTATACTACAAACAAGCATCAACTGATTCTTTAAGCCAGTTCTTTTTCTGTTTGTTAATTACGAGGTGAGCAATGAGTCTGGTGCTAAGGTTTCGGGCCACTTGTCATCTTAAAGATGTGTCTGGTGTTTCTGTGTGGGATTTGCATGTTCGCTCTGTGCTTCCGTGGGTTTCCTCTGGGTACTCCAGTCTCCTCCCACAGTCCAAAGACATGCCTATTAAGCTAATTGGCTGTTCCATATTGCCCCAGGTGTGACTGTCAGTGGTTATGTGTGTGTTTGTGTTGCCCTGTGATGGTCTGGTGAGCTGTTCAGGGTGTACCCCACCTTCACCCAGTGTAGGCTGAGATAGGCACCAGCCTCCCTGCAATGAGTGAGTGATTGAAAGATTAATAGTCCCATTCATGGTTTAGACTTATTTCCTTCAAGCAACTATGACACTGCCCCTTTAAAGGGAAACATCAGGTGACTGAGCCCCTTTATCCTGTCATGAAATTTACAAGTGGGTAATCTGCAACTAAAGTCACTGCCATTTGCAAAAGACCTTAACATATAGCTCACAGGGAACAATCGAAGTTCCCTGAGTGGTGAACATAACCCTGACCTCTGACTGGTACCCCCTTTTCCTCTGCAAACAACACACCTATAATAATATGTATGAACAAATCACACATAGTTGATCTTGCACTTCCTTTTACTGAAGAGGTCATCTGTAAAATATTCATAGATATCGAACTCATGCAACAAACAAGGGTTTAAATTCCGGTGACAGTAGTAATGGATGACAAAGCAGACCTATTCAAACAAGCTTGTGATGAATGCATTTCTGCTCCCCATTTTCAAAATGCTATTTGCTAATGGTCTGCCCATTTATTCATTGCCGAACTGCTTTATCCTACTAAGGTCGCGGGGATCTCAGCCGACTCTGGGTGAAGGCAGGGTACACCCTGAAGAGCTTGCCAGTCCATCACAGTCATTCACACACACACAACCATTCAGACTCAGACTTTGGAGCAATTTGGAACAGTCACTTAGCCCAATGGGCATGTCCTTGGACTGGGTTGGGGGTGGGGTGGGGGGTTGTTCATGCAGACTTGACAGAGGAACGTCCTCCATGAGCCTAGGACTCAAACTGAGGACGTTTTTTGCTGTGAGGCAGGTGTGCTACACACTATGCCACCCTGCCCCTCCTGGCTGTTCAGTATAGTTTAGTTCCTGTAAATAGCTACTTGTTGTAATGTACACAGGGCACAATGACATCATCCCCTATTACAGGATGTGAGGGTGGTTTTTCTTTTGTCATGCATCTGTAGTTATAAATGAAGTATTTAAATACAACTTACAGTATTCATCATAAACTCTCAATATTAGAACATTAGAGCAATAGTAGCGCAGTGATTTGAATTCTGTGCTATCCGCTTTAAACATTAGAGCAAGGTGTGAAAGCCTCAACTGGTTCTACGTATTACATTTAACCACAATTATGAATTTATGAATTAAAGTATCTCCCGAAGAATAAAATACAAGTTTCATTTATTACTTTGCTCACAGTGCCTAGTTTATCCCAGATTTTAAAAAAAAGTGAGTTGAGAGATCAACAAGATATGTTTGTATAACCTACATATTCAGGAGCAGTTTACAGTCCTCTAAATCTTATTATAAATGACAGAATGATCTAAATACAGATCATACACTCATCATTTTAATCATGCAACCCCATCCCAGTCTCACACACATGTTTGACCACAGTGACCACTTCCTCCAGCTCAGGCACACACAGGCACGTTAAACCTTTTGATTGGCATACTGAGATGAACAAGGCATGCAAAGGTTGCATTTCACAGAGAACGTTATTATGAGGTTGCATGAGTTTCACAGATATTTTGCAACTAGGTGAAAATGCACACAAAGAAATAAAAAATAAAACTCTCCCTCTTGACAGGATCACTGATAGCTGGAGAGGGTTGAACGGTTACATTCAGCTGTGGGAAGTGAAAGTGATACTCAAATGTGTGTGGAGCTATTTGGAAATTTTTTGTCACAATTCCTCATAACTGCTCGCCTTATACTTCACCTGGGGGAAAAAACCCCCGCAGACCTTGTGATACGCTGCTTAACAGATAGCAATCATATTTACAATCAACATTCTCTTATTAATCCATTAATGTCAACAACAGTATTGCACCAGTATTTAATACATATTTGCCACCAGTGAGGCAAACATTTCAACACAACACTTGACCTGGCCTTAAGACTTTATTAGAACTTGACTGGCTATTTACACTGATTGATACTGGTTGATTTTCTAGATTCCAGACTGCCTTCTGGGTGTCAACCATGTACAGTGAAGCTCCTGAGTGGTGCACCATACAGTAGTCATGGAATATGTCTTGAATGGTTGTCCCATGTCCAACCAATGTCAATGTCTACCCACCCCAGAAAACCCAAAAAGACTGCTGCATCACTGAGTTGATGCTGATTGGCTGTTAGGTATCACTGACTTGCGTGGCGATAAGCAATAATAAAAAAAAAAAAAACAAAACAAAACCCAACAAACCAGATTTATAATTAATAACAAAACTAAAACCCAACCAAAAAACTGAAGCTCATACACCACTGCTCACTCGTGCAGACTTAAAAAGACAATCTAACTCAGGTAGGGAGACAACCTTGCAGGTAAATAAATGCTTTTGAGCAAACAATGAAATCAGGTGCTTGACAGAACATGACCTCATTAAACGGATAATTAAACTAACAATTTAACAAGAATCGGAAATCAGCTAGTGTAAGGAAAAGAAGTCAAAACCAAACCCAGGCTTGGACACCTATCAGTAGAACTCTATTTGGAGCACCACTTTTAGGAAGTGCCCACATCTATATAGTATAGACTGGTATACAGAAAATGTGTGAGAAAAAATTGTTGCTTTGACCCAAATGTGGTCTGGGGACCACCAAAAGTCTATAAAACATAACCAGGGAGTTCATGATTTTTGAATTTTGCTGTAGTGGTGAAACCCACAGCCCATTACTATCTGTTAATTTGATATATCAGCTAGCAGTTACTGTTAGGTTTAATAAAAATGTCTCACGTGGGTCTAAAGAAATAAATATTATTTATAATTATATAAATAATTGCAGTTTTATTTCATATTTTACTTCTAAAAAAATCTATGGGATTCAGTAGGTGACTACTTACTACCTTTCACAAAATGCAGCCTGGACAATTGTCCAAAAATGCACACAAATTATTTTGCAATAAGAATGATTATCTATATCCTGTATGTGTATCTTTTGTGTTTGTCAGGTCAGGCTGTATTTAAAATTCAGTTAAAACGAAGTTCAGCAACAATGTGGCCTAGACGTTTTTTTTCACACAATCCTAGCCGTCAAGCAAACACTTTCTCAGCTTGTGTAAAAAGCAGGTTGAAAATAGATTGATGAGTATAATGACCTCTTAGTGATCAAACTACACAACTGGTAAAATCATGAGGAAGTCCGGTGAGACTGCTTCCTTAGATAGTGTCAGGAGGAAGAGAAAATTTTGCAGACTCGTCCACTTGTTCATGCATTCAAAATGGTGGACAGCTACACAAGTGAGTGGAGCACTTGGTAATAACAGCTGTGTCAGCAGCACTACAAGCATTTGTGCTGCACAAATCAGTTTTCTCTGTGAGAAGCAGTTTAGCAGCTGTGTTGCCACTGGGGACTAAGAGGGATGCATCCTGTTTTTAGAAAAGACTACAGTAAGAGAATGCTTAGGAGAAACTATGACAGAAAAGGTAAAGTTCTCCTTATACTTCAAAATGCATATAGTTTGTGAAGAGCCCTTGGCTAGCAGCTGAGTCAAATATTAAACCTGACTTACATTCTTTACATTCCTACACTTTTTTTTTTGGTCTTTAGCAGTGTCCCATTTTGACCAAAACAGCTGTCCATTGAAAGACAAATGAGAACAAGCACATCAGAAATGCAGAGAAACTATTGAAAATTTGTTCAAAATTTCCCCTTACTCATTTCTGCTTTCCATTTCAAAATTTTCTATTTAAAAAATCCCAGCATGTGTTAATCAGTTACAAAATGACTTTCAAGGTGTGAAAATGGATCGAAACAAAGAATAAAGTAAAATCTTTAAAATGTCTAAGTTTAATTGGAAGTTACAATTACATTAGTCTCTGTACAATGGTTTTTGAAATGAGTAAAGCAATGAGAACAAATGAGTCATGTGAGAGATTCCCCATTTCTATGGCAAGTTCAGTTCACTCTGATGCAAGCACTCTACAGTGAAAATGCAAGAGGGTAACAATCCCACATTCTGAAGACAAGAATTCAAGTGACATTCAGGCAGATCAAAATAAGCCTTTAGTGGTACAAAAAAAATTATTTAATGGATTACAAAAGAAAAAAATTAAATTAAAATAAAAATCAGCTGCTTTGTCTTTTGGGCTACATGATCAAGAAACCTCTGGGTTCAATTTTAGAACCATGTGACAGCGTGACGATTTTTTATTTTTATAAAACAGTTTATGAATGTCATGTGCTCCATCCAGATTAATTATCATAGACTTGCATATAATAAATGTTTCATGGGGTCATTTACAGTTAACTATCTTGTGATGTCAGCGACATCATGACAATGGTAAAGTTTAACCGCTCACAGAATCGGCTATTTACTTTGTTACAACTTTTGTCAGTAAAACTGTCCTACAAATGGTCTGAAACATCTTGCTTAATAATAAGTTGTCTTATTACACCACATCCATGGACTATTTGCAGGAGACGGACCTTCTTTTTTTCCCCCTTTCCTTTTTTTTTTTTTTTTTTTTTTTTTTAAACACAGACTTCAAAAACACAGACAACAGACAGAAGGGATCAAAAAAAAACCAAGCTTTAACCAAAACTTAAATGAGAAAGAAAGAATGGATCAGAGATATAAAGCCCTAGATCATTTTTTGGGGGGAAAAAAAGACTGCATTCGACAAGAAGGGAAAAAAAAATCTGAAATGCTTAAATCAACAGTTAATTAAGGAAGGTGACCCACAGGCCACAAAACAAAGAAAGCTACAAAGCAAGCAAATCCAATCTTGTTCAAAGCTATAAATTATTAGTTAAGGGGTCATTTCAACAATCAAAAAAATAAATGAAAATATAATTCAAACTTTTTGAGCATACTGAAATAACCGTCATTAAGTTTTTTTCCATGGAATTTTTTTTCCTTCTTCCCTAAAATAGTCCAGGCCATAGCAAGCGGTCATTAAGATTTGTAATTAGAGGTGAGCCACGTCAAGCCTTCATAGAGTCCATCACCTGAGGTGGCGCACGAGGGCTGCACATACCAGTTGCGGTCTCTGATGCGTGTGAGTCCAAGCTTCTCCTGGATCTCGTGTGGCTTCATGGCATCGGGCAGGTCCTGCTTGTTGGCGAAAATCAGGATAATGGCGTCCCGCATCTCCCGGTCATTGATGATGCGGTGCAGCTCTTGTCGGGCCTCGTCAATGCGATCCCTGTCTGCGCAATCCACCACAAAGATTAAGCCTTGCGTGCCAGTGTAGTAGTGGCGCCACAGTGGGCGGATCTTGTCCTGGCCTCCCACATCCCACACGTTGAACTTGACGTTCTTGTAAGTCACCGTCTCCACGTTGAAGCCCACCGTAGGAATCGTGGTTACCGACTGGCCCAGTTTGAGTTTGTAAAGGATAGTGGTTTTGCCTGCTGCATCCAGGCCCAACATCAGTATCCTCATCTCCTTGTTACCGAATATCTTTGACAGCATCTTCCCCATCTTTTAAATAGTTCATAAATAGTTCCTTCACCCTAACAAATAAAAGTTCAACAGGCGATGTTACCTGAAAGTGTAATAGAACTGCTGGGTATATTTTATTAAATAAAACCAGTTGCTTTGTGAATATCCCAGTTGATCAATCAACATGAACTATGAGCCAACTCCCAGAGGAGCCGAACAAAGGCAGTCAAGTTAAAACAAACTTCACTCTTCAACCATAGAAATGGCGATTCAGAAACAGGACGTGATCTAGTGAGGATGTAAATGTGTCACACGGTTCATACTGATCACACAGCAGGAAGGTGTTATAATCTTATATGAGCTCCTCAGATCAACTGAGGTGTTTTAACTGCCAGCGTTTTTTAAAAATCAATAAACCGTCTTGTGCTGGGACTCCTGTAGCAGCTGAAACGCACAATAATCCTTAAGTTTAAGACAATTATGACGTTAAAGCAGCCTTAGACATGACACCGGGGCGGTCAGAAATCCGAGGCCTCCAGCAGCCTTCTCTTCCTCTTCCTCTTCCTCTCTCTCTGTGTGAAAGCGCGGCTCAGCTCTCCTTTCTCTGTCCCTTCTCGGTTTCAAGCGGCTTGTCGGAAGAAGCTTTTAAATTTTCCTGTCACAATAGCTGTCATCAGGGCCGCCCGAGGTCGAGGGGCATCGATTTCAAACGTCCTGTGTGTGAATTCCTCCCGCCGTCCCTCTGTGAGACAGAGACAGACACAGGGAGGTTAAGTCAGACAGCCGGAGCACAACTTAGCCAAGCTAACCGTTTTAGCCAGCTAGCCGTTAAGCTAGCCGACCAGCTCAAGCTCTTTCAATCTAAACCACTATACACAAACGGGACAAAAGAGCTACAACGTTAAAACACTCTCATAGACACTAAATTAAAACAAAATGTGTATTTCCGTTACCTGTAGAGGCTCACCATTCTTCACAGTCCTTAGTCCTACGTTCGCCCCAGCAGGCAGCCGCCTCTCAAGCGCCGAATGAAAAACCGGAAAAGGTGTGGACGAAACTCAGCCGCCACTTCCTGTCATTTGTCTTGCCGTGACCATAGAGAGGAAACCTAGATCGACTCGAGCACGAGAAGACGTAACGTTCAGGTCGCCATCTTAGCAAGGACTCATATTGTATGAAACCTGCCGAAGCCTTCAAATGTGCAGTAAATACATTACACGAATAAGTGTAAAGCCCTGTGGATCACTGCACCATCAGAATAGAATTATATTTGAAGTTTCAGTCTCGGCCTCATCGTCATGACATTAGAAGTAGAGTAGACACAGAGAGCAGAAAGACCGGGAGTGGGAAACAACTTCCTGGAGATCTGTGGGGTTTTTGGGATTAGGAATTCATTAGGTGCTCCATTGGTGTCCAAAATGAAAAATAATGGTCTGAAAAATGGTAAAAGGTCTGACCTTTAAAGATTAAATCTCTGTGATCACACACACACACACACACACACACACACACACACACAATGAACAGTGAGCAACAGTAAGCAGATGTTTTTCTGTCAGTCCAGGGAACCAAACCAAGCCCGGTTCTCTAACCTTTAGACCACAACAGAAGACATGGCATTGCAACGTGAGACATTCAGCCCTAATATTTACAAGTTTAGAGCCGTTATCAGTGACGATTAAATGTACTTGAACATGCTTTTTGAAACAAAGGCGGCAATAAAAGGATTACGAGCTGGTACCACACTGTGTCATCTGCTGCAGTTAGCTCAACTATGGCAACCCTCACCTTGTATCCTTCTATGTTGTTTCCTCTCTTCTCTATATGCTTGACAGGACTACAGCCATTGCAGAAGCTCGCTTGTTTGTCTGGTAGCTGTAGGTTGATGACTGGTTCTAGTCGGAAAAGAAGAAATTAAGACAATTTTATAAAACTGTAATTAGTACTGTATGCATGTATTACATAAAAATATTTACAGGTACGATACATGTAATACTGTGTTTTTAAGTAGGGAGAACTTAAAACAGTGGATTAGTGTCACAAAAGGGACCTTAAGGGTCCATTTTTAAAATGTTCGTTTATATCAGGGCTAAAAATGTGGTGCAATAAATTTGTACGGACAACAAACTATCTTTAGTTGTCTATCATGAACTGTTTCCATCTAGTTAAGAGTGGAATAAAACATTACGTTACATTTCTTATGTTATGAAATAATGACCTTCTGACTTCACCAGTCAGAAACTGAAATGACAAGTTTCTTATATTATTGTTCACGATTTCTTTACTTATTTATTTCTTCCTTCCCCATCTGGATCACTTACAGCTTAAAGTTCATAATTTCTGTGATAGTCATTCTATGTTGTACAATAAAACTACAGAATATTCATTCTTCATTCATTCATTTTCTGAACCGTTCATTCATTCATTCTCAGAACTGCTTAATCCTAATTAGGGTCGCGGGGAGGCTGGCGCCCATCTCAGCCGACTCTGGGTGAGGGCGAGATACACCCTGGACAGCTCACCAGGCCATCGCAGGGCCAACAGTCACACAACCATTCGCACTCACACTCACACCTAGGGGTGATTTGGAACAGCCAATTACTGTGCATGTTTTTGGACTGTGGGAGGAAACCGGAGTACCCAGAAGCACGCAAGCACAGGTAGAACATGCAAATTCCACACAGAAACGCCCGAGCTGGGAATTGAACCCAGGACCTTCTTGCTGTGAGGCGGATGTGTTAACCACTACGCCACCGTGCCGCTCCATTTTCTGAACCACTTATTCCTAATTAGGGTCGCGGGGAACTACAGAATAGAAACTACATTAAATTATTTAGGTCAAACACTTAACTGAAATCTTAAGAATAATATGGACTCAAAGGTGGGCTACTTTTTCAAACAAAAAAAAAACCCATTATAACACAACTCCTTCATTTTTTTTTTTATTAGTTTGGGGGGAAAAATCCACACAACTGCCATAAGTCCAAGATAATATGGCGTCGTTAAGTCCAAGGTAATATGGCGGCGGTTTCATCATACTTCAGCTAGTGGGTTTTAATGAGTGCTGCCGATCTAGCATTCATATCTATGATTAAAAAAAAATTGTATGCTTTGTCACTGACATTGTAATGTACTGCCATCTAGTGGATTGTAAGTGAAATAAATGTGTTGAGGGAATAAAGCAAGGAAAAATGTATTCTCTCTCTCTCTCTCTCTCTCTCTCACACACACACACACACACACACACAGTAAGAGCTAGCCAAACACTGATAGCAAAGGTTAGTACAAGCTTACTTCAAGACAAAGCACATGAAGGCAACCAACTGTATATTTTCGACCTGTTGCTCATTCAGAATCAGAAGCAAAATAACACATGGAGGGAAGCTTTCTGGCCTTATGTGCTACGCATGAAGTTCCTACTAAGCCCACTCACCCTACCATGTCCACTGTCCTACCCCCCGCCCTACCGCACCACCCTTTTCACACACCTTGCTTCACCCACTGTGCACCCCTCCCTACCTCTCCTGTTGTTCTCCTGGCCTGTCCTATGCCACCTGCTATTCCTGCCCAGCATACACTATCCGCCTCCAGCACCCTGCCTACCCTACCCACTGTCCCTGTTCATGCTACTCCACCCAACCTATCCCTCCCTGTCTGTCTGTGGTAGAACATTTTTGTTTCTTAGTATGCTGATTGTTACACGTTGGCTTCAAGTAAATATCATTCCAGTCTGATTAATATATCACTAATTCATTCTTTGGGCGTTGGTGCAGTGGGTAGCATGTCCGCCTCACAGCAAGAAAGCCTGGGTTTGATTCCTGGGTTCGGGTGTTGTCTACCTCCAGGTACTCTGGATTCCTCCCACAGTCCGTTTCTTTGTGGAGTCTGCATGTTTTCCTACAGTCCAAAAACGTGCACAATAGGCCAATTGCTTGTTCTAAATCACCCCAAGTGATGGCTTAAGAAATGAATGAATGAATGGATGGATAATACATACTTTAAAGGGTACCTGTGGTGAATTAGTGTTTCTAACTCTTTAAAATGATCACATAGTACATCAGCGGTTCCTTATTAAAAAATGACTGTTACCATTGGTTCAGCCCCACTAGTAATACGCAGCATAAAATTACTCAGGATTGTACTTTTTAAGGTCATTTATGTTCAAATAAGCATCCGTATCACTTAAACATATTACACACAAACAAATTGGGCTGTAAGATGACCAGTACTGGTACTCTTTAAGTAACAAGTAATGTATGACAAGACAACACATATGAGTCTGGAATAAATTATGTATGAGTTTTGTACTTGTAGTACTGGCTGGATTTCCTAAAACAGAGTAAAAATCTAACACTGGACAAATAATATTATTACTAATGATAACTACAAGGACACGCAGATAGTGAACACCTCTGCTAATGAGTGGCATTTCACAAAGTGGCACTTTCATGCAATGCAAATCTGCAACCTAATTACTTCATATCCCTGGAGAGATTTCCAAAATTATGAGACTTATGTGACTCCATGTGTATTCTATATTAATTAATGTTATTATATCCATACCCACTGGATATTGCAATCATGCACAAAAAAAAAAAAAAAAAAAAAAAAAAAATTAAAGCATTTGATGGTAAGAAAGTATTTTTTAATCTTCACGAACTAGATATTTCCCCCCACACCATGCATGACTTTTCACTTCACCATGACCTTCATTCTTTGTGTGACATTATCACACAAAGAATCCTGTTGCCTTTGTTTATATAACTCAGGGTTCAGTAAGGGTTCTGAGGGCAGTTAAATCCCAGGTAAGATGGCAGCGATCTGGGCTGTTATAAATTACTTCATTCTCCCTTTGTTAGGGTACAGTTTTGTCCGTGTCCATGTAGAGCACTATATTTGTTCATTTTGGGATTTATCTTTGTTAGGCTGAAATACAACAGCGACATCTAGTGGCAAAAGATAATCAGTCAACGAGTCTCTTTCCTCAAACCGTATGGGCAAAAGATGAATTTATTTCGCTAAAGTTGGAAGTAATACGAATAATAACAAACCAGGACTATTATATATACAATAAAAATCAATAAAAACATTACCTAAACAATAATAACAGCCAGACCAAACTTTTTTTTGTGTTTTTATTGTATATTTTTATTATTATTATTATTCTTTGAAGAAATGTCACTCTCAGTCAACGTGGCTACAAATACAGGATTTCAATTATTTATATTAATGGATATTTTTCAAGATAAGTGTTTTTCTATGAGGTACCTTCGACTTCAACTCAGACTTTTCCATATTAAGCTCCTTTTTTTAGCTCCTGACTAAAGCGTAGGACTTCCACAGCCTTCCACCATCGCGTCTCATGCGCGACTCCCGCTGTTAAAACTAGCAGATACCAGGAGTGGGGTTCGAACCCACGCGGACATTCGTCCATTGGATCTTAAGTCCAACGCCTTAACCACTCGGCCATCCTGGTCACGTACACGATGGAGTCTCTTTCGAGTAGACTTCATGGCGCTGATTTCACAGCTTTTAAAAACCAAACCATCTTCACAATAATCTGTCTGAATTTCTGTCACCGCTCTTGAACTTTCACTGTGAAGTGATTATAAGGATGTGTGAGATAATTTTGCTTTGGAGAGAAGTTTCAAAGCTGTTTCTTTGGAGGACTTCACAAACTATAGGCTAGAACGTCCACATGGATGTTTACTGTGGAATTCATGCTTATATTCATGGCAGTAGCAGATACTATTATTGTTACATTTATGTGTTCTTCCAACAGAAAGACTTGATCTTTACGTCCCTAAGATAAAATATACAGTTTTTCCAAGAAATTTTAACGGTTTAACATAATACATTTTTGCCATTTACATTTTTTTGGCAAACTAATGTTACAGACTTGATTTTCAGTCTAATCATTTATTACATTTCTAGTTTCTCAGAAAAAACATTGATATTTAAACAAGTTCTGTGCATGAGATTAGAAGCTGTTACTGATTGAGATGAACTTAAAGTTGAGTCAATATTTGTTAAAAATAGTTCATTGTCATCAATACTTTGCAGGTTTTTGCATTGCCAGTGCTACATTATTCCTGATAGGTTCATAAAAGGTTCTATTTTGGACCAAGAATTTTAATCAACTGGTGTAAACATGTCCAGTGAAATTTCGGTCTGAGGCCCTGTCGTTACAGTTTGAAGATCTTTTCCAGTGACACCCATGCATATTCCAAATGTCAATGCAAAAGCACATTCTGCACACATTACAATGACATGACTGTAGAAAAAGAGAGTGCAGGAGCTGAACTGACATGTTTACACTCTTGATTTGTCCTCAAGAGAGAAAGTGAATTTTAAAGATAAATGTGACTGAACCTACTGTGTTACATACCCTTAAGACCGGCTTGCTAAAAGAATGTGTTCGTTCCATAAACATATTTTATGATGTAGGAAAAATGTAAACATTACAAACTGGTAAATGCTTTACTTGGCCAACTTTTTAAAAATGTGTTAAAAAAAAATCAACATTGATTTAGTTGTGTTGGAAAGATATCTGGTTGTTGGTGGTGGAGAGAAGCTTCCTGATCGATACAGCAACAGTGGAATCTCAAGCTAGCTTGTTAGCTTGCACACTCACCTTACGGAATGTATGAATCAACGAATCACCAGTCGGCTATAACCTCTGGGAAAAACTACAATTGGTAAAGTTCTGCAAGTTTTGCTTTGGATATGCTTGGATTTGCTTGGATGGTTAGCTGTTGTAGGAGTAGTGTGTAAAGCTCTGTGGGTGGGATGTTTCAGGGTGGCAGGGTCAAAGCGTGTGTAGCGTCACAGAGTGTGTATGTAGGTCAATCAGCCACCCCTTTCTGTGACATCATCATAACAGTGAGACAAAGCAACAGGGAGACAAAAAACAGACAAAGAGAGAGCATTGCTAAGTGGCCTATCCCATTTCATATGAAACATCCTGCAAAAAGACTGGCTGAAATCCATATGGGTCAAAATCACTGGTTGTCTTTTTCCCACACACATCCTAAGAAACTGCTAAGTGAGGTCACTTCATAGTCGATCATGCTTGGAGGGCTTCCACGACTTTTGAGGAGTATTCAAGGCTTTTTTTCTGTTTGAAACCCCTTTGGCAGTTTAACATTTTGCTATTGTTTGCACATCAATAAAAACGGCTGCCAGAATCTTTAACAAAATGCTTTGCACACCCTGGGCCATGCATTTACTGGTATATTGTTTATCACATTAAAATAGCAAAGGATTTCATTTTGTTATTGATTATTGATGTTGTTACTTGTTACCTTTGTTTAGTTTTACCAACAGAAAGAAGCAGGCTGCCTGAGCCAGCCGTTTTGTGACGTCACCGCTTAACGCGTCTGCATCCGCGTGGAGCTTAGAACGCAGTAATTATGACTCCAATGGCCTTCCACACGCCACTGTGCCTTTATAGACCTTGACTGCTGTAATCGCTGGCAGGGTTGCAGATATGGCGGAGTGTAGCAGATCTACCTCAGGTCTTCCTTCTTCAGGAGACATGACCTCTCTGGCACGGGCTCTGTCCCACACCACTTTATCCCAGATCGATCAGTCGGACGTGTTTCAATCGCAGTCGTCTCTCTACAGGATGGGAGCCTCCCGGAGGAGAAGAATATCAGCAAACACGAGTGTGGACTCCATGGATGTGAGTCCAAGTGCCGAGGCGCGCGTCCTGGTTATCAACACCGGAGGAACAATAGGGATGATGTACCACAATGAGGGTGACTGTGCTTTTTGATTCCTTTTCACTAAACACGCACTTAGTCGGAGGTGTTTATTATGTCACTGTAGTGCATTATAATCTTCGCACCGTTTGAAGATGTAGCTGAAGGGATGGAAGTAGCTGTAGCTCAGTTTAGTCCTGCACGCCGCCGGGGGGTTTGGGTTACTTTTGTTACATTTTGTTCTCCATGTCATACACTGCACACTCCTTACAGGAAATGAACACACCATATGCGAAGTTGCATGCTTTTTCACCCTGATTAGTCACGAAGAGTTTAAAGCAATGCTTTCTGGTTTAATTCACACAGACACCGGAGCACTGAGTTGCATAACCGAAGCCTGAAGTACAGTTGCGTATGTAAATGTGTGCCGGTAAACATACCAATCATCATGCTTGCTGTGCCACAGCCCCCTTTTTAAACTTCCTTGGCTTGCAGTCAAAATGAAAATGAACTCTCCAGTTCAAAGATGGACGTCAGTAACTCATGCATGCTGTTGTAATGTCTAAATTCTCATCCGTTCAATCTTTTAAAAGTCTTGGCTATATGTCATGCACAAGAATAGTTGCAGTGTTAAACATCATAGTAAAATGTCAGTTTATATGCCCTAATGTATTAATTATTGACCAAAAGGCCAATTTATCAGTCCAAGGTTTTATCATGGGCAAAAGCTGCCAGGGTTTCACACCCTGTGGTATATTTAGACTCTCTATGGCATGTTGAAGGTCCTCTCAGGCAACATTTACACCCAGCTGCAACCGAAAGCGTCATGCACACCAGTCACACACCAGAGAAATAAAATGCCTATCTGCTTTTGCAGAAAGATCAGGTTGGAATGGAAAGGTTAAAGTGGTCGAATTTCGGCTTGCCCCAGAAGTAATCAAGCAAGCACATTTGCATCTTTCACTTTACACTAGATCCACGTGGCCAACAAATAATCACTGCCATGAATGAATAAATACCAAAGTAGTAATGGTGAAATGTGCATGCTAAAGTAAAGAGTTGTTTAAAGGTTATATATTCTACCCATTTTCCGCCCTTCATTTTTTCATTTTGGACACCAATGGAGAACGAAAGTACAATTCATAATCCAAAAACTCTTCAGGAAGCTGCTTCTCCACCTACCCCTGAAACACTGATTTTAAGTGTGTGTGCTGGACAGGCTGTTTGGCTTCCTCCTCGTATTGATGTCCTTTCTGCTCTCTGTGCCTTCTCTGATTGGTCACCTGAAAGCTTCATGCTCAGTGAGCTTGCAGGGAGACAGAGATGGGTGAAGAAAATACTGTGAAACCCCTGTGTTTACTGCTAGCTTTGGGCTGTCCAAAGGGAAAACCTGAACATGTGCTAACGTAACATTGTTACTTGACACTCTTGCGTTGTTTACCAGGGCTATTTCAAGTTGTAGCAACATTTATGGGTCAAAAATGTGGTAAAAGCGTAATATCACCCTTTAATAAATATATTTTTTTAAGTATTTGCTGAAAAATGTACAACCAACCATAAGATATTTAGGCAGTTAAATAATGCTGTGTTACACTTAATATATGTTTAGTAAAATTATAAATTGACCACAGATTTGTCATGTTCATTATTATAGTACAGAGTGATGCACATGTTTGTCCTCTTGTCATCTTTGTTACAGTGCTGTGTCCTGAACCTAATGCACTGGTTAAAGCACTACGTAAACTTCCCATCCTGCATGATGAGCAATATGCTCAGCAAACCAGACTCTATGAGTACTATGTTCCTCCAGAGAACACACTGGTGCTACCGTAAGTACACACATACACGTGCGCACACACACACACACAAACACACACATGCACACACAGAGAAAAACTTTCAACTGACGAACTAGTTGGATGGCTGTCTGAACCTAAGACATATGAAATGTATGTATATAAGGCTTACATAATTAGTACAAAATAGATTTGGAATATTTGCAGAGGGGTCAACCTGTATGACTTTTCTGATTGTTGACCCTTTTTAACAATAATAATAATATCTGAGCATGTCCAGCACATCCGCCTCATGACAAAAAGGTCCTGGTTTCGAGTCCTGTGCATGACAAGGACGTTTCTGTGTGGGGTTTGCATATTCTCCACATACTTGCATGGGTTTCCTCGGGGTACTCCGGTTTCCATCCACAGTCCACAGACATACACATCAGGTTACCTGGCTGTTCCAAATTTTGATATATAGGTGTGAGTGTGATTGATTTGTATGTGGTGGCCCTGTGATGAACAGGCGAGCTGTTCTGGGTGTACCCCGCCTTTGCCCAGAGTCGGCTGAGATAGGCTCCAGCCTCCCTGCAACCCTAGTAGGATTAAGTGATTTGCTTTGGCTGAATGAATGAATAAATGAATGAATAATGAAAAGCTAATTTACTGACAGAAAAGTAAGTTTTTCCTTTATTTAGGTGAACTTTGATGTGTCCGACTGGTTTGTAAGCGTTTCACTTAAATTGTAAAAATGTAATAAAAACAGAAGCCAAGACAAATAAAACACCAACTACTATTATTCTTAGTCAGAGTTTCAACCCTGACATGCATACACATGTGGATATCTTGTAAATAAGGCTTCAAGAAAGATATTCATCAGTTAAATAAATACATACAACTTGATATTTCAATAAAACTATTATCCTTGTCAAAGGTTAATGATCACATTATGCTTCTGTTAATTTTTTTGTAATTATCTTAAATCTAACAAAAAATAAATACACTTTTTGATAGACTGAGTGCCAAATTACAAGTCAAATATTAGCTTTGCTTCTGCTGTACATATATGTACTGTTGGTCTAATTTAGATGTAAAATATATTCTCCTGCAGCATCTTCATTCAGCTTGCGCATACTTGTTTTGATAGATTTTTGGCTATGATTATCAGCAGATGAACGATTTATTTTAAACGTCTCACGTTTCCATTGTTCTTCTATAATAAGACATTGCTAAGCCATTATACTCGTACAAGTATGCATTACAACATGTATTAGATTGTACAATACAAGGTTATTACAACCATTTGTTTAAATGTACCCATGCAATACTCACTTTTTTTTTGCACATTGGTCTTGATATTCTGATGTGTGGTTTAACACATGTACATGATGTATGCTGTGATGTACACAAAAAAAAGGCAAATTAATATACTGCATAATAGTAACCTAATAATAAATTATTTCTACTATTTTATCAGCCAGACAAAACTGTTGTCATGGAAAATATTTAAATAACATTCACTCATTTGCCAAACTGCTTAATCCTATGAGGGTGCAGAGACCCTGGAACCAACACTTGAAGAAGGTGGATATACCTTGAATGGCTCATCAGACCATCACAAAGACAACATACACAAACCACTCACACTCACACCTAGGTGCAATTTTGAACAACCAATTACCCTAATGTGCATGTCTTTTGGACTTTGAGAGGAAATCGGAGTACCCAGAGGAAACCCACAGATGCATAAGAAGAACATCAAAACTCTACACAGAAATTCCTGAGCCTGGGAGGTGAATGTGCTAACCACTGTGCTACTGTGCAGTAATTATAATATATAATTAAATAAACTGCCACATAACTTGTGACTTTTCTTTCTTTAACACATTTGCTCCTTTATTAGTTCCTGAGTAGAAACTGTTGGGCTTTCGCAACTGTTGAGTTTATTTATTTCTTTGCATTGGTTCAGACCACATTTTGACCACTATAAAAGTCTTTGGCTACCAGGAGTGGGGTTCAAACCCACATGGACATACATCCATTGGATCTTAAGTCCAATACCTTAACCCAGAAACTGGGTAGGCATTGCTGCAATTTCACAGCTTTTGAAAACAAATCAGCTTCACAATGGCCTGTCTAAACCCCTGGGAATCACCTCACTTGACAGTCTAGTTTAGCTTCTTTTGTGAAACACTCATATGGATGGATGAGATAATTCTTCTTTGCAGAGAAGTTTCAAAGCCATTTAAGATATTAGAACACAATTTAGCAAATTATAGCACATCCTCAGAAGCACATTTACTGTATAATTCATCAAATAGTCACAGCAGCAGATATCTATTATCGTTGTTTTGGTCACTTGTTCTTCCCCTGAGAATGCTTTATTATTTGACTCCTTGTTGTAAAATGTATAATGTATTGTAGGGAAAGTTATAACTGCTTTGACCAAATTCATTACTCTCATTTAACTGTTTTTTTTATGTTAACGATATCTTCATTTTCAGTGCAGGAATAATAATTTGCATTTCTATTTTCTCTGACTTTCCTGATATTAATATTTGAGCCATTGAGTTAGGCCCTCTGTATCCAAGATTTGCTAAATGATCAAACAGTACTTCCTAATAACTCATATAAACTTAAAGTGTCTGAATAGGTGGAAATGTTGCAGAGAGCAGTTGGGCTTTTGCTTTTTATGGCTTACAAAGCTTTATAGGTTTATCTTATGAACTAAGTGTCGCTGAGTGAATTAGTTTTTTTTAAGCTACTTAGTGTATAATGCTGTAGTTACTTTGTGTAGTGTCTTGTTATATTGCATCACAGCATCACAGATCACATCACATTATAACCATATAATGAATGACCCAGGTAGCAAGCTGATTCTCTTGGGCAAGCATATTTCTTCTTGCCAGACCAAAGCTGAACCACTAGGGCTGACATATTTGAATTCACCTTGCCAACATTGTCCGTACACTAGTGCAGCATGATGGGTAATTAGCTTAGATCATTGCTGCCATGATTAAAACTGATTGGCAGCATTCAGTCACCAAAGAGTAGCACAAATGATACTCATTAATTAAAAAAAAACTTTAATTTATTATTTACCCATTCATGTCTATGGTGAGAGGCATGTAAAAGAACGATTGCTGTCATTCGAACAGAGTAGGCCGTTGGGTTGCCGTCCGCGTGTTTCTGCCCTGCGATGGCCTGGCAAGCAGTCCAGGGTGTACTCTGCTCTCGCCCAGAGTTGGCTGGGATGGGGGCTAGCCTTCCCACTACCCTAATTAGGATTAAGCGGTTCAGAAAATGAATGAATGAATGAATGAATGAATAAATGAATAAATACCCTATTCATAATATGGA
>JAQMYF010000023.1:36798462-36813231 GCA_030014195.1 Neosilurus mollespiculum | reverse complement strand
ATACACACACATTGTATACTTTGAGTTTCACTACCTTTGCAGCAAGCCAAGTTTATTTTACTGATTCACTTAGTAAAATAAATCTATTCAAGAAGCCAGTTTTCTGAAGGATGGTGTTACTTACGGTCTGAAAAATATATATAATAGGGGCAGTGGTGGCCTGGTGGTGGGGCACTGGATTACTGATCCGAAAGTCGGAGGCTCAAGCCCCACTATCACCAGGTTGTCACTGCTGTCCCCCAGTGCAGTTAACTGGGTTATCAAAGGCAAGCCATGTCTCTGCAATCTGAGTTGGGCGCCATCCTCCCCGCAACCATAATTAGGTTTAAGCGGCTTAGAAATTAATTCATTATTATTATTTTAACTGAGGTTTGTAAATGTTTTATATCCACATACTGTATAAAAAAGTCAAGTAAAACATGGAGTATTGGTAGTGAGAAGCTAGTAGCACTATAAATACACAAGGTACTCAAGGTGAGAATTTGATATTTAGAATTTCAGTATCTTTTTTTTCTGTAATTTTAACCTTAGAGACTCATTCAGAGATCTGCTCAACTCAAGACTTAAGTGTTGTTGTCCTGTATGGCCAACAGAGGGCAATGTGTTCTTATGTTTGTGCATTTCAACTCACATGGACAGTTTCTCAATGTCCTCTTTAGTAACTCAGTCTAAACCTGTATATGTTGTTTTGACAGGATGCCAACCCGCCATGCTGATGAACTATCTCAACGGTGCTGTAGTACTGGTAGCATAACATTTGTCCTTGAGGCTTTCCTATATGTGGCTTGTGAATTTGTGTGTGTATGTGTCTATATAGAGATAAAGAGTGATTTGTTCAGTATCTGTCTCAGGAGATAATTGAGGACAGACTGCTTGCTGGAATGTCTATTTTAAAATTTAGTTTAAAAGCGCTAAAATTCATTTATTGTTAAAATTTAGTTGTCGGCACATGTTGTTTTGCCTTGAAATGCTGTGATAATATGCATCTTGCTATACTCACACATCATTGTTTTATTATACTTTAGTTCTTTAACCATTAACACAAGTTCAGTTATTATATGGATATCATCAAAACTTTTCATGGCAGTATATAAAACAAAGCAGGATACCGTGTCTTAGATGCGGGGGAAATGGCAAAGTGTGATAGAGAATCAGGTGGAATGGTGAGATTACATAATCTGTCACAATATCCCTAGAGTAATCCTCATTTTCAGTGCTTACAGCAAGAAGACCCTTGCAGTTCCTTGGTTTATACCTAAATTTCACACCTCAGTGACATCAGGCTGATTTGTGTACAGCTGTAGCTCAAGTTAAGCTTCAAAAATCAGGGCATGTGCTTCAGCATCAGGGGGTCTGCTGGAGATGGCCTGTGCCAGTGGATAGCACAGAGCTGCAGTCTGAGCTGGGTCCTAAGCATGTTTGATCTCTCAGTGTGTTTGCATGAAGCCTTGCTGGGCTGATTGGTGTGATGTCTGAAGTTAGGAGACCATATGGGGGCCAGATACTTCCCAAGGTTTGAATCTTCTCCTAGGGTTGGACAGAGACTGAGCTAGTGGGGTGTCACGGCATGTCTAATCTCCAAGCATACAGAGATGTGGGGGTTTGATCATATATAGGCTCTCTCTCTCTTTCTCTCTCTCTCTCTCTCTCTCTCTCTCTCTCTTTCACTCTCTCACACACATACACACACCATCTCTGCTTAACTTTTCTGATTATGTGCAATTAAGTAATGCGGAATAATTTATTACCTTTTCCAAAGAAGATATTTTTATCCTTGGTTTGTGTTTATTTCTTAGCAGGAAATACACAAAAAGTTATGTGCAAATTTTCATGAAATTATTAACCAGAGGTTGGGCTTTGGACAAGGAAGACTCCATTAAAATTTTGAGCTGATCCGGATCAAATTCTCAATCCAGGAATTTATTAATTCTTTATTAACACTGTGAGATAAAATGTTTTTTGGAAGTATTACAGCAGGCCCACCATGGGATGATGTGTACTTTCTGTTATTTGCAAAAATGTATGTGTGGACTTTTTTGACATTTCTACCAGAGGCAGGGTTTTGGACAATGAAAACTCCTTTTGGACATTAGATTTGGATATGATCTGGATCAAATTCTGGATCCATAACTTTTTAAAGGATTATTTAACATTGTGAGATGGGAAGATTTTTTTTTCTTTTTAACATTTTGGTTGATTTGTGGGATAGCTGGGCTTGATGGAGTTATGCACTCTCTGAGTTGTTGTGTTATGTCCCAGAAAAAATAAAAATATAAATATAAATACCACATTACCGATATAAAACCCCCAAAACAATAAAGCTTTAATCACTGCAGTGAGAAAAAGTGCGGTGATTTTCTTGTTTATGGTTTACACTCAACTGTCCGCAGTTTTATCTTTAGTATTTGTACAAAGACAAGTGCATGTAGTGTGTGGTCATTAATTTACTTTAAATGCTAATAAAGGCAATGGTACACTATTATCTGGGTTTCCAGTTAAAAGAAATACAGTGGGTTGCAAACGTATTCCCACCACGCCGAGAAAACTATTGTTGTTTTTTAAGGGTTCAATAAAGTTGTTCTAAAATGGAATTTGTATACTGTGTACACCTTGAACTAAGTAATGTTACACAGGTTTAAACTGTAGATAATCACTACTGCATGAGTATTTCTACATCTTAATTGAAACATCTAAAAGCAGCACACAGACTACAAGTTTGTTTCTGTACATTGTTACAAGGATAATTTTTTAATGTTAACTTGACATAGAGTAGATTTAGTATAAATAGTATCTATCAGATGTCCTGCGGCATCACTCTGGGCATCGTCTGAGTAACTGAAGAGCTACTGAAGAGTATGCCCAGTGTGCTGTGAGAAGATCTGGGAAAAAGGGTTATAGAGAAACACAAGGCAGAAGAAATTTACAAATTAACATATCAGTCAACTTTAGATTTTCCATGGTGGTGTGAGTACTGGTGGTATGCAACCCACTGTATAATAAACACACTAAAGATAAAAGTGCAGTTGTCGCAGATAAGCTGAAGCCTATCTCAGCCAACATTGGCAGAGCACACCCTGAACGGCTCGCCAGACCTTCAGAGGTCCAGCACACACACACACCACCATTCACACTCTCAACTAGGGACAATTTGAAACAGCCAATTAGCTTACTGTGCATGTCTTTGGACTGTGGGATTAAACCGGCGTACCTGGTGAAAAATTATTATTTGTAGTCTGAATCCATGTGTATGCTGTAAAGAACATAAAGTAACGTAACTGCTTTTGCAGTTTTAAAAACTTAAGTAACGATACTATTCACATTGAATATGCATGTCAGGACCTGCAGTGTATAAAAAGATCATTAGTTTGGTTTATTAAAGCAATATGAAAGGAACGCCTTCTAAATTGTCCCGTTAAATTGAAAATATGTTGATTTTCATTATCAGGGGTTTTTTACTTACATTTTCAAAGATGCATTCGATAGTTTGTATTAGCTTGTTTGAAAAGGCTGCCATTTGTGGTAAATTTCTTGCAAGGGTGTGAAATAGCGAGAATAGGATTTGGACATGTCAGTTCCAACAAGGCAAAATAACCACAATAATAACAGTATATAGATAACAAATCAGATATAAGCTAATATGCACATAATACTACATTATGTTTACATATACCATGCAGGCTTCTCTTACACATGAACACGTGGTATATAGCTCAGTGCATTTAATGCACAACACTTTCGTGCTTACAGCTTGTTCTACATGTGACACATCCCCCTTTTTGCAGTACAGTGGTGCCCCCTGTGTGAGGATTTATTACTCCTTTAAATTTTTTCCACAAAGAAGGTTTTATTAAACAGCATGTTTTGATAGATATGGACATGAACTATGCATGCAAGCTTTTATTAAGTTTGGGCTTAATTTCTTTTTAACAGTGAATAATGCATGAGGGAAAGTGTATACTCCAACATTCTGTTCATGGTGTTTCTTTTTCATCACTCGTTTCATCTTGTGCAAAAATTTCTTGCCCCCTGCTTAGCTTAAAAAATGTTAATTTCACCCCTCCCCACAGGACCCTTGCCAACATTGATAGCTAAATGAATAATTGGCAGTTTTAATACACTCTCTTTCTCTTGCAGCATCCATCCTTTAGGAATGTCAACAACATAGAGTTGGGGCTGCTCTCATGAGCGAAGGCTAATTAAAGCACTAACTGAGCCTTGGTTCATCTGAGAGCTGTTGGAAATGGAAGGATGGCTGGGAGGAGTGTGTGTGTGTGTGTGTGTGTGTGTGTGTGTGTGTGTGTGTGTGTATTACCTCCCTCCCCTGCTGTTCCATTGAGCTTTTAAACAAGATTTGATCTGTGCCACTTTCCGTGTCTTTATTAGAAAATAGGGTGTCATTGGGGTGAGGGGTACTTATGAATAGTAGAGATTAAGAAGAGTGTTTTCATCAAGCTTTAGACATGCCTCAATCAATCTTACACCATATTAATATAAATGTTGGGTTTAGGATGATGTACCCCCTTTTAATTATGACATGGGGTGTCATGCTAGGATAAATACGCCCATTATGAGCAGCAGTTTGCCCCTCAGCTACCTCAACAAACACTCTTCTTATCTCATTTTGAATGTTTGCTTATCTACTACTTTACACAGACACAGACACACACGCACACATACAAACACACACACACCCAAACAAGTCTTTGGAAGAATTTTGAGGCGCCCTGCTGATTAAGCAGAAGGCCTCGGAAATATATTTCTGTGTCCTCACTTTCAGAAAGTGCCCTGAGGCCACCCCCCTTTAGTCCTTCCCTTTTTCTACTTATAGAGAAAACCTCGGGCCAAATGAATCAGTTTTTGCAAAGATTTATTTCATAGGAACAAAGAAAAGAATATGACAAGGTGTTTTTGTAAACTGAGCTGTTTTTATTGGATCTTAACCGAGCTTCTTAAACTTAGCTCACATAAACCATTTGCTTGGGTTAACATTCTCTTTGTGTTTTAGTGAATTCTGTCTTTTTTTTTTTTTTTTTTGTAATTTTGGGAGGGTCTCATGTTTTTGTTTTTTTCTGTTTCAGCCTGTCCAAACAGAATAAAAGAATAGTGTATACTGTCCTAGAGTATTCTCCACTGCTTGATTCCTGCAACATGACAACTGATGATTGGGCCAGTATTGGAAAAGACATTGAGGTACTTTTTTATTCAGCAATGTTAGAGAATGAATACATCTATAGTACACCATACAGCAGTGGTATTCAAGCAAAAATGTCAATAAGTAGATATAATGAATTAATTGACCGGGCGATTCATTCATTTAATTATTTATTTATTTTTGGGGCGTTTAGTTGTTTCGGCACATACTCCATCTCTCGCTCGAACTCAGCTCGGATTGGTTCCAGTTACCCCCCACGACTCTGACAGATAGGTGGTACAAATAACAGGTGGATGGATGATCAATAAATGTTTATTCTTTTATTAATTCATTTCTAAATATAGTATTTACATATTCAACCAGCCTCTTTGTATCTTAAATAAAAATAAGCCATGTATTCAGTTTGCTAATTAGACCAGAGGACACAAATAAAAGAAAAAAAATTATGAAAGTCAGTGAAACTCTTACCTGTCTCTTAAAGTTTCTAGCCAAATCACTTAGTCATATTAGGGTTGCAGGAGCATGTGGAGAACTCCACACAGAAATGCTGGAACAATGGACTCGAAACCAGGACTTTCTTGTTGAGAGACGGACATACTAACCACTATACCACCGTGCCCCCTGAGAGCATGCAAACTCCTCACAGAAATGCCCTCTCCAAGCCCGGGACTCAAACACAGGACCTTCTTGCTGTGAGGTGTAAGTGCTAACCACTATGCCACCTTGCTGCCCCAATAAGCTGCCTTCAGCTTAATTATTTTAATGAATGTATGTCATGGAATGACCAAAGGTTCTGCTACAGCAGCTGAGATGGTTCAAGTTTAGAAAGTTTTGTTTTACTAGTATTTTTCCGTGTATTTTTATGGTTGATGAAATACAACGCTGCTTCCACAGTAGATTAAGATCTGCCAGTTAACAGCCGCACACACACCCCACACAGGCACACTCACACACACACACACACACATACAGTGTACACAGTGTAAAGGTGATAAAATGATTGAAGGGGCATTATGAAAAGAATGATTCAGGGAATTATTAAGCTCGCAGGAGGTTGATGTGTAACCTCAGTAAGACCCACAGTGCATCTCTAGTTTCAACTTCGCAACTTTGTGTACAGGTGTGACTCAAGTCGAACCAATGATGTGCTCTGTGGTTGACTAGCTAATTACATTTTGACCTCCATAATCAGCAAAGTCTTCCAGGATTTATTGGTGCATTCCTCACATAACTTTAAACCTTTTCTGTTAGTTTCTGTGTAGGTGCTGAATCATGTTTCATGTTTCATGAAATCATATGCATGAATAATATGCTTTAATATAAACAACTGAGTTATAAACCAGCTGTTTAAGTAGTCTTTTCTGTTATCCTTGTTTATTTTTTTCTTCCATTTTATTCTCAGAAACACTATGAGAAATATGATGGTTTTGTCATTCTGCATGGTACTGACACTATGGCCTACACTGCCTCAGCTTTGTCCTTCATGTGCGAGAACCTGGGCAAACCTGTCATCCTCACTGGCTCTCAGGTACACAGCTAGTCTTATATACACACACACACACACACACACACACACACACACACACACACACACACACACTGACACTCACTCACTCATTTGCAAAACCTCTTACTCCTGTGGGGGTCACGGAGAGGCTGGAGCCTGACTAATCCGAAACTGGATGAAGGTGTGGTACAGCGAGACCATCACAGGGCCAACACACACAACCATTCTCACTCACACCTAGGGGCAGCCAGTTAGCCTAAGGTGCATGTCTTTGGACTGTGGGAGGAAACCGAAGTACCTGGAGGAAACCCACACAAACATGGGGAAAACATGCAAACTCCACACAGAAATGTCAAAGCAAGAGTTTTCTTTAGACAGTGATTGGTAAAAGCAGAACAAAAAGAATTTACTTTTTTTTTTTTAAAAATTGCTCCCAGGGCTTAAAAGGTCAGTATTTGTCATTGAGTTTGATGATGAGAGAATTTTATAGCTACTCTGTTGTTCACAGTAATGTGTTATTGTATGGTAAAGATCATCATTTTCTCTAATATGGTCTCAGTGACCTTGTTGTGTCTGGCAGGTGCCCATCTATGAAATGAGGAATGATGGGAGAGATAACCTGTTGGGGGCACTGCTGATCGCAGGGCAGTTTGTCATTCCTGAGGTGAGCAAAAACTATTTGGCCTTCTACATAGCGAAGATGCTGCTCGATGATCAAGCCATATTTTATAATAAATTGCCTTTATTATCAAGGATAGAGTTTGAATCGCTGTTTCAAAATGTTCTTCCTGTTGACTTTCTTATCCTTCTAATAACCTTAGAGAACATGCATAGTGTTGGAGCGCTATGCAGATATTACTAATTTGGTAATACCAAAATAATATCAGTGTATTAATGAAAAAAAGTACTAAAACACAAATCACAGCAATTCAGTTTGACCTTTATATGCAGTGGTTGCTGTTGTTTATTCATGCGGAGTTCCTGAGTGTGTCATTTCTATTGTTAAAAGAGACTAATGCACACTGAGTCACAGCCACCCCCATGTGACCGGTTGAACAAGTCTGATCAGTTCATCTGCTGATGCAGAGTGTGGCTAAGAAGTCACTCTGAACCTAGTCCTGAGAAATGTATGCAAAGCAGCCAACCCACCCCTTAAACGAAGCCATGTCCTCTGATCTAAATTTGCGGTATGACATATAATCAGTCTGAGGCATTGAAAGAAATGTACTTCCATTCTTTCCACACAGGTGTGCCTCTACTTCCATCATAAGCTGTTCCGAGGTAATCGTGTTACCAAAGTGGATGCTGGGAGTTTTGATGCCTTTAACTCCCCCAACCTGGCTCCATTAGCCAATGCTGAAGTTGATATCAAAAGTAATTTGATCTAGTTCACATAACGTATTCAATAGAAAAAGCAGTTCTCACCTGATTTCTTATCATCTCTCTTTCTGATCATTTGATCTGTGCCTTCAGTTTTCTGCTAGATAATTGACTTAATCTTCCCTCTGCAGTAAATTGGGACACGGTGTGGAGGGCAAACACCACAGCCAAGTTCAGGGTCAACACACAGATGAACCGCAACGTGGGCCTCCTGCGTTTATTCCCCGGAATCACTGCTGACACTGTAAGATAATGTTCCGCTAGACGCGCTTGAGGGTTGACGTTGCACTGTCATGTCTTTTTGATGACCTTAACCAATTGTATTATTAAAGGTACATGGCTGCTTTTGTGCGGCAGATTTGTAGATGACTTCTTCAACACAGCTGCATAATTTCTGTCTCATTTCATTGTTAAAATCTCATGTTCCTTTGTATACATATCTGCATATCTGCGCTTGAGGTTTGCAGTATGACAGATTCACTTGCCTGTGACCAGTGTTGATAGCTAAGTAATAAGACAGAGTTATGAGGCATGTCTAATTCTTCACAAAGGAGTGAGGAGCTGGCACTCATGCTTACACTCTCACGTCAGCCCTCATGAAGAGGGGAGAGGGGGGAAGGAGCATATATTTACTGCCTCAATCTGGCTCTTTTGCCACGCCATGCATCGATAGCTTTTTTATCAGCTTTTACGGCCTAAGGGCTTTTTTATCCCAGGTCTCTCTTATACGATGTAGATTTTATATGATTCCTTTTCATGTTCATGTAGATAGTTCTTTTTTTATCTATGGAGGAAGAGGTTGTCATCAGGGCTGTTACTGAAATGAGGGTAAAATAGATGTTGTTGACATTGTTTATTTTGTAAATATGAAGAATACTTGAGCAGGTTCGTTATTTTTGCATGAGGAAATTATGAATTCCATTAATGTGGGTTTTTAGCAGTAGAACATACCAGATGCATAATTTATACTTGCATGATGTTATTCATTCATGTACATACTGTATATCTGCCGATTTGGCTTTTTGCAGATGATTTTACTTGGGAAAGCACCATGCTTTTACTTTTGTTGGCTATAACACTACAAATGGGTTAGTTGTTTTTTTTTTTTCTTATGCCGCAGTGCTAAGGAGTTCCATATAACTGCAGCTCTCAGGTAGGGAGGAATTCTGTTTCTGTTTGATAGCTGTCCTTGGCTGGTCAGGTGGTCCGGAGAGACTCCAGATGTGCTGCAGTGGAGTGGGGGTTGACAAGATTTTAATTCAATCTCCAGCATCGTTAATTCCTCTCTCTCTGGGACTATTGGGCCAAACAGGCTCTTAACTGTGGCAATGTGGTGGAGTGATTGTGGCGTTCCCTGTGGGACCCTTTACAGCAGAGGGCAAAATTAAGACGCTATGCTCACAGCATTTGTCAGTGTATTTGGTGGTGTGAGACATTGCAAATAGCTAGCAATTTTTTCATTATGCTTTTCAGTCATTAGTCTTAATATATCTGGTATAATGTCTATTTTATTATTATTGTGTTATTAACATTATATTATTGAGACCAATATCAGTATGCACACTCACTTCTTTGGCCAGGTTCGAGCCTTTCTGCAGCCACCCATGGAAGGAATTGTGCTTGAGACCTACGGCAGTGGTAATGCCCCTGATAACCGTGCAGATCTGCTGGAAGAGTTCTGGAAAGCAACACAAAGAGGCGCTATCATTGTTAACTGCAGCCAGTGCCTCCGAGGCTCTGTCACTACATCATACGCCACTGGCAAGGTGTGTATGTGGGAGTGTATGTGTATATGTGTATACCGTGCAGAGAAGTTTTGCATTTCTTTATGTAATATGTTGAAATACTCCTCGGGTAGCTTCAATAAAATTTGAGTTCACAGAAGAAACATGTGATATTTGTTAAGCACCATGCTCTGTAGGAGAACATGGAGGAAAAAAATGATGCAGCCCACAAGCATCACGACTAATTAGAACAAGAAGGTATCTTTACATGCTTATTAATCATGATGCCTGTTAATTCAGAAAGGACAGTGTGTTGCACTAGCATTTAGGCGTTATAGCTTAGTCATTTATTTTTGGGTAATGAATTTGAAGGGCACACTGAAGGGAGGGCGGTATTTATTTACATTTCGGGTTTCTTAGCAATAGCATCCACAAAATCAGTGACCATCTCCAAAATCAATAATAATAACAACATTAATGCTTGCTCCTAGATATGTAAACTAATGAGCAAGTTATGTATAATAAATATGAGAATTTTGTACATTTGTTCATATACACTAGTAGTAAATTGATGTGCAGCACAAATATTTATGCTCACCACTGATATATATTTATGTGTAGTATATTGTTATTAATGTGACTCATTATAAACGGGACTATTTCCAAGCTATAAACCTTTACAAGGCACTAATGCTGTTGAAATCCAGCTGATGAGTCTAAGCTCTCTTAATGAAGCCTTAAAGCAGCCAAACCCACCCTATAACCAACCCAGTTACTTTAACTAATTATTATTATTATTATTTTTTTTTACATTTTTATTAGTTTATAATACCATTACATGTTTTCTCAGGCTCTGAGTGATGCTGGATTGGTACCTGGGGGAGACATGACTCCAGAAGCTGCTTTGTCTAAACTCTCCTATGTTCTGGCCAGGAAAGACCTCGTCATACAAGAGAAAAAAAAGGTATTCTAGACTTTACATAGTCATAAAATTCAAAAGATCCTCTCGATTCACTTGTTAAATTAAATGAAAACAGTACTTTATGTAGTACATATAGTACTTGCATATACTAATGCAACCACATCAACAATATGTTTAGTTAAATAAATGCGTTTCCCCCCAGTGCAGCTAACTGGGTTATCAAATGTCTCTCACTGCCTATGGTGAGAGGCATGTAAAAGAACCATTACTGATTTTCGTCAAGAGTAGGCTACATAGCTGTCGGCATGTTTCTGCCCTGCGATGGCCTGGTGAGCTGTCCAGCGTGTAGTCTGCCTGTGCGCCAGCCTCTCCACGACCCTAATTAGGATTAAGCGGTTCATAAAGAGAATGAATGGATGAGAATGCATGTTTTCTATAAGGAAAAAACTAAATTTGCACAATCAGAGGCCTTTACTTTATATGAAAGGGGGCCTGATCCCATGGGTGGAGTTGCATGGGGCACCGCACATTTCTGTGTGACCTAGTGAAGTCCGCATAGGTACTTTACTCTGGTAAGTGCTTGCTGCTGTTGACTAAGGTGTGGTTTGATGTATTCATCTCTCATGCAAGGTTAAGGCGACGGATTTCCTTTAAAATGCAAAATAGATACCCTTCACAAGTTGGATTACTTTTAACGTGCAGCTAGTTAATTATGGCTGTTGTAATTTAATTAATGTCTTAGGTGTGTGAGAAGTGAACTTGCAAAAAGCTACCAACTTTCTGGTAATTTATGAAACACTGATTACATCAGTCTTTTGTTGTTGTACAGATGTTGAGCCGAAATCTGCGTGGTGAGATGATCGCTCATTTGGAAGGGGCCAAGCTGACGCTCAGTGACAGTCGCTTCATTCAAGTCATTGCTAAATCCCTCAGCATCAGCTGCAAAGAGGTGCGGCACCTGAACCTGTTTTGATTTGATTCACATCCCGTTCTCAGAAAGGTTGAGCTTTTCAGTCAGTGCCACCGGATCACATTCTCCAGTTTTGCCCTGATATGATATGATTATCATTATGATTATGAAAATTCTGATTGTTGCAAACATTGGTGCCTTCAGGAGCTGGAAGCTATTCGTGATGCCATGACCCCCGCATTAGCCTGTGCTGCTGCTAAGATTGGTGATGTTGAGGCACTGGAGGCAATTAAAGAGATGGTAAGGTGTTCTTCACACTCTCTTTATATCAAAGAGCTCATCTTTGAGCCCAATCTCTAATCTGAGCTTATCTTCCCTTTCTGGAGTTTCAAGTCAGATACACTAGTTATTCAGACTGCAACCTGGAATGGCTCTACCCTATCACAATTTCCTCTAAGCATTCTCATGTCTTCAGTCAACTCACAAGACCAGTTTTTAGACCAGTTTTCACACCTGTTTTAGACCAACACACACACACACACACACACACACACACACACACACACACACACACACACAGACACACACACACACCACACAAAGGTGACATTTCTCTTAAGTGCCACGTACACATAAAACGTAATTAATTTAAACAACTCATAATTTTCTGACTATATATTGCACCCATAATATTTCCATATTATGCACCCACAAGGTTTCCTCCCACAGTCCAAAGATGCGCACATTTAATTAACTGGCTACTGACTACTGAATGTGAATGTGAATAGTGTTTTTGACTGTGTTAGCCCTGCTGTATTCTAGTGACCTGTACAGGGAGTCCCCCCCGACCCTGATGGATAAGTGGTATAGATAATAAATGGATACACAGTAAATTATAGTCATCAATGTAATTGAACAAACAAGGTGAGCAATAGCTCTCGAAAAATTGTGACCCATTTAGAATTGTCTGTATTTCAGCATAAATATGACCTAAAACATCATATTTTCACAAAAATCCTAATAATTAGGTAAAGAAACTCAGTTAAACAAATGAAAGAAAAATATTATACTTGACCATTAAATTTTTACTTATTTTCATTACTGAGAAAAATGATTCACTATTATCTCTAGAATAAGCAGTTAATTTGAAGTTGAAAATAGAGTCAGGTGTTTTCAGTCAGTGGGATTACAGGTGTGAGTGGGAGCCCTGGTTAATTTAAAGAACAGGGATCTGTCAAAGTCTGATCTCCACAACACATATTTGTGGAAGTGAATCAAGGCATGAATAAAGGAGGTTTCTGAGCAGCAGCTCAGGAAAAGAGTTGTTGATGCTCGTCACACTGAAAAAAGGTTACAGAAGTAGTTTGGAAATAAATTAATAAATATATATATATATATATATATATATATATAAAATCTAAGTTGTACTTATTACTTCAAAGGGGCTCTGAAAGCAAAGGTTCACATACTTTTTCACTTACATGTAAGATTGGATCATTTTCCTCAATAAATGATAAACTATAATACTTTAGTGCCATTTGTTTAACTGGGTACTCTACTTGTACTCCTTTTAGGATTTATGAGAAAATCTAATGATGTTTTAGGTAATTCTATGCAGGAATCTTGAAAATTATAAAGGGTTTTCAAATGTTCAAGCACCACTGTAAGATAAGTGTACCTGCTGTACTATATCCCAGAGAAAACCCTGCTATCAGCAGAGGGGAAACCCAACATGTTTTTCTCTTGTCTGGATAGAGGTCATTTTAAGATAAAGCCTCTAATGCACTGATGAAATGGCATCCAACCTATGTTTGAAAAGACCTGTCACTGATAACCTTTCTCTCTGTAAAGCCACACTTATGCAATTGACTTTAGCACTGTGTTTTTTAGAATACGTTATCAAGGCTACAAGTGGCATAGCCTCAGGTCTGAACTGAAAGGTCTGAATACTTTATTAATAAATTGCACATATAGAAAGGTTACAGTGTGAAATAAAAAAAAATTTAAAAGATGCATTGAAATTTCAAAAGCTTAGTCTTGTATGCTGTCATAAGTCAACACAAAAACAAACAGACAAACAAACAAACAGAAACAGCCATAACAAGACAAAACAGAGAAAATACTGAGCTTTCAGAGAGCTGGTTTATGGTAAAACCGTTGTTTTAGAAATTTGTGAAACAGACACAGATACTGAAATAAAGAACAAAAGTCTCAAAAAGTAAAGTATTTGCTAAAAAATAAATCACCGAAGCAAAAGCACAAAATAGAAATTAAAATTAAATCATGAAAAAAATTTCACATTTAATTCAAAGTGAGAAATATCATTTAATTTAAACATTTAATTATCGATCGTAATAATAAATAAAACATTTGTAAACCACCCTTTACATTATAATTTGGTGACTTTTTGAAATTAGTGTTAACTTTGCAAACTATCATAACTAACGCAACTGGCACTGATTTATTAGCCGAATTTTGTCGTAATAATACCAGAGTTTGAGATCATGATGTTTTGAACTGCTTGAGTGCTTTTTGTGCAGGGAGGTAACTTGAGCATGGAAGACTATGACGGCCGGACTCCTCTCCATATCGCCGCCTGTGAGGGTCACCTCAAAATAGTGCAGTATTTACTGAGCCAGGGAGCCACAGTCTATGCCAAAGATCGATATGGGAACACACCTCTTCTAAACGCTGTTCGTTTCAGGTGAGATGATGGAGATATTGTACATTTAGCTCTGTAACTGTTGGCATCCTTAGTAAAGATGGGTATGAAAAAAATTTGAGAAAATGTCAGTGGTTGATTAGCTTAATCACACACTAAAAATATCTAAGAAATTTCGTCAGTGATTGAATTCAGTTTGTGCTAAAAATACATTTAAATAAATAAAGAATAATACAAATAAATCCTAACTGTGTATGTCATAATTTTTGGCAGGATTAAAGGGAAGGTATTATGCTTTTTTCACTTTTTTGACCCATAAATGTTACAGTGTTGATTATCTATGTTAAGCGGTAAAGATAATGAAGTTGGCATATGTTTAAGTATTCCCTCTCGGCTGTGTGCGCTGGCCTCAGACACAAAGTTTTTGCTGATTTTTTTTTTTTTTTTTTTTTGGTGGTGGTGGTGTTGGTGGGGGGGTGTCTAGTGTGTCACAGCATGCTGGGCCTTCTTAT
>JAQMYF010000023.1:36787598-36798362 GCA_030014195.1 Neosilurus mollespiculum | reverse complement strand
CACACAGAAACGCCCGAGCTGGGAATCGAACCCAGGACCTTCTTGCTGTGAGGCGGACGTGTTAACCACTATGCCACCGTGCCGCCTCATTTAATTTTAACCAGGACATTTTATGATTGCCATTGAAGATAATGTGCTTCCTGTTTTTCCCTTCCTTGGTTCCATTTATCGGCTCTGAAAGCTGACGCATACATCCTCTCCATGCTCAGACTCCGTGTTCTTCATTTCTTTTTCCAGTAAGGATGAATGTTTTTGTGGTCTTTAAAAATCTTTTTTTTTCACACTCATTATGGTAAAACGTTATGTGCTGGGGAGGAGATCCTTGTTTTAAATTCCGAAACATAATCATCGTGACTCAGGAGTGTGTGTGTGTGTCTCCCCCTCGTCATTCCATCTCTCTTACTCGCCTGGAACGTAATGGACCAATACTGAATCATCTGTCAGTTAGAGATGTCATCATTTGGTGACATAAAACCCAATTTAGTGGCATGAAAATGATTTCAATTGGTTTGTTGTAAGAAACAAAACACTATTGCTTTTCTAAATGGGGTAATTCTCCTACAACAACAAAGTCTTAAAGGTTTATTCCTCTTATAATTACAGCAATCATCAACTATATATTCATTTTCTGAATCACTTAACCCTAATTAGGTAGCGACAACCCGCTGATAGCGGGGCTTGAACCCCCAACCTTGGGATCAGTAATCCAGCACCCCACCACCACCAGGCCACCACTGCCTCCCTTTTATGGATTTGTACTAGTTAGGTACCTAGTTATTAAGCTAGTTAGTTATCACCTACCTTATCAAACTCACAAGCTCACTTTGTCCTGATGACCCTCCCATATTGGAAGAGTTACAATGGATATAAAGCACTGACACTGGAGACTCCTTCTTAAAGGAAAAATGTACCCGACCAATGATTACAGGATTTTATTTTTTTATATATTTATTTTTACAAAGCTCTCACATAGATAATTGGTACTAGAGAACCGTGGCTGGGACCATGTGGGCCATTCGGCTGGATTTTGGAGGTGGTCCATCATAAATATCGGTGCACAAAATATGCAAATGAAGGCATGCTAGCCGGTTTAGAAACATCAATTCATACATTTATTTATTTATTCAATTCGCCAGGTGACTTGATCTGGTACTTGATCCACAGCAAATTTGAACACAAGCAAACTTATGAATGGAAGTCACGCCCTCCTGACTCTAAAATAGCTCCTCAGTCCCCCGAAAGTAAAAAAAATAAAAATAAAAAAAGGCCTTAGCCCTTAACCTGTGTATACTGTATATACAGGGTGGATTTATACAGTTTATATACTGAGTGTATATCAAGAGTTTAGCATAGCAAGCCCCTATTAATGAGCCGTTACTATGGAAACAGCAATTTATTAAAGTGAGTGCATTTATATAAACCTTTGATTTAGTTCTGTGCTGCAGCTATAGAAAATTAGTCAACATCTTTCGACCAATCAGAATCCAGAAAGGGCTGCAATGTGAAAGTGCATGCCGTTGTTTTATAATTTTGTGTAATAGAGTATAATACCTTTATATAACTTCACTGACTATAGTGATGTGTTTCTTGAATGATTTCCAGCTAGTGAAAGTTTGTCTTCTATCTACTTCTGAACTTTTAAACAACATATTTTTTTGATAAGAAGATAACAGAGGGAAAAAAAATTGTCCACAACTGCACGATTATCAAGGTCTTATCTCAGCCTGCGTAACCGTAAAACCCCTCATCACCCTGCGTCCTGTATGAGGGAGGGACCCACACCAGAATTTTCTCCCTGAGTCATTTTGAAATAATGTGGGTGGGGTCTGCGAGAGGGTTCTTTAAAGAGCCTGGCACTGACAAAACACAGATGTGGGTATGAGTGAGGGAGTGTGAGGATGCTAACTGGAATCTAAGGGAAAGAAAAGCAAGCGGTGCACTTTAACAGAGAAGGGGGGGAATAGAAGGCAAGAAAAAGTGCTGGAATTTCAGAACGGATCTCTGCCAAAGGTAAGGTTGTGCACACTGTGTTGAATATAAAGGAATGTTCTATTATATTCCATCATATAAATGAATATAAATGAATAAATAAATGATTAAATAAATGAAATATAATGCGGTGGCTATATGAGTGTTTGATATTAATAATGAAGAAAGGCTGTACTGTAATTCAGAAGGTCATAATAAAAGTTGTATGACGTTTAATAAATACGTGAACGTTTATACAAGGAGAAAAAAAAACAATTCAGATCTGATTTTCCCTGAGGTGGCACGGTGGTTAGCACGTCTGCCTCACTGTGAGAAGGTTCTGGGTTCGATTCCCAGGCTCGGGGCGTTTCTGTGTAGAGTTTGCATGTTCTTTCCCTGCTTGCATGGTTTTCCTCCGGGTACTCCGGTTTCCTCCCACAGTCCAAAAACATGCACAGTAGGCTAATTGGCTGTTCCAAGCCGCCCCTAGGTGTGAGTGTCAGTGTGAATGGCTGTATGTGTGTTGGCCCTGCAATGGCCTGGCGAGCTGTTCAGGGTGTACCCTGCCCTCGCTCAGAGTCAGCTCAGATGGGCACCAACCTCCCCACGACCCTAATTAGGATTAAGCCGCTTAGAAAATGATTGGATGATGAATTAATGCTTTTTAAAGGGAAAATGATTCATTCGTTTTGTAAGCCGCTTAATCCTAATTAGGGTCGTTGGGAGGCTGGCGCCCATCTCATCCATTCGTACTTACACTCACACCTAGGGGCATTTTGGAACAGCTGATTAGCCTACAGTGCATGTTTTTGGACTGTGGGAGGAAACTGGAGTACCCGAAGGAAACCCACACAAGCGCGGGGTGAACATGCAAAGTCCACACATATGTTCACAACTGGTTCATGACGAACTAAATAGTAGGAATCATCAATCCTTCCTAAAATAAATTGAGTTAAAGGCAGAATAAAGATGTGTAATGTGAACAAAGACGGCTTCGTTAGTGCAAAGAGGAAAGGATCTTTCCGGTATCTTAATCATCAAAATGTTTAGTTTCCTGTCATTTCCTGTTTGCATTTCATACCATGTAAGTCAATCAAACCTAGAACAACACCACCAAACATTCATTCACGTAATCAGTAAATAGATGAGGAATGTTTGATACACACGAGTACTGCAGATTCTTCAATAACAAATTTATTCACTCATCCACTCGACGAACCGCTTGATCCAAATATCTAGATGAAGGCACTGCCTAAAAACGGAGTTTCCTTATGACATTCCAAAAGCAACTCGGTGGTTAGACGCTTTTTTAATATCAATGGTGCTCCGCTATTAGAGTCTCCTCCTGTAGTCTATCTCAGCTGACTCTGTGGAGAAGGCAGGGTTCACCCTGAACAGCTCACCAGTGCATCACAGGGCCAAAAAACACACACACAACCACTCACACTCACATTTATGGGCGATCTGGAACAGCCAGTTAGCCTAATGTGCATGTCTTTGAATTGTGAGAGGCAACCGGAATACCCAGAGGACACCCATGCATGCACCGGGAAAACATGTAAAATTCTGCAGAAACGCCCTCGTCCGGCCTGGGACTTGAACCCAGGACCTTCTTACTGGGTAGTGAGCGTTCTACCCTCATGCCCTTAATAATTAATTGAAACTAGCCATTTAGCAGTTATGCTATGAAACTGAGTGTCTGATAAGCTTGAGTGGAATAACTGCTTTATTAAATCCACATATTGTCACCTAGTGACTTTCTATTATTTAATTAGAATGTTTAGAATTATGAAAGATAATTTCCACTTTGGGGGCTAAATAAATCCAAAGAAAAAGGCGAATTGACAGCAACAATTTCTTTGGTATAAAAATATTCACATTTTTACCATCAAATTGTTTCATTCTAATTTTTAAATTTCTTTTTTTCTTTTTTTTTTTTTTGGTGGTGGTGGTGGTGGTGGGGGGGTGTCTAGTGTGTCACAGCATGCTGGGCCTTCTGATCACCACCGCTCCTCACCCATTCACAGCTGTATCTCTGCCCATACTCAGCACAGAGCTTTTAGTTGCTGAAAGGAGACCAATCAGAGCAGAGTAGGCACAGGGACTGGAAAGACCATAAATGGGATGTGAAAACCATCATGCTCATTCATTATTACTCATCACCATATTCATTCATTCATTCATTTGCTGAACCACTTGCTCCTGCTAGGGTTGCGGGGAGGCTGGAACCTATTTCTGCCGACTGGGCAAAAGGGGCTTGCCAGTTCATCACAGTTCAACACACAACCATTCCCACTCACATGCAAATCTAGGGGCAATTTTGGAGCAGCCAATTAGCCTAATGTGCATGTCTTTCGATAATGGGAAGACATTGGAGTACCGGAGGAAACCCACGTAAGCACGAGGAGAACATGCAAACTCCTCACAGAAACGGCCTTGTCAAGCCTGCAACACAAATGCAGGATCTTCTTGCTGCGAGGTGGTTGTACTAACCATTACACCACAGTGCCGCCCACTGCAATGGTTTAGTTAACTTAAAAAATAGATTTTTTTCATAAGCTAGTTATCACAGTGTCATACATTTTCTTACCTTAGTCTACCAAGCGTGACAATAATTAATGAGCTGCCTGTGCATGTTCTATAAAATGTGTGTGTAGACATGTTAAAGGTTTGTATGTGCAGGATTGAAGGTTTTTTCCATGAGTTTCATCTGTAGATGTATTAGAAAGTATGTATTGTCACACAGGTTCCTAGTACTTAATGGGTGGGTAAACGTGCGTGGGTGTCTCGTTTTGCAGGTCTGTTATCACATACCATTCTTTTACCTTATAAACAGTGTCAGCAACCTCTCACTGTTTCAGCTTGGGGTTTTTTTTGTTTGCTTGCTTTTTTTACAAAGCATAATTTTCAGATATTTCAAGGTACAGTTACAAAAGGTTCCATGTTTACGCCACAGTACAAAATCTGCTCTTTAGCCAACATCTCTGAGACTTTGTAATATTGTTAAAAAAAATAGCATAATAGTATAATTGAAATAGACTTGCGTCCCAGCCAAAGTGTGTTCCTGACTCAAGCCGAGTGTTGCGAGGACAGACTCTGGATCCATCTGTGACCCAACTGATGATGAATGAAATAATGAAGTCATCATGGTTAGAAAAGGATTTTGTTGGATGCCTGATTTGCTTTTTGTTGCTGATGTGCGTTCAGATGGAGGGTTTGTGAATCTATTAGGCTGGAGGCTCTCTTGCTTCTATGGTGCTGCAGTTCTGTTCATCCGTCTGTTTTTCATGAGCCACAACCTCGCTGTGCGCTGCTCATGCAAACTCCCTCAAACATAAACGTTAGACATACAGCTGGCCTGATTGCACACAATCCTAATGATCACTGTATGGTCTGTTAAGCACTCCGAACGATGGCTCGTCTTAAGAAACTAGGACAGAGTTACTTTCCTCTTCATTTTCCCCAGTGCTACACAGGCTATCAATAGTCTCTCTACATCTCTCTCTGCGGAGACGTTACATACAAACAAACCAGGATGAGATGTCAACCTCATTAAAGGAGGTAGAAGGGAGGGGGTGTAACTGAATCACTCTTGTGCACAGCGGGAGTAAGAGTGTGTGTGTGCGTGTGTGTTTGTGTGTGCAGGAATTAGCAAGACTCCTTAAAGGCCTTGACAACAATTATCATTTAATTAGAGTGAGCATGAGACAGTCAGTCACTGGTGCTTATATTTTTACTCCTGCTTTTATATTTCCATGGTGTTCTGAGACCTCGGACATATTTCCATTCCTGTGGGAGTGGTTCAGATCTCTGAGAAGCAATATCGCCATCCTTTGTTAGATTAACGTGCCTTTTTTGTCGTTAGGAGAGACTCTGCTGTTGCTTGTTGTGTCTTCCTGGGCAAGGTCACAAGGTTTTCTTTTATAACGATGCACAAAGATTTCAATTTGCATCAATTGGAGCTTGCTGTAAACTGAAAGTCAGGGCAATTTTCAGTCTCATAAAAATATTTAAAGCAATTAATTTGAAGATGATTCACTTCTTGCTTTATTCACTACAACAGCAAGGGAAGGTGTCATGTTGCTATAAGGAAGAGAAAAGGAGAATGCTAAAAGGTGTGTTATATAAACCAGCCCTACCTGCTACTCTCCTCATGACTGACAAATTCTATGACTAGTAGAAGTAGGACTAACCGGATATACAACAGCCACTAACTCTGTGACTGAATTAAAAGGAAACATATACAGCAGGGTAGGGCCAAACTGTAGCCCTGAAATAGATTACTGGTGGACCACACCTATCATTATATGAGAAACGTGAATATTTCCAAGCTAAAGACTGATTTAGGCCTGTATGGAGAAGCACAGGTTTCATTCTGTATAAAAAGATGTGTTTTTGTAGCATTGCTCCCTTGTTCCTTTAGTTTTACATCGCCAAATGGTGACCATCTACACCTGTCTCTGTTTTTTTTATGTCACTAAGGTGTGCTTTTTTGTGGTGTGATGTCTCGACTTGTCCCAGCATGCCTGCATCCTTACAATTACCGTTGTGCTGCAGTATCTGCTCCTAAGTACTCGTGCCAACAGTTGTTAAGAGAAAGGGCTAATCAAACATTACAGTTTTCAGCCTCTATTACTTATAATACTTATAAGTACTATAAGTATATACTTATAAGTATAATACTACATTACTTAGATTTAGTGCCATTGCATGCTGTTATTGATTGGCCTCAAACAGAAGTGATTCTCAACATGGCATTGTATGCTTGATGTTAAAACACTTAACTGAGTATCGAGAAGCTGGTGTCCATAACAAGAGCTCAGTAGCTCCGAGATCAATAGCTGTGCATGTCTCATGTTTTTCTTCTCTCATCTTCGCTCATAGGCATAAAGATGTGGTGAAATTACTGAGAAAAACAGGAGCCCATTTTTCACGTGAAGAAATGGAAGGTGCCGGAACCGAGCTTTGCAGGTGATACAGACACTAACCCCCACTCCTCATTTGTGTAGCATTCACGCAGGTTTGACCAGTCATTCAAGGCTTGTTTCAAGGTTTTAAAATGTTCCCTAACTACATTACATGCATAGAGCAGACACAGTATATGCCTGGTATGTGAAGCATAAATCAAACACATGAGTTACACAATTTTATTTAGCAATTTCTCCATGTAACATTTCGATATTATGACAAGAAAAGCAGATTAACGTACTCATACTAATGATTTTTCTCTCTTGGCTGCTTTATCAAACATTGTTTTAGGACAGACTATAAAAGTGTACATCAAGTACACAAAAGTAATGTGTGTGTTTGTGTGTATGTTTGTGTCTATGTTTGTATTATAGCCTGGCAGCAAATGCAGACTTAGAAGGTTTGGAGATTTGGCACTTAGCTGGAGTTGATTTGACTATGCCAAGTTATAATGGGCAAATAGCCATAGAGGTGGTAAGTATAGCTAGCATCCCTTCTCATGACTTACATAGAGCAATTGACAGTGTCATATATTACTGTGATCATTGCAAGATAAAAAAAACTATAAGCCAATACTTCTACTTCCTGTCTGTTGAGCCTCTCTGTATGTAACCTCCATGTATAACCTTTAATATAACCCAGTGTCTATTCTTCTCAGGCCATGCAGTTTGGCAATGAGGAAGTTGTGCAGTTTCTTCAACAGTCTGCTCAATACCGAGCTCAGGTAGGTCTTTCAGACACGTATGTGAGCACACACACACACACACACACACACACACACACACGCACTCACCATGGTTTTATCTAAGTTACACAACTGATTCAAACCAATTCTTTAAAGACAAGCAATCTCATCATAATTTTGTATTTTTTATTTTTGCTGCTACTGTGCACTGCACAGCATCAGGCAGATGAGGTTTTTGAGGTGAACATTTTTCCCCCATTCCATTTTGTCTCTGAATACCTTCATCATTTTCTGAATTCTCAAATCAACTGTGTACATTAAAATCTGCTGTCATCTTCATTAAATATATGAAGAACATATCATTTATGACATTAATCAAAAGTCTAAGAAAGCTGCATTTTGCTTGAACCAATTAAAATGTTATCCTTTCATCTGTTCTGTCCTTTGCATGTCACATCATGTGGCATGTACTGTTCAGTGTTTTCATTATCTGTTCCATATTTCAGTACCAATTCTTTACTTTGCAGGTTTTTGACGAAACCGAAAAGGTAAATACATACAGAGAATACTCCCACTGACTTTTTTCTGCTTTGCCTGCCAAATAAAACTGTTTGTATTTTGAGCAAAAATATGATTATTGATCCAGTGTTTTAAATAAAAGAAATATTTAGAGTCTGGTTTTGCTTGTATTTATAGCTCAGCATGCAAGTTTTGGAAGGAAACAGATCACCAAACCTCTCCTTTTAGTGTCTGGTTTGTCAATTTGTCATACTGAAGTGACTGAAGCTGCAATATGAGCATTAAGCATTAACTCTTTTTTCCATTCCTTAATCATTGTTGTTTATATAAATTACTCTATAAATAAAGGTGTCAGGTATTCTACCCTTAGTCTAACAAACATGTTGCCAAATAATTTGGACAAAATTTCTCGCCTGTGTTTTGATGTAATTGAATTTTTTTAAATTTTAACCTCACCAATTATTGCCAATTTGGTCATTATATTCTGACATTGCCAATTAAAAGTGGTACGAGGGTCCCATTTCTTCTTGCAAATAAAATGGGTGAATGACATGTACATGCTTAATTGTTTAAATTGTTGTATCTGAAGGTAACTTTATTGTGCTTTCCAGAATACAAAATGGTCATATATTAATGTTACTTATATATAGGATCAAAAACCTTTATGATTTATTATTTCTTTTATTATTTTCCAGAATGGTGAATTCATTGAGTTTTCAGCTTGTCGTCAAACATCCTAAGAAGACAATCCTCCCAGCATTCTTCCCTATGTTCTTTTTAATTCACTTTATGTGTATGTTGATGTCTTGGCAATATGCTGCTTTTTTGTAAAGCACCCGTATCTTTTTAACTATAGCCAAATATTTCTGCAGCCAGAATGCAGCTTGAGGAACAACCCCAGAGAGAACTGTGACCAGGGAAAATTCACCGTGGTTGACCCTAGATAGTGAATTTTGCGATTAATTACAATATAATAGCACCTAGGTCACACAGAGGATATATATTGCAGAGATTGTGCTGGAAATGTACTGGGTATTAAATATGTGCACACTGTGAATGTAAGCAAAGCATAAAACAGCTTTTATCTCTCCCTACTTTTTAAATACCTAATTTGACCCTACATCATTACAGTTTTAAACCCTTTTAATTAGAACTCAGACAATTTATTTGCCTTTGAACCGTATGTATACTGAGCAGTCATTACATCAAAAATTTAATGATCACTGAGAAGTGAAGTGAATAACATTGATTTTCTCATTACAGTGATACCTGCCAAGAGGTAGGGTGTATTAGGCAGAAAGTGAAGTCAGTTCTCGAAGTAAATGTGTTGAAAGCAGGAAAAATGAGCAACCATAAGGATCTGAATGACTTACAAGGGCCAAAATTGTGAAGACAAAATGACTGTTTATTCATTGTGGGGTGTTTCTGATATGCAGTGAAAAGTACCTATCAAAGGTGGGTGAACTGGCAAGAGTGCCATGGGTGCCCAAGGCTCACTGATGTGCACAGGGAGCGAAGGCTACTATGTCTAATCTGATCCCATAGGAGAGCTACTGTAGCACAAACTCCTGAAACTGTTTTCAGAACATACAGTGCATTGCAACTTGCCATGTACAGGGCAGCCTAGCCACAAACAAGTCAGGTGGTGTTAATATTATGGCTGATTGGTGTATACAGGCTTAAGCACAGAAATACAGGTATATGCATGTTCAGGTGTCATGGGTGAATACAGTTTTATATTACTGAGCAATAATGCTGGAAGAGCTGAAGTATTAAAGTAAGGCTTCAGGGTCAACCATGATACAGCAACCCTGGAGCAGAGCAGGTTAAGGGCCTTGCTCAAGGGCCTAACAGTGACATCTTGCCAGTGCTGGGATTTGAATCCACAACTTTCAGATTGGTAGCCCAGAGTCTTTAATCATTGGACCACCAATCCCACAAACTTGTCCAGAATTTGAATGCCGGACCTCTAGCACCCAAAGAGAGAATTGTACCCCTGATTAAAAACTAATAAAGTATTAGCTAATGATTTCAGCTGACAGGTTGGGCTACAATGTGTACTGTACATATTATAAAGTGGTTGTGCATTAGAGAAGCCCATGTTTGGGAATTGTTCCAATTCAGATATGCTGTTCAGTCATATCTTGTGTAATCCGGTTTACTTATCACCTTATTAGAGCATCATGAAATGGAAAGAAAGTGTTATGATTTGTAATAGCCCACATTGGTTTGGCTTTTTACTGATTTTCAATCTGCTAATGTAAACTACTACAAAATGTGGAATATTCATTCATTTTTCCATTCACACCTACATACAGTGTAATATGGTTTAAAAACACACAAATGTGTATTACTCAGGTATTATCTGAAAACTGAGAAGATGTAAGTAAGTGTTTTTGTGGTCATCGGAAAATATTGTATTATACAGATGATGATATTGATAATTAACTGTATCATATGAATATGAGTTGTGTATAATGTGGAATATGTAAGTAAATCTATGCTTAATGTTAGATAAGCACAATATGAAAATAAACCATTTTCATCCTGCTTGCTTGTATTGTTCTTATTAATTGTTACTAATGGCAGAATAATCCCCCCCCCCTCTATCTCTCAGGCTGAAT
>JAQMYF010000023.1:36750178-36765308 GCA_030014195.1 Neosilurus mollespiculum | reverse complement strand
GGGCATCTGATTAGAATGCCTCCCGAACGCCTCCCTGGTGTGGTGTTTCAGGCATGTCCGACCAGGAAGAGACCCCGGGGCCGACCCAGAACACGCTGGAGGGACTACATTCTCGGCTGGTCTGGGAACGCCTTGGTGTCCCCCTGGAAGAGCTGGAGGAAGTGGCTGAGGAAAGTCTGGGAGTCACTGCTTAGGCTACTGCCCCGGCGACCCGACCCCGGAACAAGCGGAAGAAGATAAATGAATGAATGAATGGATTATTTGTTTTTGACAGAGAGATAATATGCCTCCATTAATGCATTCATTCAGCAAATTCACCCCAAATGTCTTTCTCCCGACACTGTGACAGGCTTTGGTCAATAATTTTATACTTTGCACAGAGCTTACATCTAGTATCAATTAAAAATATGTCCTCTTTTCACATTACTCAATTATTTTGAGAGCAGGCAGCATTCTGACAGGTACAAAAGACAATATCTACACTCCTGTTGTACACGTTTTGTGAGGGCGGTGAAATAAATAATTTTGTATCCTCAGTCTGATTTTGAGTTTATGAAGAATTTTAAAGTGTCAGATTTCAGCACGTTTTTATACAGATCTGACCTTTTGACCTTTTTCTCTGATCTTTGATCCCATGACATCTTCATCTGTACTCTGTGCAGCTTGCCTGGAATTCAGATTAGATAAAATAGAGTGCAAAAGCCATGAAGCATCACACTTCACTATCCCACTTATAGCTTCTTTTTTCGCTAATGCGATGAGAATTGAACTAAAAAAAGATGACGTGATAAACCATAAAAAGTGGTTGAGGATAGTGTAATCCTCAAAACTTAAACTTTTGTCTGTAACAGTAAAAAAATTGCATTCCCAAATGTGTGTACTATGATATATGTTACATACAGTACAGCATATAGTACAGTATTCCTTTTTTTATTATTATTATTTTTAAATAATGAGTTGTGCATATTTAGTGCTCATCAAAGTACTTAGTGCAGATTTGAATCTTTGGTCTTTATCATAAGTCAGAGTAAGATCATTACACCTTGATGCATCTCTTCCTATTGTTTTGAGGCATCTTGATTTAAGTCAGGTTGTAGCGAGTAAACTTTGATGAATGACTGCAGGTAGGGGGGGAGTGGATTGTTTTTTGGCAAGGGTTAGCATTTTAAACTTGATCCAAGCAGTTAGAGTGAACAAGGGGAGGAAAAGCAGCAAATACTGTGATGTAGGAGAACATGAAAGGTTAAACATAAGTCTTGCTGTATTCTGGGTTGTACTGGTATGCCGGCAAAACCAACCAGGAGTGAATTGCAGTGTCAACCACAGCATGGCAAGGAGCAAGGTGCCTCTGGTGCTTGTGCAGTGATATTCCATTAATATCCAAATATAAAGATATCATGATATAAACCTACAGTTCCTAGTCACAAGCCAAAGATGTTGCTGTGTGCCCCAAGCACAGATTGTTCTTTTGTTCGTCTCAGATTTATGTTGTATATGCTATCTTCTTCATATATAGCATATCCACATTTTAGTGCTGTCTCTTCATTTTCCATGATATCAAAGTAGAAATACATGCATCTCTTTAAAGAGGTAAAAAAAGGAAGGAATTAAACATGATGGGATGTGCCGTTATATGAAAATAACCAAAGGTGGGGAGGCGTGATGCTTTTATTATGCCAAGTTGATCATTAAAGGCCATATTTTGTAAACAGACAACACTTTATCATACTAGGCCAACACAAGTTCTCTACTGCTCCCATTATGTGTGGTGTCCCTCAGGGATGTCCACGTCCACCCCCCTCCCCTTTTCTATTCCACATCCCACATCCATTGGACAGATTATTTACCATTATAGCCTTAACTTTTCCTGCTATGCCGAGGATATTTAGTTATATCTCAGTACATTTTCCCACATAGACTCCCCTCCAGTTCACTAACTTATTGTTTCTGTGATTCTTGCTTTGGATGCTTGTTTATCCTGTTCCTGTTGTCAAAAATCTTGGCATTCAACTCTGAATAACTTATTTTTGATTTTCAAGCCCCTCACCAAAATGTAATTATTTCATCTCTATAGCATCTTTTGCCATTTATGTTTCGTAAGTAATTCTAGCTTTTGCTTTCATCATGTCTCGTATCGATTACTGTAACCTCCTCTTCATCAGACCCCATGCAAAGACTCCAGTATTTTTAGAACTCTTCAGCTGGAGTTCTCACATAGACCAAGCACTCTGCTTGCATAAACCCCATCCTCCTTCAGCTACACTGGCTATCAGTTTAGTCTCGTATTAAGTACAAAATCTTGCTTCTTACCTTTAGCACATCCACCTTGCAGCAAGAAGGTCCTGGGTTCAAGTTCCCAATTTCGCCCAGTGCTGGCTGAAATGGGCTGTAGCTTCCCCTCGACATTAGGGGTAAATAGTTTGGCAGATGACTGAGTGATGAGTGAGACTTTGCTCGTCAGTGAGCATTTCTCTTCCTCCTTCACTGCTTAGTATAGTTAATATACATAATATTATATTATTATCAAGCATTGTTTACATCTTTTCCCATGCCATTTGTGCTTCTTAAAAAAATACTCTTGCTGGTGAAGCAGCACTTTGTTGAACAATAAGATCCTGCTGATACCATGAGGATGTTTATGATCTTGCTAAAAGTTTTCTCATCTGTTACCATGTGATGTCAAAGTGAGAGTGGTATGTATTATTCCTTCTGTTACCCTGACACTAACACTATTTATGATGTCACTGCAGACATGGCCATCTCACAAGCTGTAGTTACTTTACTGAGGTTTTATGATGTCAGAAATGCAGTGTCCTCCTGGAGAGCTTGTGTTTTATCTCTGCAGTATGTCAGCTCCTTTAACTCACACCTCGCTTTATGAGCCCCTGTGCTGTCTTTCCCACGCACACCACAGTATGCTGGTCCTCAGTGGCACTAACACTCCAGTAGCAATCACCCCATTAAAAAAGCACAGGCAGGACTTGGTCTTGACATAAGACTGTGAACTTCCAGGAGGGAATTCATGCTGTATATTTTGGTTCCACTGTACACACCTTTGCGTGCCATGCTTGGAATTTTACAATCAGAAAGTAATTGTCACTCACTATGTAGCCTTGTTCTTTTTTTTTTTTACATTGCTGACCGCACTCCTCATAAGAACAGGAATGATAGATGTGAAATTATCTTGTGCTTAAATCTTACATAGTGCCTGAACAAAATGTTCAGTGGCAGCACAAGGCACTTTTCTATGTTATTTATTCCTGTATGCATGTTTGCTCCCTGACAGAGCTTTCCCAAAATGTCTTTTTGTCTGGATTAAATTGTTTGTTAATGGAAGGGTGTGGGAAACAGCTGGAAAAGGAACTGTATTCAGGAGGTGGTACTCTGTTGTCCTCTGCATGTCCAGGCATCCAGCATACTGCATGACAAATCTCTGTGCATCTGTTTGTAGATTTGCGAGCATGCAGGCAGACAGCTGGCTCTTGTCTTTATACTTTGGAATGCTGTGATTAGCAGGACAGCAAAGGTGCTAGAAATGGCTAAATTGCTTGTTCATGAATTATATTCCTCTTGCCACATAGATTTTTTAAAGGTAATATTTCTATAGTCTTATACCCCAAACAACTCATACTGACTGTTTCTTCACTCTTTCTTACAATTGAAAAGTGTAACATATGCAAAATCAAGCAAGGCCTGCAGCATAAACGTGTTTTTTCACTGTGCTATTCTAAGCATGCAGGGTTTTGACTGACTGTTATTGAGAGTGTGTGGGAGAAGGGGTTTCTGCGCGTGCTAGACAATGCTTAATTGACTCTCAAACAATGGCCCAGAGAAGATCAGAGAGAGTTGTGAGGGGTTTGTTGTGTCTCCCAGTGAGGGCTTCCTGAACACATAAAAGAATGCAGAACGCCCAAAAAATACAAGTGCAAAGAGATGTGGAAGCCCTGTCAGCACCTTCCTATGGCCTTCAAAGAGATCACATTCTACCCTCCCAATACTAATACATAAATATCTTTCTACCCACAGAAGGACAGGCCCACAGCCTTATTATTCCTTGTCTCTGGCCTTGTCCTCACACACACAGATGCCAAACCAAAAACCGCAGATATAACCCTAACTGTAAGTCATGCTGGCCAATCAGAAGCCTGAGAAATTGAAGAAGAAGGTCCTGTTAGCAAGATTAACACTAACACTATTTTACCTACATCTGCCATTACTCACAATTGCCTCACATAAACAGGAGATAATGGTGCACACTTGATGTCAACCCAAAAAGGTAATGGCAAACACTAATGTTACAAGCCAAAACCTTAGTTCTTATTGTCTACACATCACCATGGAAACAGGAGTTTCTAAAAATCTTCGCCCTGGAAGGACCTTTCCAAAAGGTTGGTTTTCAGTTACCCAAAGCACACTTTGTGCGTGAATGAAACTTCCAAACAACTTGAAAATTCAATCATTTTCTGAAATGCTTAATCCTAATTAGGGTTGCAGGGAGGTTGGCGCCCATCTCAGCCGACTCTGGGTGAGGGCAGAGTACACCCTGGACAGCCCGCCAGGCCACCGCAGGGCTGAAACACGCTGACGGCTATGCAGCCTACTCTTGTTGAAAATCAGCAATGGTTCTTTTACATGTCTCTCACCATAGACAGTGAGAGACATTGCCGGCCTTTGATAACCCAGTTAGCTGCACTGGGGGGACAGCAGTGGCATCCCGTTGATAGTGGGACTTGAACCCCCGACCTCAGGATCAGTAACCTACCACCAGGCCACCACACACAACAAAAATCTGTGTTTTAAAAGAGAAGGCAGCACTGTTTAAAAGTTAATCTTGTTCAAATCTCTACATTAATTTTACTCTGTGTGCAGAATCTCTGTTTTAATGACTTTGTGGACAGTTATTTGAAAACATAGTCTCAGAATATGGTCCCAGAACTGAGTCTCTCTTCATAATATCATCATTGCCAAAGTTAGCATGCATAAAATTTTTATACATTCATGCTATTTATTGACAGATTTGTGGTGTCAAAGGTAAAGGTCATCATTACCATTTTTATACCAACTCTCACATACCAGTGTGAAAGAAATGGTCTTAACAAAGCCCTCAAAAGGAATTAAGTCACCTGTGAGATAAAATAACTAAGGAGAACAGTAAACAAGACCAGGTGAAACAAAATAAGAAACAAGGTGATCAGAGACATGGTAGGAACAACACCAGTCCTGCAGCACATTGAGCAACAGAAAATCAAGTGGTTCAGTCATCTTACATGGATGCCTCCCAGCCTGATAGCCTTTCAGGCATACAACACCAAAAACTCTGGCTGGAGAGCCAGAGGAAGATCAAGACAACACTGGTTCGATTCTGTGGCTGATACACTGAGAGCTCATGAGATGTCCCTTGTCCAGGCCACCCGCCTTGCTGTTGACAGACGCCTGTATCTCCCTGTGACACCCATCGGTATAAGCAGACAGAAGAACTAAAGTAAGTGGTGTTAAAAGCCCTGGATTAAAATCATTATCAGTTTAGTGGGGAACTATTTTTTTTTTACCAGGTTTAATACATTTAACTACAAACACCTGAAATACTGAAAGAAATTATGTTTAAAGCCATATTCCTCCATGTTAACTTATTGATGTTATTGATGACATCATCATTCTGAGATTCAGTTTTCAAATAACCAAAAAGGAGCAGCAATCAGTCTAAGATTTTGCACACAGACAGATTTTAATATAGAGTTTCGACTGAGATTAAATTTCATCAAATCTTCTTTAAAAATACTTTAGTATGTGTGGACAAGTGCTCTCAACATCTCATGAACTCATTTAAATCTTTTGAGTGTGTGTGTGTGTGTGTGTGTGTGTGTGTGTGTGTGTTGAGACACACAGGGGTGCTTGTATGCCTCTAAATTTATTTTTTAAAGGAATTTTTATAATAATGTTTAAGGCTGCAACTGTATATTAACTTATCCCAATTCAGTAGCAGCAGAAACTAACTGAAGTGTCAACAGCTGTGAAAAGGATCAACCTGCTCTTTGTTAAAGTGTTAAAAATAACACCACTGCATGTCACACCCTACAAAGCCCTGTTTTCAGAGCTGTAAGGACAGACCTGTTGCCAAAGCACATGCATATAGCACTTTCCTATTCTGTCATTTCCTGTTTTCACAGGAAGTAAGAGGAGATAGCTTAGGTGCACAAACACTGAGAGAGATACAGTGGAGGGCAGTTCTGGAATCTGTCCTCAGGTAACACACACAGACACACACACACTCATTCATTAATTTTCTAACCCGCTTAATCCTAATTAGGGTTGCGGGGAGGCTGGCCCCCATCTCAGCCGACAGAGCGAAGGTGGGGCACACCCTGAACAGCTCAGCAAGTGCCGGGCCAAAATACATACAACTATTTACACTCACACCTAGGGGCAATTTGGGAGGAAAACCCTGCAAGTACAGGGAGAACATGCAAACCCCACACAGAAATGCCCAAGCCTGGGAATCGAACCCGGGCCTTCTTGCTGTGAGGTGGACGTGCTCACCACTGTGCCACCATTCTGCCCATACGTACACACATACACACACACACAAACACATACACACACGCGCGCGCACACACGCGCACACACACACACACACACACATGGGTGTTGGGCGGTTGCTTTAATTCCATTAATGAGCTTGGCCTGCTGCATATGTTTAGGTAAGGAAACTTTTGTGGGAATGCAGTTAATCATTCCAGTAATGTTGACCTTCTTCCCAGGATGCTCTCTATGACCTGTGCACAATGCATGCTTCCGAAAAAGCTGACCCACTTTTGTTTTTCTGTCGTGTTCCATCCATCACACTCATGTGAGTCGCAGTGCCAGGGGAAGTCAACACCTCTCTTCATATGTAACTTCCTCTTGTGGGCTTGGAGCATTTCCTTTTTTATTCAATTTCTTAATAGTCACCTGCAAGAATGTTTCTGATTTTAAAACATTCTTGCAGGTGAATATTGAGAAATTGACTAAAAGAGAAAATGCTCCAAGTTGATTACTGTGAATATTAGCAGATGCAAAGAAAAAAGTCAGTAATAAGCCATAAATTAGAAAAGAAAGTCTACTTATTTAAAAAAAAAAAATTCCACTTTTCCATTTGGCCTTATAAAGTAGTTAGGAATTAAAAACAAAACAAAACAAAAACAGAATTAGGAATGTTAAAATATAGCCTGAGATGGTCTATGGTGATTAAGCATTTCACTGCATATTGTACTGTGTATAATTTGTATGTGACAAATAAATTTGAATTTGATGGCCAGCTGTTCAGGATGCAACCTCCCTTCGCCTGATGATCTGAAAAATTGTCAGTAAATTCGAAACAGGATTATAAACACCCTCCAGTTCATACCTTGTCACTGACTCACCAGTAAAGAAACAATATGTGTTTGACAGTACAATTGGTCACATGAGTTGTATACAGAGACGCTCATCCATTTTCAGTATGTGTAAACAGTTCTAAAAGACTCCTGAAAGGTCTCCACACATTCCATCATTTTTAAAACTTTCATTTAAATTCCCAGACAAAGATACAGACAGTGGCCCTGTCTCTTCATAAAACCATTACATCTAGTCTGGTATTTCCTAGACAGCTAATTAGAAAGGGGAATAATTATTAACCTCGGCAAAAGGCAACAATCTTTTTCTATTTAGCCTGGAGCCACTTTTAACCAAATTGCGACTTTAACGTTGAAGGAGACCTGTATGTAGAAAGCCAAGTGTCATGGATGCTTTTTTACTTTCATTACAGATTTCAGTACTACTGGACCCACACTCATAGCAGTGTGTATTTGGTTTGTCTTTTGTAAAAATCTTAGCTGACCACAAAGACTCTTCAGCGACCTACAGTACTATATTACACTCAGTGTTTCTCTCCTGCGCTGTTGCTTGTGTCAGAGTCAGAATACTTAAACAACCGAATCAAGTGTGAATCATTTATAACGTCTGAGCAGGCCAGAGCCTTCTGTTTCCTGTAGTACATGAGAGGGAGCACTTAGAGAGGAAGTCTTCCTGTTCCTGTGCTGTGTTTGGGTGGAGAAGGATTGTTGGAGGTTTTGAAGTGCCAAAGCATGTAAAATTCTTTAGTCCTGATGAGCAATATAAATAAATGAGATGAAGATTGTGCTTTTAAAAACAACTTGCAAAATGCAAAGCAAAATGTCTGGATGAAATATGTGTGTGTGTTTTTATGACTTGGCCTGATTTAATGGTTGTGTTTGATGATAGATTTAGTCTCAGAGATGTTAATCAGAGTGTGTGTCTGTGTGTATTTCCAGATGTATTGGTGTCTTGTAAATCACCCCTTAAATAAGCAGTAAGACTGCTGTAGACATGTGTGAATGTATACTGCTGCACAGTGATTGCAGTGAGCAAAGAGGAAAGAGCAAATGTCAGAGGTCACTGCACTTGAAGGCCTGCCTCTGTTGGGGGAGCACTGCTGTGCAGACCTCCACAAGCTGCCCTATTAGCCAACCTTTAACCTCTGACCCCTGAGCCTGCGAATAAGCCCTCTGGCACAGACTGCGAACATGCTTACGCATCCCTAATCCTACATTTATGTGCTGTGTCCATTTGTAATGCTTGGGTAAACATGACTAATATGTCAACCAAGCCTGAACAGTGCATTACATAGGGCATTCATTGTCTTAATTAACGCACTGATTTAATATCTAACAAGCAATTTTATTTATTCCAAATTCGCATAATCACACTGCTTTTGAAAAGGTTATACTGTCTGAATCCTGTTGCTGGAGTACTGAGTGGGTGTAATGGTAAGCTTGTTCACTCCCACAGTGCGCGCCTGGATGGTAATGCACCTCCAGCAGTAGGAAAGCCATTACAATAATGTAATGGTCACATACTGTAATGTGTTCTCGTTCATATGCAGATTTAGCCTTGGCTCAAGCTGCTCTCTTGACACTCACTAACATCTGTGATAAGACGTTCTACTCATGTTTTAATTGGTGTGGTGTACAGTTTTCTCATGTTTTTTTTTTTGTGCAGTGGATGAAAGAATTGTCTCATCCTAGTTGGTTTGATTCAGCTGTATATACTGGTAAAGTTCCTATACTGAGAGTAAGGACGGGTGACAGTCAAACCAAATGGTTTTATTGTCATTACTATATAAGGATGTGTATATCTTGGAATGAAATACACTTTACAATAGTATACAGGATATCACAAACTAAGTACACAGCAGTGATATGTGCAATAAATACAATAAATACACAGGACAGTTAACTGCATGCCAACTGGACAGGATAACAGAATAATATGGATTATATAGCACTGTTGGGAAAAAAGCAGAACATAACTTTGCAGTACAAACAGTTTTCTGTAAACTGCATTTTCAAGCAAAAAATGGAGCTTAGAATCCTTTGACACATGATCATATGTTTCTGTTCCTTTTCAATATTCAGTCATCAGGAGATTTTTTTTTGCCTGGCCAGACAACAGCACCAGAGAAATGGGAGCAATCCACAGTTGAAAAAGCACAGGCAATCATCCCCCTGTCTGTGCTTTTTCTTCACACTGAGCCTTTTTCTCGCTTCATGTAATTTTGCCATTTCAATCCAGCCCATTATAACTCAGGGCTGCCTTCACCCTTCTAACCTCACTTATTCGAATGTGGAGTGAAGGGACTTTTTTCTCGCGCGCTACAAGGCCGTTTGCAGCCTTCTCTTTTGTTCCTGTCAGACGCAGTGACTAAATGGCCATTGTCTCTATTCTTGATAAGTAAATCTCTTAACAAAAAGCGGAGAGAAAAATAGGAGGAAACCCCCTTTTACTTTTCGTAAGTGGATAATGTGTGTGTGTGTGTGTGTGTGTGTGTGTGTGTATGTGTGTGTGTGTGTGTGTGTGTTGTCCATGTGCCTGGTCTAGATAGAGATGTGTTCTGGGGATTCTCTCCCTATCTGAGCATCTTTATTGAGTTTGTCTAGACGTCTCTATTAGCCCAAAGACGGCATTCATTCCATTCATGCTGCAGCAGCGTCAGATGTTTCTATCAGCAGTTCCATGGTCTCTAAATACCTTCCACACAAAGAAAACTACTTAATGGATGGATAATGGGAAATTAGAATTTTATTGCCAACTGCAGGATTCACATTCTTACTTGACACACCGAATTATCAGGATTAATTATGGTCTATTGAGTTCAGTTTATTTATTTACTGCTTAATATGCTTCATTTCCTGATTCGTCACCCTGACCCATTGTTGTGCTGTGTGTAATGGCACAATGGCCATTTCTTTAACAGGATAAAACCATTTTAAAACTGTTATTGTACTTATGGGGGTACAATATAGATTGACTCAGTATGTGCCAGAATTTAAAGGTTGACATTTTCCTATATAGGTTAAAGAAGGTCTTGGTAGTCATTGTTAAGTTTTAAATAATGTATTTCACTGTTGCATGTGGTAATCACACAGTGCTAAATCAACTATGCCACACTCTGACACTTTCACACTTGTGCACTTAGGGCAGTTTGCACTGGTCTTGACCAAATCGAATTGCTGAACAGCTATTGGTGGCACAGGGGTTAGCACGTCCTCCTCACAGCAAGGAAGTCCTGGGTTTGAGTTCCGGGCTTGGTTGGGAGTTTCTGTGTGGAGTTTGCATGTTCTCAATCTCATAAGGACTTGTGCCCTGTGCTGTGAATAAAGGGGATCTTTTCCTGTTTGTCTTCTTTACTCAGTAATTAACTTCTTAACTTCGTTTTTGGCTTCCTCTGCTGACTCTTTCAGAACAAAGTGGAGGCTTAATTCTGAAATGTTGCTATTGATCATTTTATGGGTGTACATGAATGTTAGTGCATTACATCTCAGGGGTAAAGGTTCTGATTTATTTCTTCAAAGTGTGCACCTCTGTGCTTATTCTTTGTAAAACCTCCTAAGATATAAGTAACCTTCAGTTATTTGATGCTGTAGATCTCTGTTTATGATCTATTAGTATATCACTAGCCTTTAGATCACTTTAGTGGTGCTTTCCTGGTTCAGAGTTTATGGGGGACTCGCTGCTGTATCCATTAAGTTGTTAACCTGCTGTTGTCCTTTTTGGGTATAAGCTCTGTACATAAGAGGGTCATGAATTGCTGTAAAAGTGCAATGGCTTTCATGGCTGCCTTTGTCATCTTTTCCTGAATTGAGAGCACACACACTGTAAAAGTTATCTTCAAACATCTTTATGTTGTTTTGTTTGGCTGAACCGGGAGCTGGGTTTGTCCCCTGTAAACATTTTCTAAACCTCAGTCCATTAAGACCACACTTAGGTCTTTGGAAGAGGTCAGAGGGGTCATGAACAAAGAAGATTAAAGTGGGGGAAGAAATAGTCGAGAGTATAAATGAAACCACAAAGATGTATCATGGTGTTGTGGTTTGGGCATTGGACATCTCGTCATTTCATGGATGACTTCCCTGTGTACCTGGCTGAGCTTATGCACTGTGTTTGAAGGGTAAATAAATCCACAGAGTCACAGCTGGTACCTTTTCTTTATTCTCATGAATAGAGCAGAAGCACCTACATGCTTCACATTATCCCACACAACACACACAAAATACACCAAACACAGGCTTCAAGGAATTTAATTTGCAATTAAAATTCAAGATTCTTTTGTGTGTATCAAAATCAGTAAAATAAGTGTCGCAATCCCACTCCCGTGCCAGGTTGAGCCAGGGCTACGTCTAGGTTATCTGAAGCTTGTAGCCTGGATCTGAAAACCTTTATGTTTTTCTTTCTATTATCATGCCTATGGCCCAGCAGTTTCCACACCAATAGCATTCTGTGTTGCTCACCTCGCATAAATAGACTGATCTATAGATGAACCAATAAAAAGAAATTCAATAGAGACCAAAATGGGAGTTTGTTTTGCAAAGCTACATGCTATATCTGTATAGTATTAAATTAAAATAATTCTTTTAGTATATACTACACAGTAACATGAAAAAACAAACTAAAGCAAGATTTTTTTGTTTATTTTTACATATTTAACCATTACATAGCAGAGAGCACAGAGCATAAGTGCAGTGTAGCTAATCACATCTTTTTAAACTGATTCCAAGTAAATACTACACCGAAAATAAATAAACATAATGCCATGTTTTTAAACCTATTCAAAACTTTAGCATATACTACAAACGTGTGCACAAAAACACAAGACAAACTAACTAAAACAAGATTTTTATGGGTTTTCTTTTTTCCATTTAAAAATTTTTAAAGGTGGTGGTGGTGGTGGTGATGTTTTCCAAACACTCTGACAAAGATGCATGTTTCTTTTGCAAGCTTATGTAAGTAACATTAGTACACCATGTAAATGATGAAAGGTATATAAAAACCAACCAAATACTTAGGTAGAATTTAGGGCAATATAAGATGACACTGTGACACAGTATTTTTACATCATTGCAAATGACTGCAACACGAATGATCTTTGATGCTGACAAGTGGTCAGCAGTTATTGTTATACCAAATTTTGTAGTTATCTCAGTATGAATAATTTGTTGAAGATTTATGGCTTTTTTTCTTGCCATATTGCTTATAGAGGTTGGATAAAATAAGTGTAATATTTTGGACTTGTTCCTGAATGATTATCAATTATCCTGTAGTGCATTTTATTAATTTATGTACAATTATATTCAATGAAGTATAGCTCTGAAATATATACTGATCAAGGCTTTAACCTGTAATTAAAAATTCTGATTAATTGAAACACCTTATTAAAGAATAAATTGACTTTCTAGCGGCCTCCAAATCTCGCTTTTGTTTGTGCTTGATGAACTGAATTCAATTGTTTGTATGATACTCTGTTTTGTAAGTGAAGGAAGATTTTATTTGGACATATTGTACAGTTGTGTAAAGGTTGCTTATCATTCAGCAGTGGAAAAAGGGACTCTAGCAGGAGGAATCATGACAAAATGTCTTAGAGAAACATAAATCAAATTATAGAGAACAACCGTGCCTTGTCAAATTAGTTGATGCAGACAAAAACATATGGTTTTCTGACGACCTTCTGTCTCCTGTATATATATGCTTGTGTCCTCTCAGTCTGGCTCACCGCCATAAATATGCTGGTTATGGTTTGGCACTTATCATTCATTTCACTCCTCATCTCTCTTTGGGCTGTAGTAAGCACTTAAAAGGGATGGAGCAATTTTTTTAAACCAACACTAAAACTGATGCTGGTTCTATATTGTTATAATAAATGCATGTTTATGAATCTCTGGTCAAAACCCAATCTGATCATTAACAAAGAATTTTTTTCAGCAAGCATGACCTGGTGACATGATTAGCTTCAGACCCTAGGAGCTTTTACCACCAGAGGAAATGGTAAATGCAAGGAATGACTAATCACCAACCACACATGCATGTTCTCCCTGCGAGTCTGCTGCTGACAGTCATTAAACCCACAGGGGTCCTGCTCAGCACCCCGCACGAAAGAAATCTCTGATCCTGAGGATTGACTCGGGCATGTGTGTGAGAAGGTCAGTCCAGATTAGGGCTGGATGTGGTCTTTAGAGCCCAGTCAGTGTAATCTGCGTTAATGGCTTGCTGTGAGAAAGCCCTGCTCTCCTTGTGTGCCACTGTGGGCATTGTAGCAGCAGCTGCTCTTGTCATCTCCACACCCCTGATCTGCTCATGGGGAAACCCGTTATTTCACCTACCTGCGTGAAAAGTGGCTTGGCATCCTGCTGGCCCCAGCTGTTCACCATAAAGCTAATAACAATATGTCAATTTGTATTTACAGTGTATTAAATTGCTTTTAAGCCTCACTGTAGAGAACCCTAAATCCTCACTGGGCACAGTCTGTGCCTCTTCCATTAGTGGTTAGATTGTTATGAATCTGTCCAAGCACTGACGTCAGATGGAGCTTATCCAGACACAAAAAGCATTACTTTTGTGTCTGTGTACAGTAGCCAACATGCAGAATGGAAAAGTTCTTAAGGTCTCATATAAACATAGACTCTTTTTGGGCATGGGTCTTTCCTTTGGTGAATTTGCTGAATGTTTTGTCACCTGCTTGATTTCTTTACACTTGTCTAACAAAGCAACAGCATGTGCAATGTATTCCATATGCAAAACACTTATTTGTACAGTTTAAAATATCCTTTTAAAGAGAATGCTTATGGAAGGATTATGAGAAGAAGAGGCAGTGTTAATAAAGCCTTTTCTGCTTTGTCATACAGAGAATTTGGCGCACAGGCATGACAAGTTAGTGCATTTTATACAGCTGATCTCATAAAATATATTGTCATACATCTGTGAGTTTAGGAGTTAGGATTTTTCCATCTCTATACTTCTGCAGTTATTTTTAGTTATTTAGATCAAACTATTTTTAAAACAGCTGTACAAACGCAGTAGACAATATCTCAACATTAATATGAACAAAGCAAAACACATGAAATAAAGTAATCTTCAGCCTCTAACAGCTTGAGCAGTGATATACTCCGGTGGAAGATACAGTATACAGTGAGTACAGAATATAATTATCCTCTTTTTTAAAACATTCACTTTTTGTTGCATTGCAGGCTGAAATGAAGACACACAAATAATTTTCCAAATGTATTTACTCAGTGCAACTAATAACAACACGTTTAAGAAATATTAGCAACATGTCAGAAAAAATAAAACCCAGAATCACTGAGATGGTTAAAGGATCACCCTTCTGGAACCACCGTGAGCCTGCTGGGATACTATACTATGCACATCTACGTTAAACTACATTAGACTCACTCTTCTTTATATAACTTTTTAAGCTCATTAACGTTTGGATGGTAACCATTGATGGAGTGCAATTGTCACTTCACAGATTTTCAATAGGGTTTAAGTCTGGGCTCTGACTAGGCCATGCAAGGACATTCAGCTTTTTCTCCCTCTGTCATTTCAGCAGTAAAACTGTAAAGAATATTTTTTTCTAATTTTCCCAAACCGCTTATTCTTGATAAGGTTCGTGGGGAGGCTGGAGCCCATTCCAGCCAACTCTGGGTGAAGCAAGCCAAACCATCGCAAGGACAGCACACACACATACAAGCACGCACACACACACACACACACACACACACACACACACACACACACACACACACACACACACACACACAAA
>JAQMYF010000023.1:36730204-36749467 GCA_030014195.1 Neosilurus mollespiculum | reverse complement strand
CACACACACACACACCCACACACACACACACACACACACACACACACACACACACACACACACACACACACACACACGCACAACCATTCACATCCAGTTAGCCTTAATGTGCATGTCTTTGGACTGTGGGAGGAAACTAGAATACTCAGAGAAAACACATGCAAGCACAGATAGAACATGAAAAACTCCACACAGAAATGTCCTTGCCAAGCCCTGGATTTGAGCTTCTTGCTGTGAGTCAGACGTGCTAACCTCTATGTCCCTATGCTGCCTCATTGAGAATCAAATATATAAAATCATTCTAAGAGAATGTCTGTTTTTTGTGTAAATAGTTGCTAGTTTAGTTTGTCTCTAACATTTGACTTGGATTGAAAAGAAGAATTCCGGGCATGATACTGTATATTGGTTTGACATCTAGGGGTATGATGATTGTGTTATAGCTTTGGTCTCTAAAATGGGGATGGTAAAATTAGGATTTGGTGAAGAAAGTAAATGAAGAAAAGAAAAGACAAGAAAGAAAAGAAGTCTGTATTTTTTTAATTGCACTGTTGAGTGCGCACAGCTGAGACCATATTTTCCAGATGCACAGGGGTCAAAGTTTTGGAAGTGGCGTAGTGTTACACTCCCGTCTCCTTACACTCTCCTGTCTTTTTGTCCATTTCATTTGTCTTTTTTTTCTTGTTTCCTCCATTTCTGCTTCTTTTCTCATAAATCACCCATATTTCCATATCCGCTGTCTTCTCAGTCCTCTATTTTCTTTCATTGTTGCGCTTGTCACACTTCCCCCTCTCTGCCTATATCTCATCATCATTAGTTCAGCAGGCAGACAGACTGAGGACATGCATGCAGTCATTTATTCTTCAGCACTCTCCACTGTTCTTTAGAGGCTCCTAATCAGGAGATAGTATAGGCTTTCATTCATCCCCAGAGTTTCATAAAGTGACTGGCAATGAAGTAACACAATGGCCTTCAAACCCCCAGGCCAGGTGTGTAACCCTAATCATGTCTTGTTTTCTCTTATTTTATCACTCTTGTTCTCCTGCCTTGTCTGATTCATTTGCTGTATCTGTGATTTGCCTCACTTTTCCATCACTGCCTCCTGAAACACAATCTTGTTCAATTTAATTCCGTTTAACCTTCCTGCCAACTCAAGTCTTGAATTCTCACTGCCATGGCCTAGCCTACAACCCCCACAATGCACCAGCAGCAGAAAGGGGTCACTATGTGAAATGTTCATGAATAATGCCTTAACAATTCACACAGGGGTTCAAGCGCAAATACAAAGGAGTGCTTATTTGTGACATGAGAAAAGTGGTCTGAGGTAGTGGAGTGGGTAAAAAATGAGAGAGGACAGCATACATATATGTGTTGTGTGTGTGTGTGTGTGTGTTTATGTGTGTGTCTTCAGTGCGATACTGGGGACATTAAAGCCTGTGAGATGGCCTCTGGCTACCTGAAGTTATATCGCTGGGACTGCTTCTATTCTCAGGCTACAGTAGCTGGTTGTTTATCTTTCAGATCCTCTTTAAAAATGCATGCGTTATTTTGAGTGGGTGATTCCATAAGGAGACTCTTTAACAAATCCCACCATTAGCTGCCAAAGCCTTTAGATATTGCTCCCAGTAGGGCTACTGGATGATCTACGACAAATACAAAGTCATTAAAAAAAAGAAATACGACCATTGTTCCTACATCCCAGAGCAGAGTGTTTATTGTATGATTGATTAACATAAGTGGGTAGGTTGTAGGGTGCTGACAGAAAGATGAATGTAATCTGATACACTGATTTTATTGAACATAATTTGTATTATGTGTATTTACGTGTTGCGGCAGTGAACACTATATAGAAGCTCAGAGGTGTGGAGAGGTCCTGGATGACAGTTACAGTACCATACCATGCTATATTTTACTTTGTGTAGTTGTCATTCTCTGGTGTCATACATTACATGCATTGCATAGTTGAGGGCAGGTGATCATCTGCTCAGCTCTGTGAATGTGTCAACGCTCTCTCTCATTATGATTACCTCCGTCCATGTGTGAATCTCAGAGGTCCTATAAATATTTACTCAGCCCCTGTCTCTGTCCACAATGCCAGAGCTTTGCTCCTTTTATACCTCTCAAGAGGCAAGATGTTTGTTTTTGTCTCTCTGTATGCATCTCTGTATGAGACACTATCACTTTCCTGTGTTTTTAAGCACCAGTCATGCCCAAGCTTGTAATATGTATCTTCATTTTTGATACATGTAGCTGTATTGCAGAATGTGTGTGTGGGTTGTTTTATTGTAGTAGTAAACCCCTTTGACAAATGTGAGTCTGTGTGGTATTGGTGTGTTTTATTCTAAACTTTATTTTTGCTGAATCAGGGATAATTCTGTTTAAAACAGAATCCCTAGTCATGTGTTTTCCTGCTCTCTTTTTATAACAAAATACTCTCTGTGGTGATCTTCTTCACACTTTATATTTACTTTTTCCTTCCCTTCTTTATATCAGCTGAGAAACAAAAAATCTTGAGGTACAAGTGTTACTGTTATTAAAAATATTTCTGAATTGCTCTAAGTTTTAGAAAAACAAAGGCATGCACCATTTTATGTTTTGTTTGTGTGCTTGCTATGTTTTCATTGGGGGAATGGCATATAAATACTGTCTATGACCTGTACATATGGCAGAACTGACAATAAAGTTGTTGTTAACTTGAATATTTTGTTTGTCTTTGTTTTTGCAGGACCCTGGTTTCGCCACGTTTCTCTTTGACCAGTTACAGGTGCCAGACTGGCCAGTGCATGAGGGGGCAAAATGCACAGTTTGTTCCACCCCCATGCAACAGTTAAGACAGCAGGCTCTCCAGGCTCTGAAGGACTTGTGCTCTGGCACAGATTTGCCAACCATTCCAGTTCTACCTTCAAAAACCTTCCCTGGGCAGCCAACCAGAGTGACCACCCATGGTGTGCTCACGCTCACTCCCAGGTCCCCTGCATCAAGAATCCCTCACTCAGCCCATAGTATGGTGCCTGTGGCAGAGCATCGGCGGGGTGTAGGCTGGACATCCAGCACAAAGCCAAGTGTCCAGGTCACAGTAGGAGGAGGCGCTCTCAGTGGAGCACTCAACTCTGTTACCATCCAGGCCCAGCAGTACCTGGAAGGCATGTGGAGCATCTCACGTGTCAACAACTTCCTGCCTCAACCAAGTCCGGTAGGTGACTCTTGCTTTTGTTGCATTGCTTTGAAGTATTTTTATTACTGGTACCCATAATGTTACTGTAGCTTAATTGCTAATATTTACCAATGCACATAATGCAAAAGTCTCAATACTCAGGCAAAAGTAACACTTAAAAATATAACTTTATTTACAAAACATCCTTAATATGAATGATATTTTTTTGTAAACACATAAAGAATCGTCTCTGCCACGCATGAGTCTGTGATAACTCATCTGGTGTTGTGTATGTTACTGTACTCCAAATACATTATGTTAAATGATTTTTGTGCTATAAGTGCAATAAATACAGAGAAGAGTCAGTACCTCTTATGCAATGTCGGTTAAATACATACCATGAGTTCTGTTTCACTCTCTCCTTAAATATGAAGAGAGAGCATTCTGATTTACTGTCTTTTGCACCACCTGCTGCTATTAATTTCATTCTTCTGCATGTATATTTTTAAATTTATATTAATTTTTTGACGTGTTTTTGATAGTGAAAACTATCTTGGATAATAAAGCAGGTGTTCCTCCTGATTATTTTTATTTTGTCACATAGTGCTGATGGCATTGATGCCTGCTAAGAATTTTGGACTGCAATTCCCATCGGCTCTTGCATGTCACATGACCCAAAGGTTATTCACCTGTTTTACTTTGTCACTGATTTTGCACCCTATATAAGCTGGAGTCATTTTAGTCTTTGTCTTCCAATCCCTCATTTTCAGCCATGTTTGGTCCATGCCATAGTGTTATTTAACCACTCTGGTTTTGCTCTTGGTGTGTTTATTTTGTCTTTCACTCACTTTTATTAAAATTCCGGCACTTGCAACTGGCCTTTACTCCTTTGTTGGACACCTTTATTTTTGCCAATTTTATAAATTAACATTAAAGGGTACCTGAGATGAATATGTATTATTAGCTCTTTAAAATGACGTATGACATCAGCGGTTCTGTCAGGCAACATCTGTCCTTGCCCCATGTCAAGTACACACGAAACCTGGCACACCGCTACTGCTACTATGTATACAGCGACATGTTGCCTTCTTCACTGGCTATTCCAGCCCTGGTAGTGATGCGGACTCTTTGTTTTGTCCTATTGGCTGGGCTGCATGCAGCAGACACCAGTCTAATATTACATATTATCGGCCAGTGTTGAGCTGTGTCGCCAGGAAAATGGTGGAGTGCAAAGCAAAAACAACACTGCACAAACAACAAGCGCATAAGTTGCGGCGAACATAACATTGTCACAGGCCGTACTCTGAAAACATTTCTATTCGGACGTAATTCAGTAGTCTGCAAAGACCACTTGAAGTTGACCTGCTATTGGCGTGACCTCCAAGCAGAACTACTTGGCTCAAAGCCCACGCGTTACGTCTAAAATCTCACTCCGTTCCTACGGAATTCCTTCATAAAAAGTCAAAGGATGACAACGGACGGGGGCCGCATCTCACCAAAATAACCAGTCAAATGTAAGAGCCTTTAGTATGTGGGGAATTTTATCACCTAAAATGTCACTCGCTGAATAGATCTGCTTGATTCCTTGTGCTGGACAACCCTGCCCAAAGAATTCATGTCACTTTTGGGGAAAAAATGGTTGCTCTGCATTGGTTTAGCCCCTGCTAGTTATCCACGGGATAAAATTGCCCAGTATAGAGCTTTTTATGGTCATTTATCTTAAAGTAAGCTCTGTATCACATAATTGTATTACATTATGCATGAATTATTCTGTAAGGATGACCAACACTGGTATTTTTTAACTTATTTATTTAATCCAGTTCTTGTCAATTTACAGATTCCAGTCAGTTTTTTATTATATGCTGACCTCTAAAATCACGTTTCATTAATTGTTGTTTGTTTGGCTTTATAGGTTTGTGTTAGACACATCATAATTTGAACGCAGTAAGAAAACGCTGGTGTTGGTGAAGAACCTCTGAGTTAATTTCAATGTTGTTCTAATGAGAATGTAGCTAAGAGTTTTAAAATGGTAGAAGTCAAAAGCAATTACACGGGCAGTATGTGTGGGATTGAACAGCCCTCATTTATAAACATCTCCACAAACTTCAAATGCTCTTATGACGTGAAGTGAGATGGAGGGCTTGAGCTTTACATGCCATTGATTTTCCTGCTGTGGAAATAGAGCAATTACACACCCGTCAACTTGAATGAGCAATGTGCATTTTTAATCACCTTCGAATGAAGAGTTTCTAGCCTGTAAAAGGTTTTAATGGAACTGGGCATTGTTAACCTCAAAGCATTTTTATTCAGTGTTAAGGGGTGTTTGGATGGTTTTATGGATTTCTTGTTGAATTCTTGATTTTCAATGAGAGACAGGTAAGAAGTGTCATTTTGTGCACGTTTTGTTTGTAATTTTGCTCAAGAAATTGAATGGCTTTTGAGAAAAGTTTCATGTTGTGCTTGCCTGAAAATTGACTTCCTTAAGGATCCAATTTCACAAGTGTGAAATTTTAGCCTCGTTCACTTGTAAACAAGTCTGGAATACTGATGAGAATTTGGCACACATAAAAGCTGTATACACAGTACAAAATATACAGAGTATATTTTTTCTGTGAGTTACATAAACAAATTCGCACATAGAGCTACAGCCTCAGCTAATTCCAGCTGTAAGTGTCGATATTTATAAGTGTTATCGATTGCTGGACTTTCTTTGCTTGTTTGTTTATTACATTTCTTTTAAAGCCACTGTTTCCGACTCCCCCTTTGTTCTTGGATGGAGTTACATCTCCTGATGAATGCTGAGGTTAAAAGTATGACTGCGGCCTCATTCCCTTCATCGCTCTAATGTCAACAAGTACTTTTGTTTTTCTGTACGCCCACAACTGTTGAGGCTTTTAGCAGCCAGCATGTGTGCTTCACAGTCAAAGGGCATAAAAAGCTTTAAGTCGAAAAAAACTGTGGTGATGGAATACTGTCACAGCACGAGTGGAAAAGCCAGCAATGCTGCTGGGAGTGTGTGAAGCTGAATGCCTGGTGGTGTTCAGCAACAAAACACACAGACATATGTACACTTAGACACATACATGCACCACACACCAGCCATGGAGAATGGTGTCCCCTCAGACTTGTGAACGCATGCCTCTCTCCACCATGCTGAAATATGCCTGCTGTGATTTGGAAAGCCTTCCTTTCTTTCATTACATCGACATCTCAGCCGAAAAAAAAAAAAGAAAGAAAAACAGAGTGTGTGGGTTGGGTGTGGGAGAATGGGGGTTGGTGTGGAGTGTGCAGAAGCAAGAGGTATGGTAGGTTCTTTAATTTGTAAGAAAGGTGGCATGATTTCTGTGGGAAAGAGTGACACACAAAGGCTTGGAGATGGACCAAGTCTGACAGTGGGCCTTTAGAGATGCTCCTGGTACCTCACTGCCTCGGGGGTTTGGCCTGCTCACCCTGGTAATGGGTCATCTGCAAAGGATACTGCTTCAGGGAAGATGGAGAGGACGAAGTTAATCTCAAAGCACAAAGGCAACAGATAGGACCGGGGATATCTCTGATATAAGATATAAATATATAAAATACAGCATGCATTTTAAAAGATGTTTAAAAAAAGATTATTAAAAATTGTGGTAGGGTGTTAGTAGTGATGTATCATATATATATTATCTGTTAGGATCATGGAGAAGCTGGAGCCAATCTTATTCGACTTTGTGCGTGTGTGTGTGTGTGTTGGGGGGTGTTACGTCAGTCTGTTTTAGGGCTTGCACAGACTCAAACAACCATTCACAACTATTGCCAATATACATTAGGCATGTCCTTGATCTGTGTGAGGAAACCGGAGTACTCTGAAGAAACCCTCACGTGCATGGGGAGAGCATGCAAACTCCACACAGAAAGGCCCTAAGATGAGACTAGAACCATAAACCTTCATGCTGCCAGGCGATGGGGCTAACTGCAGAGCCATGCCCCAATTAAGTTGAAGGGATACTGGAGCAATCTGTTTTTGAAGAGGTTTAGAAGTACGTATCATTAACCAGGGGTGATGGTTTCAGAAAATTTTCCAAAAACACAGAAACTCTTTAAAATATATCATGGGAATTGGCTTTAAAAACGGGATTTTATCTTTTTTCAGCATTTGTATAGGGAAACAAATAGTTCACACACAATTCTGATGTACAGACATTATTCACTCATTAATCCCCTTTTATTGCCCAAATTAGTGCAGTGTATATTAGAATAGAAGTGATTCTGTGGGCTACCTCAGACACACTCTCTGGGTTGTTTGCATTTTTGTGGAAATTTATTAGATTGAATTTCATTTATTTTTTCTAAAACAGCAACAATCTTGATTTCTTTCTGAAACTTGATGACCATTAATACTGGAGCTCCTGAGCAGAGCTCCACTGGCATAAAAAATTATTTGGATCATTGTCCCATGTCTGTGCATACCAACCACAGTAAACCCAATAAGGCTGCTGTATCAGCGAGCTCATGCTGATTGGATTTTGTGTCTCACTTGCATAATGATGGGCAAAAAAAAGTATTGTTTATAATGAAACTGGAACCCAAAAACGGAGGCTCATACACTAGTGCTCAGACTTGCACAGAATAAAAAAAAACAATCTAACCCAGGTAGGGAGACAAACCTTCATTGATAAAAGCACCAAACATTAAATGGAATCTGGAACATGAATTCATTAAGTGGATAATTAAACTAACTAGACATCAAGAAGCTTTTTTTCTTCTCCAATGATGACTTGGGGCGGTTCATCAATGGAGAAGCAAAATGGAGAGACTTCTTGATGCCGACAAGCTGCAAGATTTATTAATAAGCAGCGTTTAACTTCACTGTACATTAACTAGTTCTAAAACTTCACTGCTACATTTTATCTTTTCTCCAGTTACCATGCTATCCTACACTTGCTTCCTCTCTCTCTCTCTCTCTCTCTCTCTCTCTCTCTCTCTCTCTCTCTCTCTCTTGCTTAAACACACACCTACCTGAATGCATGTACAAGCTGCTGAATCCCATAAAAGACCGTACTTCTCTGAAAGCACCTGACTCGGACACCTACCAACAGAGATATCTATTGGGTGCTCCTCTTTTAGGCAGTGCCTAAATCTATATATTATTTGTTGAAAGTTTTGACTTATATGGTTGAAATCTGTCCATATGAGTTTGTGGATTTAGAGAAGGCTTTCGATCGTGTCCTTTGGGCTATCTTGTGGGGTGTGCTCAGGTAGTACGATGTACCGTACCCGTTGCAACAGGCCATTAGGTCTGTGTATTGCTGGAGCCAGAGCTTGGTCCACATTTGTAACAAGAGTTCGAATTCGTTTCCGGTGAGGGTTGAATCCGCCATGTCTGTCCTTTGTCACCGGAGCTTTGTCCAAGCAGAATTTCTAGGCGCAGCTGGGACCTCCAGCACGCACTGGAGCGATTTGCAGCTGAGTGTGAAGCGGCTGGGAATGGGAATCAGCACCTCCAAGTCCGAGGCCATGGTTCTCAGCCCAAAAAGTGTGGAATGCACCCTTCAGGTCTGGAATGAGGTCCTGCCCCAAGTGGAGGAGTTTAAGTATCTCGGGGTCTTGTTCACGAGTGAGGGAAGGATGGAACAACTCTTAATTTACCAATCAATCTATGTTCCAACCCTCACCTATGGTCACGAGCTTCCTTCGCAGGGTGGAGGGGCTCTTAGAGATAGGGAAGGAGCTCAGAGTAGAATCGCTGTTACTCCGCATTGAGAGGAGCCAGTTGAGTTGGCTCAGGCATTTGATTAGAATGCCTCTCGAACGCCTACCTGGTGTGGTGTTTCTGGCATGTCCAACCGGGAAGAGACCCCAGGGTCGACCCAGAACATGCTGGATGGGCTTTGTCTCTCAGCTGGTCTGGGAATGCCACAATATACCACTGGAAGAGCTGTAAGAAGTGGCTGGGGAAAGGGACGTCTGGACCTGAGTGCTTAGGCTGCTGCCCCCACGACCCGATTCTGGAGTAAGCGGAAGAAGAAAATGATCATGATGAGGATGATGACTACAATAATTTTTTTTGGAAAATTTGTAGCCACTAGCATAAAAGAGAGTCAGAAGAGAGAGAAATAGTTATGCCCTAAAACTGTTAAGTTTCAATCTCACGATCTGTAAACAGGTGCACTCATCCATTGCAGCAGGAGTTACAAGGTTTTAGACAAACTGCCTCTAAGCTCTGTTTGGTTAATATCATGCTGTGCTCCATAAGGTCAGCTATGGACACTTCTGTTGTATGGTGTATCATCTGTTTCATTTTGGAGCCGAATACCCCTTCTCGAGTCATTCATACAGCAAGTGAAAAAAATGTCATGAAAGTAATTTCATATTTTGACCATGTACCTGTTTTTCACTCCACAGTGTATTTCATTAACTGACTCGAAACAGAGAATGATAGAGACTTCCATTCTCATCTTGAACAATGGCCTCATTTTTCTTTCAACCTCACTGTTTACTCTGCAGCAAAATGTAATTATTAGAGCAGAGCTAGCTAGGATTTACTATGTGGATTATACAGTACATGTGCTGGAGTAACCCACTTGCTGATTGGGAGCTCAGGATCAGGATTCATTAGGGAGTATCTGCAGCAAGACATAAACCTCAAACTAGTTGACACAAGAAGAAAGAGAAAGGTGGATAGCGAGTGAAAGCAAGGGGAACCTGGACAGGAAATGTATGCATGGTTGATTTGGCTCTTCAGATGAGCCTATTATTATTCGTTGTCTTTTTTTAGGTCTCTGAGATGATATGAACACCATATGCAGACATAACCTAATGATCTGACCACAGGCTATGGCATGCGTAGCCCTCTTTCTTTGTCCGCTACTCATGAGTTTGACATAAGGGCTCAAACCCCATGCCTGTCAAACCGTGGGGTTCTCTGACAACAGTCTGACAGTGTGTGTGTATGTATGTGTGTGTGTGAGTGTGTGTGTGTGTGTGTGTGTGTGTGTGTGTGTGTGTGTGCGCATATGTGCTAGCTGCAAGTGTGGACATTTATTCTTAGGTCTGCATGGCCCCATAAAACATTCATCCTGTTGATAGGGGGCCTGGCTTTGCTCTTGCCTTATCTGTGTTAAGGGCGTTATGTATTGCACAAATAGTCACACATGCACAAGTGTGAAGCTGTTTTTATTTCACAGTGTATGCCAAACTAGAATGTTGTATGCCATGATCTCCCTCCTTGTCATGTTTGTCATGTTGTGGGTGTATCATAGTGTTGTTCACATTTTCCACCAACATTTAAACATGAGAATATACCCAATATTTTCATTACTTTCAAGCTGGATACATGACTTTATTGATATACGGTTATTCTATGCATTAAACACAAGATTTCTTTGTAGTATCCAACTTTGCTATTTTTCACACACAAACCTGACTAATTTGAAGAGGGAAAAAGCAAATGTTTGTCTGGTTTCTCAGAAGATATGCATTCCAAGTGTTATCCAGTTTTAAGAGTGAATTGAAGATTATTGCTATACCGTCTTTTTTGTGTCTAAGCATGGAGTATTCTGGAGCTCATATGTCACCATATCTACTGTATATAAATAGTCATTCTGTCAGAATATGCTGGCACTCTGCATGCACTGGAGGCTGTATGTTTTTATAGAAAGATTGTAAATTATGTTATTGTAGTTGCCAGACTGTTAATCCAGGGTAAACATGGAGAAAGTGACTGGAATGCACTGATAAAACACATCTTCTTAAAATGGCAGGCCTTGTTTAAGTTAAAAGATGTCAGCTGCTCAAAGTGATTAAGTCTTGGCAGAGTCTGGGAAATGGCCCAAAAGCTTACATACGAAACACGCTTTTGGCAGTTGATATCGATCACAACCTTATTCTCCTTAGATACTAACTCAGTTAGCAGACAAAGAAAGAGCCTGGCTAAATAAAGCCATTTCACAACACTGAAGTAAGGTTAGGTTGTAGGAGCAGGCAAGTCTTTTACCCTTTAGACATCACTAAGTTTAGTGTATTCTATTAATAAAACAAGACAAACTGTATACTTTACCCTGGACAGGACCTTACCTATTATAGTGATAATATTCAGAGCTTCTTTACTTGTAATATTCAGTTCTCTGTACATTAAAAATTCCTGGAAAGATGGTTTAGGTTGGCACAGTGGCATAATGGTTTGCACGTCCTGCTCACTGCAAGAAGGTCCTCGGCTCAGTGTGGCCATATTTGGAGTGGAGTTTGCATGTTCTTTCCGTGCTTGTGCTGGTTTTGTCTGGGTATTCCAGTTTCCTTCCACAGTCCAAAGACATGCACAATAGGCTATTTGGCTGTTCCAGATTACCCTCAAGGTGTTACTATAAATGTGAATGGTTGTGTGTTGGCCCTGCACTCGGCTGGTGAGCTGTTGAGGGTGTACCCTGCCTTCGCCCAGAGTAGGCTGAGATAGGCCCAAACCTCCCCACAAGCTTAGTAGGATTAAGCAGTTTGGTAAATGAATGAATGATGCTTCAGCATGGCCACTGCTGCTCACAAGACATTTAAAATGGAATAAATTACACTGTTAATAATTCATTGCTAAAATTAGATTTCGGCTAACAGCCACTTTCGAAAACATTCCAAAATGAACAGCTGTGAGAACATCATACAGCTAGCCAGATTCTTCTTGTGAAATTAGTTCAAGTCACTTTACATTCAGTTAAGCATTGCGCTATAAGAAAACCTGTATTGCTATATAGGAACATACAAAATGATGTATTAAAAACCCATGACTGTGTAAGTCAATGCAGGGCATAAGGCTTTACATGCATGAGTACACCCACTGTGTGCTAGTGAGAAAATATGGAAATTGAGGTATAAAACCACACATTTCACACTTATGGGTAATCTACAGTAGTCAGTTGACTTAATGTGCCTGTTTTTGGACAGTGGGAGGAAACTGAAGTACCCAGAGGAAACTCATGCAGGCACAGGCAGAGCATATATTATATTCATTTTCAAGTAAATAACGGAAGTATTTACTCCACATTCCCCTGAGTAACTTGAGAAGCAGTGCTCAGACTCACAATTGGAAATACTGGAGAAAATGAATTTGGAGAATCAGAGAAGGCCATCAGAGAAGGCCTTACTGGCATACAGCTTCTCTCACATGTCTCCATTATAACGCTACACTGGCATCGCAGACAGATCTTTGGCTGCTTGTACTCTCCACCTTGTTTTTCTGACATTCAGCACATGTACTCAGAGCCTCTCCGGTGATGAGGACAGGCATCAGTGGCTCTCACTGTGTCTGGTCAAGGAGAGCACATTTCTCTCTCATACTATTGGTCGATCTTTTTCCAGCAACTTTAGTGATCCACTCAAGTCACTTTCCATCTGTGATATGTTTACTCTTTTTCTGTGCCTCATTATTCCCTCTATAGATGTTCTGTTGGCAGTGTAATGCACCTGCACTTGTTTTCAATTTCCCATTTTAAAGATTGTAGAGATAAGTTGTTATTAAACTAATTAATAACATAATAAATATAAACACTGTCTATATATGAGCATGTTTATGTAGATTATTGATATTTTCAGCACCCCTGACTCTGAATTTCTATAATGTTCCTTCCAGACACATGGTCCTGTGACTGAACCAGATAATTCTTCTCAACTCTCAGACACCGCTACTACTTCTGTCTCCATTAACCCGTCCAAACAGAAAAATCCAGTCCAGTTTGGTCCAGCAGTAACACTATCCTCTAGCCAGCCTACCTCAGCCACCACCTCCTTCTTCATCAGGTAAGAGCAGAGAAGAGTATTGACAATCACTCTGTGTTATGCATGTGTGACTGTGACAGATGGAATATATCTTAAGCATTCAAAATGGATTTTGAACTCCGTACAAGCCAGACTGTGACAGCATGGGCAGTGTGATTAACTGGCTTCTCCCTGGGTGGAGAGAGATAGTAGAGGTGCAACAGTGTGCACTGCCACCTGCAAAATACATCCCGGCCATGCAGAAAACAGAGAGAGAAGACCTCAGATTGGGACAGGGTTAATTTGTGCAGCCTGATCCATAAGCACATCCATGTTTTCTTTGGACATAACCTCAAACGAGCGGATAAGCTGGGAGGCCTTGCTTTGCCACTAGAAGAGACGCCTCGGTGGGAAAATAGACTTGTTTTTTCCCTTTTATTCACATGTTCAAGGAAGAAGCAGGGAGAAATGGGAAAAGATGATGGCTGCATGCTTTCATTACATTACAAATATTTGCTTTTGCCAAGAATTTCTGGTGTTTTTCTTGGCACTGCGCGTACTTATTACCTTAAGAACCCCAATCAGTCATCAAGTGCAACCTGAGGAAACAAAGAACTTCAGACATAATGGTTATATTATCAGTAACCATAACAGCCACTTATTTGGCACAGTATAAAGAACAGGTACAGGCCTGTATTAATGACTGTTAATTATTAGGGGAAGGTCCATTCAGGGGGGGCACCATACTTAAATAAAAAAATTAATTATAAGTAGCTTAAGTCCTTATTTCCTTTCCATTTAGATGATATCTGTTAACCTAAGCTTTTGGTTTAAAGTTCTTTAACGTTGTTTGGGGGGGAAAATAGCCTAAGTATTATGAGTGGCATTATCAAACAAGACACAATCATTCATATAGATGGGAACAAAGGATGTTAGATAGGAATTGAGTTCATACATTAAGCTTGCTAGGGGTTTGCAAGGCGATCTCTGAAAGTGTTCAGCCTAACAAGATTTCAAAAAGTTGCAATTCATGATGCAATCCATTTCTATCTGCTCCGTCGTGGGATCAAAAGCTCTCAACTCCTTTAGCTTTTCAAGCTACAAAGTTATTTGACAAATATAGACAAGCATTTTGGACATTTATTGCTTATTTAATTAACTGAATGTGTGTAAAAATCATGACGCCACTCCTTTAATTTTGAATACTTTTAGAAAACTAGACCCATAAACTATTTAAAAAATCTTTGTGGAACCATGTTTCCTTCATTGATGGGGTGCAGTTGAATTTAGGTGGTAACAGGAAGAGTTGGCTGCGAAATAAACCTGATTCAATCACACAATGTGAAATGCAGCAAATTTGTTTTCTTGTGTTTTTTTTTTTTCTCAGATTTTATGCAGTTAAGTAAATAGAGAATATTAGTGGAGTGAGAAATTCCAGCTCATCTCCATTCACCCAGTGTGTGCTAGCGTCATGCCCACTTGTACAACATGAAGCAGGGTTGCTGTATCACTCGTAAATGAAATTTTAATTACAGTGCAATTAGAGTGGCAAGGAGGGGAGATGGAATCAGCTTGTTTGCTCTTAGCATCACTCTTTTTGTTCTCTGCTCTTGTCAATTTTTCTCAGGGTGAACTATTTGAGTGCCATACATTATTATTTTTTAGCCTCAGCTTGTTGAATTTTTTATGAAGCCAATTTTTACAGCTAGCACATATTCAGGATTTCATGCATAACATACCTTTTGCTTTTTTAAATTCATCCTCATACCTAGCTTCATCATAGGATTAAACTTTGATGTTTTTGTTAAAGTGAAAGCAGTGAGCATTCAACAGGTTCTCAAAAGGTTAAGTTCCTTGCACACCAGATCCAGATTTTTTGATGAAATATTCACAAAAAAATATACAGCTCATTCCTTCTAGGGTCACGTAAACCCTGAACAACATGCAAGACGCAGGGCCAAACACTTAACCATTCACACCCACTCAATTTGGAACAGCCAATTAGCCTAATGTGCATGTGTTTGGACTGTGGGAGGGAACTGGAGAAACTGGAAGAAACCCACACAAGCACAGGGAGAACATGCAAACTCCACACAGAAATGCCCTTGCTGAGCCTGGGACTCGAACCTAAGACCTTCTTGCTGTGAGGCAAACGTGCTAACCACTACACAAACATGCCACCCTGCACAGAATCATGCAGGTCATTAAATACATAAATGTATAAAAATTCTCATTGCTCTTTAAACACCAAAAAGGAAATTTCTCATTTGTCAAGGAATGTCTCATTTGTTGTGAAAAGGAAAAATGATTACTTTTACATGGAAAAATTATTACTTAACCAAGTAACACAAAAGGAAGACAAGCAGATAAAGCCTGCAACACGTCCTGAAATCTAGCTTTTTGCCTCTGTGTGAGAGTTGTGTTCTTTCTTGTAACACAGTATCCTATCCCTAAGCATCAACACTTGTGATTTTGAAACTCTTCCTGTTGTGGTTTCTCTGTCAACAACAAGTGTGCCTCAAGCTTTTTCTTTCTTGGGATCATGTTTTTGAATTTTATTTTATTTCAATCTCTACTAGACTTTCATCATTCACTCAGTACTCTATTGATAGTTGTGGCACTCACCAGCATGAAACATACAAAATGGAATGACAAATAATAATAAAAAATAAAAATGTGCACCACAATTTTATGTCATATCTGAATGTAAAAGACTTTAAGATGTAGGTTTTTACAAAAATATACCCCCTAAGATATATCTGCAATGGTCTCAACCCATTTACTGTAATGATGGTTGGCTTCTCAATTTTCTTAGACTGTCTCTCCTGGAATGTTTGTAGTTATACAAAAGCTAACATTAAAAAAGATTACTGTCAGTGTCTCTAAAGAAAAAGAAGAAACTTTATTAAAAAAGACTCACACATACAGCACTAAAACACCAAAAACATACTGAATTTACATTGAAGGAATGCCATTAACTCCCATTTCCCATGTCCTAGTGAAGCTTCCTAGGTAATACTCAAAATGTGACTGCCTCAACCCTGACAAGTCAAGGTAACAGTGCAAATAAGTTTATTGTATCCTTTTAGTCATCTCTTCAATTTTTTGCACCATATTATGGAGTACCAGTAAGGGTATCGACAAGCGTCTGTGTCAGTAAGCATCACCTGTGTCAGTACTGATATCCATAAAATACGAACGATACCCGCCCCTTCTTCTAGCCTGTTCATTTAACCTTGGAGATGCTTTTGACTAATTTAATATGAATGGATTAAGAAATTAGATAAGGGCAGATGCTGCTGAGGTATGAGGAGATATTGAAAGCCAGAGGAGAGTGATAGATGGCTTTTCAAGCTCTCAACATTACAAAATGCTCCTGTTTGACAAAGCATATTATTAGTATATTGACTTTCTCTACAGCTACCATAATGAAAACAGACAGATGTGTAAGACATGCTCGAGGTTTATGCAGTGCTCAGTTGCAGTGCAGTGAGCTAAGGGCTTGTAGTAGATGTGAACCAAAGTAGAACTGATTGATAGATTGTAATACCGTTCAGGATCGGCTTATGCTCCGTTGGTTTTTAAATGGATGAGAAGTAAAGAGCACTATAGTGGGGGGACAAAGGGACTGTCAGTATTGTAGTGGAAAGGATAGACAGCCCTAGAAAGCAGTGTTGAATAATGTGGTCGGTGAGCATGCATACATGCGAAAGAAGTTGAGAAGTTTAAGAGCAGGCTGTGCACTGTGCAAAAGTTGTAATTTAATACTGGAAGCAAGTGCATTATTATAGAGATTGTGTATCCAGTAGGGACATAAACAAATATGAACACATTATTCAGTTGGGACAAGGAATATGTTCTAAATAGATACAAACACAGAGGCATATAGGAGACTCTCCATCCGTCCGTCCGTCCGTCCGTCCGTCTGTCCGTCTATCTATCTATCTATCTATCTATCTATCTATCTATCTATCTATCTATCTATCCAGCTAGCTTCACCTATTTATTTATCTGAGAAAGCTTGGCTCACAGGGAATCTGCTGGAGACTACGTGTGTGTATTGGGACTGGAATCCCAAGAACAACAAAACGTTCCTTCATGAGTGGAAGTTCTTTTTTTTTTTTTTTTTTTTTTTTTTAGCTCTTAATGGGAGTGTGAGAATAAGTGTGAGAAACCTTATCAGGTCACTTTGGTTTAAATTAGGCTACTAGTTTGTTTATACTTTATGAAAATACAACTGAATAACTTTTTTTTTTAATTAATAACTGTCAAGTTGGATGAACAACAGTTTATGCACATCACTCGTTGATACCAGTTATGAACTGGAATAGTGGTGAGTAGACCTGAGTGAGGAGAATTCACAGATCATGCTGACATGACAATGCTGGCATTTGTACATACCTCTGGATTTCCCCCCAGTGTTTTCTTGTGTTCGTGCAGATATGTTGGTAGGCTTCACATTCAGTTAATACAAAAACAGCAGCGGCAACAACAACAACAACAACAACAACAATAACAACAGCAAAATCACTTTTGGTTCACATTTCTGAAATCTACAAACAGATACAGATATGCACTAAACATGTGCAGATACTAGCATTGCTTTATACCCTTAGTTTTAATGAATAATTGAATGTTATATCGTGTGCACGTCTACACAGGCAGCTGTTTGGCTGCAGAACACATGAGGAACTGAGGATCATGGCCTCAGCCAGCTGCTTGTCCAGGTGAGCCTAGGTGGTAATGACTATGATTGGAGTAGGAATTCCACCATAATTACCCCATAACAATTCAGACCTATCCCAGATGTAGCTTGGCCTTTGTGGTTGACAGAATGCCCTGGCCCTAGGGAGTAACCATAGTAACAAAAGATTTTTGGCAAGTACATACAAAGGTAAGTTGATGGCATGTGTCAAACAAACATGACTGTGGCATAGAAAAGGAACAAGGTAGGGATTTGCTCCAGTCAGCAATGCAGGCTTGTTGCTTTAAAAAACAAACAAACAAACAAAAAAAAAAAAAACAACATTCACCAGAGTTTAACTAGATTTGTGTGTTTAATTAATTTTTAAAAATCGGTACATTTTAGGTTATAAATTAATTTATAAAGCTTTGATATGATGTGATGCCTGAGTAAACATTGACCTTTTGTTTTTGATGTGCAGTATATCACAATTATATACACATAGGATGTATTAGAGGGGTTAATATATGAGGCTATTAGTGCTGATTAGTAATTATTTAATGATGATGATTATAAACATATATAATGCTTTTTATTAGTGCTTTGGGTTTACCTCAGCAGATATAGAACAAATACTTAATGATTATGATCTTGCATCCTAAATTAGTCTGGTTACCCTTGGATAACCAGTATTGCCCATAATTGGCAAATGTCCCTAGGGTAGCCCATTTAAAATCAATTAGGTACAAGAATGCATCTCTTTAATCACATTGTTAAGCTGATTGGCTTCCTATTGCTGCTTCAGGATGGCATAGATAATGCTGCTAGAACAGTAAACAGTAGGATATCATCCCCTCTCACATTTATGCTGCCTATGTTTATGCTAATGGGTGGTCGTGGCCTTCTCCTGGCTAAAACCGGGGTTGGGCTGGAAATGGAGTGATGGGGGATGGTTTTGGAGAAGTGGAAGAACAAGCAGGAGATTGGGAGGGAGAGTTCAGAGTTCACTCTCACTTAGCTCACGTGCCCGCACACACTGAAAGAGAAGTTGGTTTAGCTGATAACATTGGCTTTATGAGTCAAAGAAGAGGATTTTGAGAGAGAGACAGAGTGAGTGTAAGTGTTTGAAAGAGAAAGGGGTAATGTCATTAATAGAGGCGGAACATTGAAAAACAAAAAGGGAGAGGAAATGTATAGAGCTCAGGTAAAGGGTGTAGAGTGGAAAATTTTAGGAAATGGTTCATGTGTTTGGCAGATTTTTATGCCATTGCATTAATTCCCATCATAGACAAATTGGCTAAACTGATTAACGATAAGTAGTGTCTGCCTGGAGCAGAGCTTTAGCCTGGTGTCCAGCTGTACCTCAAAGAGTGAGAGAAACCGCAGTGGAGCATACATTGACAGCAGTGCAGCATGGGTGATGTCCAGGGCTAAGGATATACAAATACACACACACACACACACACACGCAGGACTGGACATTGAGGATGATGCACAGGCTGGCTGAGCCATGGTAGGCAGGCTAGGACTGATGCCCCAAAATACTTCTCCCTGCTGGCGAGCAGAGACTGTAGAGGACCCAGGCTGGGGCACCACCGTGAAACTGCAGTAAGTTTTTTTCACCACAGTGATGTTGTTGTTGTTGTTGTGTGTGTGTGTGTATATATAAATGTATGTGCATGTGTGTGTATATATGTGTGTGTATATAAAA
>JAQMYF010000023.1:36711564-36729207 GCA_030014195.1 Neosilurus mollespiculum | reverse complement strand
TGTGTGTGTGTGTTCTTTAAAAACAGTGGTCTGTATCTAGCTGGAGCTGTGTGCTAAGGACAAAAGCTTGCTTCTGTTTTTCTGCTTCGTTGTCTTTACCTAGTGTTTACTTTAAATCTGGAAGACCAGCTGGTGGTCCCCAGTTGCAATCAAGCTATCAGACGTGTGTGTATGTGTGTGATGGCCATGGAGTATAAGCAGGAGCAGCTGGGGCTGAGTGGAGAGGGAGGGGTGAACTCGACAAGATAAGCCCAGGTGTGAGGAGCTTGCACTGGGCTGTTTGCAGTGTACCTGTGAGTGCTAGGGGTGGATGGTGAAGGTGTTGATGTATCTATCACTCTGAGCCCCAGGGATGTGTTCTAGCCTAGTCCATTTCCTGGCCTTGGGGATTCTGAATGGGACCAGCAATGTGTTCAGATGAATCACTAACCACAAGCGGCTCATCCACCCATATTCCCTGTGCTTGATTCATCAGTGATACTGTTGTGTAATTGTGCAAACTGTGTGGCCACTTGTTAGACTTGTTGCTCCTGACTTCTGGTTTAGATGAAAAATCATGCCTAGCTTAAAATGTGGTTTCTTTAGTTAATTTACTCTGGATCATCCCCCATCCACCTATAAAGGAGTTTTGTTAATATGACCAAACAGCTCACACTGGAGTAATTGTTTCTTTTAATGAGAAATCTGAACAATCTGAAGTGACTCAGTGCTGTTATCATGCCAGAAGATTTGCTGCATGGTCATATATGCATTTGTTTTATTTCTGTTCGGTACAATCATAGGCACAAAAGACAACTGCACACTATACAATTCTGAGAATTGCTTTAGTCACTTTAGTTGCTTGCAATTGTCATTACTTGGTGTTGTTAGTTAACACCCATTTACCTGCAATCGAAGAGCATACATGACAAAGTCTATCAACTGGAGAAATCTCTGCTAAAGCGTGCCTGATACCTTATTGCAGCTTTACGGAAAGAGCATTCTGTCATGTGACTGTCACTATACTTAAACAAAGAAACAAACCAAAAAGAGACAGACAGTGTCAATAATGTCTGTTTTGCAGAGTACTTGGCATCTTCTTCTTCTTCTTCTGGCTGTTCCCTTTAGGTGTTGCTACAGCTGATCATCCTTAATTGATTTAATTTGCATGTTTGATTTGGCACAGGTTTTTAATGCCGGGTGCCATTCCTGACGCGACCTAGGAGCGCGTAGCAAGCAGTTATTGAGAATTAGTCACTGACTTGGAAAGTGAAACTAAAATAATGTAATATGTATTTGACCTAAGTGATAGTCCTGATTATAGCTGCATGGTTATTATAGGTTCCTGTCACTGGAATACCTAAAGATTATCTCACATGTGTACTGTTCTGACCCTGTGCAGCTTGGGGAAATGACACGGTTTAGTGAGGGAGGATAGACTTGCAGACCTAAATAAGATGAATTGTCACATATTCAAGATTCACCTTCCTCCTTGAATCATTTTCAGTATCAACTGTAAGGAAGATTGAGGGTCTCTGGGCAGCCCTCAAATTTACACTACTACACACAAAAGATGCAGTGTCAGGAAGTCCAGGCATAGTCCCAAGAGGAAGAGACCAGGCAGCAGCAAGACCTCTGGTCACTGAAAATCTGCTGAGTCATGACCACACTATTACAGCAGTGCCTCAGTGTTCTCCACCACACCATGAAATGGAGTGGGGAGAAATGCTGTCAAATCAATCTTTCAGGACGTTCCCCTGTGGCCTGATGCTGGCCTCCTGCTAGCAGAGAGACAACTGCGTTTGGAGATCTTCAGGTGCTGAGAAGTAGTTCTCGCAGCTTGAACACAACTTCAGCTGTATGGAAGCACATTGTGTCATCTGTGTTTATCAATCAACATCTCAACAGACTTCTCTGGAGATCCTAAAAGCCTTTATATTATCTACAAGAAACTGCCTTGTTTGCAGTCATCCCTGCAGAATTCATATGGCAAGAGTCTACTGAATGCCTTGCATAGAACACTGAACAATGATGTCTGAGCTTTTAATCTTATTCTGAAATCTCATTTTAATGGACAAATAATGATAGTCAGAAGAATACATATCAAATGTTCAAGTTGACAAATGATGATTCATTTTCTGAACCGCTTAATCGTAATTAGGGTTGCGGGGGAGGATGGCGCCCATCTCAGCCGACTATGGGGGAGGGCAAAGTACACCCTGGACAGCTCCCCAGGCCATCGCAGGGCAATATTTACATATAAATAATAAAATTAAATGTTTATCCATAAAATATTTTATAAAGCACAGTAAACAGTATTAAATTAAACAAAGCCAATTTTTGGTGTGATGACCCCTTGCTTTAAAATATAGTAGTTTCAGGTACAATTTGAGCAGTTTTATAAATTGAATAGTTTTACTGAGCATTTTGACTGCAACAGATTTTGACTGTCCCAACTGCTTCTTTATTTGCATGCAAACCCAGCAGTCTTCATGTTTTTGTCTGAGAGTGGTCTCTTACGTAATGTACTTCTTACTTTATTGACATGAAAACAATTTTTCTGTAACTTTTAATTTGTGCTGTACAAATAATGTTTGGAAATCTAAAATGTTTTTGTTCTGACCCACTAATGTACAAGTAATAAAACAAAAATCAATTGCAAAGTTCCTACAAAACAATGGGGTGCCTAAGACACAGCACTATATTTATGTTAATCGATGAACCTCTATAAGCATAATGTCTTTCCAATTATGAGTAATTCTAATTTTCACTTTTTTTTACTTTTAAGCAGTGCAGTCTGTATTTCCTTTGTTAAAGCTAAAAGTGGCAGCTTCATCCTCCCCTCTTTCTCCACACTAGTGGTCTTGTCTCAATTCTACTATGAATATTTGATAAAAAGGCTTAATATTTTAATCATGCTGTAGTTGTTTCCCCCAAATCAATAATGCTTGTAATACTACCACAGATCAACATTATTAATTCCAGACTTCCCACCAACACTCCTTAAATGTCACTATGCATGTACTGGGGTATGTTTTACTTGTTTAAAAGTTGATCATTTTTCATTTCAGTCATTAATCCTTTTGTGAATCAAATACTGCATGTTAAACGAATACTAACTATGAACAGAGGTTGATGTAGAGGATGTCTGTCAGATCATTGAATATAATTTGCCAGGGCTAATTTAAATACATTCATTTGCAATTTTTATTTGAGATAAACTAAAAAACAAACAAACAAACATTGAGAACAAAAGAAGTTCAAAGCTAGAGAGGTCATGTTAATTCTGCTTGTGGGACTCATTCTTTTACTTTTCACCTTGTTCAGCACTTGGGGTCTTTGAAATTAGGCTTGTTTTAGTCAGAGCCTAAAATGTATCTAAGTAACAGTGGATCAGTCCTAGGCAATGTGGGAATGAGTGAGTTAGTGGTGTAGGTGTTGTGTGTATGTGTGTGTTGTTTTTTAATGCTGTTTGTTGCTTATGCAGATTGTCTGCAGCACAGTGAATTATAGACTATAATCAGTTCAAGAACCGGTGCACTAGAGCCTGCTAAAAAATCCATTTATACTATACTAATCCCCAATCTCCCTAACTTTGTCACCCCCCCTTCCCCCACTCTCATTTTCTTGCTTACTCGAAATACCCTTTCCTGAATTAAGTTCCAAGTTGTACTTAATCTAAAATGCTGTAAATTCTTAAATCCTTTGGCATGGCAAAAAGAGCAGTGGTGATATTGATTAATGACTGTTCCTGTTCACTACCGTGTTATAATGTGATCCTTATAGTTCCTGCAACTGATTTAAAAGGTGGTTAATTATCCTCTGTGCTTTCAACCATGTCTTTGAAAAATTGACGTCACACTCTAAGGTTTGGACAACATCCATCTTTCTGCCAATGACAGTGATTTTTGCATAATAAGTACTATTGACAGCTTCATTGCTCTGGGGATGGTGCAATAAATGGAAAATATGGACGATTCCTTACCTGTAAGTCTTGATTTATTCTTTCTGTGCTCTTTCTTTAGTCAGTTATTTATTTTTGTTTTGCCCTCTTGTTGTTTTTAATAACCTACTGAAGTTCCATACGATTTCTTTAGCCTGTCCACTCCACACCTGTTCTTCACCTCAAGTATGTCCCTGCTTCTCCTTCTTTCTGACCACAGCCCTGCCTTTCCAGCATTTACTTTGATTAATCACACACAAATGTTCCCAGCAGTCATGGGGGCTGAATGTTGTGATAGCCCTGAGAGTGAAAGAGTGCAAACAAATAAGCACAAGGTGTCCTCCATGCTAGACAGTGATTAATGAGGTAGAGATGATGGTGGAAACCAGTATTGCTTTCATTTTCTTTATGCACATTCCTCATTCTATCATCATCTGATGCCATTCTTCTACACCGCTTATACATAATGGTTGAGAAGTGTTGTAAAACTGACCAGGTGGAGTGAAATAATCGTGTGGACGCCCTGTAATTTTGATTGTGCATGTCCTGCACTGAATTGTGGGACTGTTTTTTTGCAACAGACACGTGTTTGTGCTGCAACCAAATTCCCCATTCTCACTAATCTGTGAGAGAAACCTGACACTACGGGCTCATTAACAGCCATGCTGTTTGTAGCCGTGCACTGAAACAAGGAGGAGGGATGAAAGTAGACGATAATTTCCATAAACAGGGAGTCAGAAAGGGTCGACTGGGGAGTGAAAGTGGAAAGTCTATAATAATCTGTCAGATTTTCATGCGTTAGCATGGTCTTTTAAATGTAGTCTTCACATTTGAAACCTATTATGATCTCTGTGGTGGTCATAAATAACAAGATTATGATAACACTCTGGTGTCTTCATTCCATGTCTTTGCTTTACCCCAGGGTCCCACGGGTGAACGTTGCAACTCATTAAATAACAAAAACAGTCTAACTATGTTTTACGGCTAGTTCTCTATCCTCCCCACTGTGTGTAAACCACAAGCAGCAGAGCCAGGATTAGCTGCACATCCTGTGTGTTTGGAGATGCCATTGAGGGGGCAATTTAGGAAACTGCAAACAGAAGAGAATACTCAGGCCCCTACTATTCCTACCTACTTCCTTTTTGGTACTTAAGATGAAGTCGTATACTCTTGACTTGGCCTCTGGCATTGTTGGGAGATAGGAGGCTAGACTTTTCTGTGCTGTTTGAGTGCTGGGTGAAAATGCTCTTGGTGTTTTACTGTTTTATTAGTGACACAACTAACACAGGAAGTCAGAGGTTTAAAGTTTGGCACCTACTTGTGGGTAGTATACTTAGTGCATGATTTCCTAAGGACCTCGTTTATGGAAATGGTCCTGTTCAGTTTTGTCAGGGAAAATAGTTTTGGCTTTGTTTAGTCTAGTCTGTGCTTTTTTGTAATGGCAGTGTGACAGGTTGGTATACTTAATAGCTTATTTATGAAGTGGGCCTGTTGCCCTAAGTTGGACTTCAAAGCGAGTCTGCCAAGCTATGTAGAACCTAACAAAGAGAATTTCAGAATTAGCTTTAGCTCTTTTAATCGAGGTAGTTTATTATTTTTCTAATTTCCTAATTTATTCTGTTTATTCACTTCATTATATGAAGTTATTGAATACAAACTGGGGATAAAATAAGGGATTAGTTTACCCCCCTTTAACATAAATATACAGAGGTTGAAAAAAGCTAAAATGCGCTAAGGACTTTGGGATTTTCTCTCCCTGCTTCCTTTTAATTAGAATGTTTTCCTTTTAAGCTCAAATTGCTTAATTTATTTTGAGATGGTGAGGGATTCTAGTACCAGACATGCTAAGGGGAATAAAGCCTGGACTCAGCATTATCCAAGCCATTATTTTTCACTGTTGCAGTCTTAGGTTAAAAATGATTTACCTTCGCTCTGACAGCTGCTGATTGGCTCCCAGCCAGTAGACTGAGGGATGGACTGATCACACAAGTGCACCATCAAGGCAAGACTGATCCAGTCGTCTTTTATTTTTCTCTCTTTCTGTCTTGTCTCATCATCTAAATTTGGCTCTTGCTTTTTTATGACCTCTTACCGCTTGCAGTTGATTGTTCACATCTTTCCCCATCTTGCCTTGTCTTGTTTTACATAGACCACAGGTTCGGAGCTCGGGTCCTGGGACACCCACTGTCCTGCCCATTTAAGTGTTTTTCTGCTCTCAACACACCTGATCCATCCAATTAACTAATTACTCATGGGTGAAGGGGGAGTGTTAAAGCAAGGAAGGGGTTCTAGGACCAGTCACATAGAGGTTCTCAGATCACTTCTGGAGAGTCCTCAGTTTCTGTCCAAGTTCTGAACATGACTGAAAGAAGAAGTAAGCCTTATACTTTATGTAGCAAAAATAATATAAGAATCTCTTCCTGGGCTCCTTTGAGAACTGATATATATGAGAATGTTTCTCTTTAGCTTAGTTTGCCTTGTTTGTTTGTTTTTTTGTTTCCCATCATCATCATCACTCTCTCTCTCTCTCTCTCTCTCTCTCTCTCTTTCTCTGTCTCTCTTTCTCTCTCATATACACATTGAACATATCCAGTAAATTATATTTGTTCTGACTCTGAGTCTAAGCTTTCTGTTCAGGCTTCACTGCACGATTGACTATGGACTACATTTTCATTATGCAGAGGCTTTTAGATTTATTGGCACCCTTCATATAAATGTGCAAAAACATTAGGATTGCATTATAGAGCATAATTCAAATCCAGCCACAGACAACAGACTACTTATCTATGTTTTTCTGGTGTATAAAAGCATGTTTGGATATATTTAAAACAAACAAACAAACAAAAAAACAACAACAACTTTATGTATTATCAGAAGAGAAGAGATAGATTGTGGTTGATCTACACAAGTCAGGTAATGAATAGGAACTATATAGGCAGTTCATGTTAGTATTACACACTTAAGGTCATAATAAAAGGTTCATGTCTGAAACCGGACCCATTAATACAGTAACTCCAAAATCATTTCTGCTGTGTATGGGGATATTTCAGCCTGAACACCTGGTTTCATCTGCCAAGAGGTTTAGTCATGTAGCTTCTATGAGCCACACATGTTTCCAGAGCAGTACAGAAATGGTTACGGAAAGTAAATTCAATAATGTGGGCAGCCATGGCCTAATGGTTAGCAAAGCGGGTTTGGAACCAAAAGGTTGCTAGTTCGAATCCCGAACCAGCAGGAAAAATGTGTGGCGGTGGGGGAAGTGAGCCGCACCTTCCCTTTCTCCACCTTCATGGCTAAAGTGTCGTTGAGCAAGGCACATAACCCCCAACTGCTCTCTAGGCACCCCAATGTTTGGCAGCCCACTGCTCCAATTGTGTGTGCCACTGTTTATGTGTGTGTGTGTGTGTGTGTGTGTGTGTGTGTGTGTGTGTTCACTTTGGATGGGATTAATACAGTATATCAACAAATCAAATCAGTGATTTGCAATGATCATATCACTCTCCACATTTCAGTTCCACTGAAAATCTATGGTCTGAATTGAATATAAATTTTCACAATGTTTTTTATACACAGTCCCAAAATATCACTTTCATGTTTGTGTATACAACCCCCATTGTGAAACTCACATGTTCTCCATTCAAACTGATAGCCACCTGATTACTAATGGAACTCACTGGTTTGCAATTACTCCACTTTTTTTTTAAATAACCCAGGCAGGTGTCTGAAATTCAGACTTCCATGCTATTAGTACACAAATACGTACATAAGATTTCCAAATAAAAAAGCTTTTAACAGAAGACAAAAGTTTCACATATGATGACATATACTTAATCCATAGTATACAAAGGTACCATACTACACTTACAGTACGCTATCCCATAATTCAGTTGGAGCCTCTGAGTAACCAAAGAAGAATTATATCATTCAAATAAAGTAACACAAGTGTAAGTAAGCATAGGCTACTTAGATATTGCTAAACTAATTATAATGCTAATATTACAAATATCTGGGTCAAAAGATGGATAAGCTGCTGACAGAGTATGTCCAAGTTATGTGCTTACTACTAATTCACATTTTAGAACATACTAATAATATGTACCTAATTAAAGTTAGTACATACTGAGTATTTGGATGCAACCTAAGTCTTGGTCTAGCACATTGACTGTCATGAGTTCAAGCCTGTTTTCATTTTTGTGGAGGATGCCAATAATTCTGTATGGCATGCTATACTTTGTCTAAATCAAAGAACCTCGAAGGGAGTTTCAGCATATCAGGAAGGGATTTTCTCAACAATCCAATTCTGCAGACTTAAATATCTATACAGTCCATTTGTAACATAATCTACCATGTGTAATCCCTAAATTGTGTTTTGGGTTATGATCTTTTCATATTTTGCTTGCAGTTGGAATGAATCAACCGAGTGCAGTGTGTTCTCTCCACAAATGGAATTGTGGGTCTCTTATTGTGCCCATATTTCACTTTAAATGTCATAATTTCCAACCACTTTCTAAACCTCTAAAATACTGAGCATTTCCAGTTTAGACAGAGAAAAGCCAGTGCAATGTGTCTTGCTTATATTATTTAGCATAACATAATCGTAACCCAGTATATGGTATCAAGGACAGTTCTGGAGGCCAGGGGTCAGGCTGTTGATGAAAATTATTCTGTCATAATGCTTTAAACATTTTGATTGCCTGCAAGGTTATAAGTGCATGACAGCAGAATGTTCTTTATTCTGCAGTGTAAATCTGTTTTTAATTGCTGGCTTTGGTAAACATAATTATACAGTACACTAATTATTCATCCCTCACATCTCATTGAAGCTTCTGTCTGATGTACAGGTGATCACTTAAAACATGAGATATGCTGCTTGAGAATTCCCCAATGCTTTTAAATTAATTATTTTTCCAAATGATAATCAGAAAGAAAAAAAAATCTCCAGATACAAAGTCTTCAGTTTTGTAGTTCTTGGCTGAAAAAGGATGTAATGGATATAGATGAGTGGATGCAGCTGAGACAGGCACTAGGCTCTGCACCTGACAGATTCTTCGAAGCTGAAGCCAAATTTCACTCACACTGTTAGAGAAAAGCTCATAATTCCATACATGACTATTAATACTAAAAGAGCTGAAACTGACATGGTGTTAGGAGCAGTGGAGCAGTCACTGATGAATGAATGAAAGAGGCAAAAAGATAAAAGGACAAAAAGAAGATATGTGTTCAAAGTGAGTAATGAGGGACAGCATATCTGAAGTGTTTTTGCAGGAACGTGGGGTGCCAAGAGCTATGTTGTGCAGGAGTCATGTCGAGAGCGACAGCCAAAACCATATGCAGTCTGACTGATGTCATATGTTGCTCTCGCAATTTGCCCACGCTCAGTAGGGCTATGTAACAGCAGATCCATGGCTCCAGCACAGTCTCCATTTCACTCTGTCTTAATGTTTATCACTTTGGTTCATGGCAAGCAAATGCACACCATTCCGTTCCACAAACAGAATAGCTATGTGCTTTGAGGGTATTTAAAGAAACCTTTGTTTATGCCATTAATATCCCATGTTGATATGTAACAGATACAGCTGCAAGAGAGAGCATGCCTTAGGATAAAGCTACAGTTATTCACAGGCTTTGTTTAATGGGTTTGAGGAATACTTAGGCAAATCTCATGCATGGTGGATTGAAACAGGGACTGCTCATACATTTTTTTTCTCACAATTATACTTTAGTTTGGACTTAAAAACCTAAGTAAAGTGAAATCCTTTTTTGTGTGATGCATGAATGTTGACTAACTGCTTCTTAACCCTGTTACTAAATCATAGCTGAACTCATAAAACTGGGCACAGCAGAACATGACATCATCTGTTAGTGCCCATTGTATGAAGTAATCTTTTTTAAACTGTGGCTTTGTCACCATGTAGCCCAAATTGCTCACTTAGCAAGCTTTCTGAAGTGGAGACAACAAAACAGAAATTTGAGACTGTTACTGCACATGTATTTCATGTCTCTCAAAATGTTGTGGCTTAAATAACTGTGAAACATTAAGTAATTGTTTATATTGTGAGACCACTGGCTGTCAGGTTACTGCTACTCTCTTTTAATGGCTCTTTTTTTTTAATTTAAAAGTCGAGCTTGCACAGACCAAGCCAAATCTGGGCCATGCTCCAGTGTTCAGCATTCACATTATGGGGCCACAAATCAATAATGTGCATTAGGGCCCAGGATAAAGTTTGTTAAAAAAAAACAAAGAAAACAACAGCAAAAAAACCCCAGCAACTAATACAAGTACATTTACTTATGTAAGTAGATTAATTATATTTTCCAGGTCTTACGCTTATCTTCTTATGAACAAGTATAGCCAGTACATACGTATAGTGGAACAGCGTGGGCACATGTTTTAGGTAGGTAATTCAGCCTGGGCGATCTGATTTTTGTCTCAATGGTCAGAGGCTTATTATCTAGTTAGCCAAGGGGGGATGGGGTGGGGGACACCAACAACTTCAAAAAGCAAAATGTCAAGGGTGGTCATTAGGGCCTACATTGCAATTAGCCACAAGACCTATTTGACCCACACATGCACACAGAGACACAGAGTGAGAGCCTCCCAGACAAGCTAATGGGTCTATAGGCTAATGACTCCCGTGGCCAGATAAATTCCTCTTGCAAATATGACAAAGGCTGAAAGCCAGAGAGTGTGTCTGGAATGATAATACACAACAATCTGAATGGTTTGGCTCCTCACTACAGTAGATAAATAATGTGAGTCTGAAAAGACATTGATTCATACAGCACAATACCAAACACCCTTCTTCCAATCACGTCCATCCTGTCATTAGTAAAAGCTTGAAGTACCTTTTGTATCCCTTGACAGCGACATATTGCTTTGTCTTATCCAGCACTGTTTGTACATTCGGCTCACACACGTGTGTGCTGAATTGCTGGTATCGCCTGTGAGAGTGATGACTTCAGCTTTCCTGTCACACTAAGCGATAAACACATTAGTATTTGTAACGTTGCTGGATCGATTGTTATGAATGTTTCCCCAGCTCTGGTTTAACAGGTATGCACCATTCATCCATTCGACTTTTGTCACTGCTGAAAGGAATGGTTTCTAAGGAATATATTTCTCTTTTCTTTTGTTTGCTCTGACTCTGAATTTTGTTTCAGTTTTCATCAATACTCAAATTATATTAAAGCATGAGCATGATTGCATGCTTTCTACCCTCTTTTATATTTTAATTATCTCATATTTTAAATGATGTACTCAAACGAATTTGATTACAGAGATTACCTACCAGCCCTTAAATAATGGGAAATATTTCAGCAATATCTTATGAGACATAGGGCTGTTGTACCAGGTATGAGCATTGCAGTGATTCAGTGACAGGCATGAGGCTGTAGGTGGAGAGCTGAAAATAATCACAGCTGTTCTGCTATTCAGTACAACCGCACTGCCTACTGTGTGATATCGCTTTTATAAAACAGTTTTATAAACATGAGATTACTGTTGAGTAAATGACATTTTGGACAAAATATGACAAAATGTTCTTGTTATTTTTGAGCCGCTAGTGGAAATAGATTGCAAGGAAGCATCATTCTCTAGCTATCATTTTGGGTAACTGGCTAGCTAGCTCATATTGATTTGTACATTTCAGTAAAGGTGTTCTGGTAAAATTGGCATCGCTTTTTTTCTTTTCATCCTCATCTGATGAGCTGTCATTTTTTGAGTCAAGACTTATATTCCTAAAAATTACCATTTGACATGTCCATAGATGATTTCGTTAGAATGAATGTCTAGTCATATTACTGTCTTGAACTAGGAAATGAAATGGTGCGTGCAGGACACAGATAAGTGGAGTGATACACACAGTGAAATCAGAATCAAAATACTTTATTGATCCCAGAGGAAATTGTGTAAACATTGATTTATGGAAGCATTATCTTTTATTCTTAGGATAGGGTGGCTTTGTGGCTTAACGGTTAGCACTGTAGCCTTTCAGCAAAATGTTCTGGATTTGTTCTCTACGTGGTTGTGTGGGATTCCTCGGCGTAGTCAAGTTTCCTCCCACAGTACAAAGATATGCAGATTATGTTCGTTGACTACTCTTAATTACCCATATTTGTGAGCGTGAATGAATGATTCTGTCTGTGTTAGTCCTGCGATGAATTTGCGACCTGTTCGGTGAGTACCTCGCCTGTCGCCTGAATTCGGCTGGAATTACCTCGCACTTACCATTAACCCTGATAGATAAGCAGCACAGATAATGGATGGATGGAGTTCTGTTTGCAGATTGAGACATATTTTAGTTGTATAAAAGAGTTTTAGTATTTATTTTTCATTTTAGTGCAGTATAATGTTTAGTAGTTATTGTAGTAATTTAGTCACATTGTCTAAAATTTCTAACAAGCCAGGAGTATTCATTCATTCATTCATTCATTCATTCATTTGCTGAATCTCAGTCGACTCTGGGCGAAGGTGAATACAATCTTAACAGCTCGCCAGCCCATTGCAGGGCCAACACACACAACCATTTACTCAATCACACCTAGGGGCAATTTTTAACAGCCAACTAGCCTAACATGTATGTCTGGACTGTGGGAGGAAACTGGAGGAAACAATAGCACAGGAGGAACATGCAAACTCCACACAGTAATGCCCTTTTCAAGTTCAGGACTCAAACCCAGGACTTTCTTGATGTGAGGCTAACGTGCTAACCACTATGCCCAATGTGCTGCCCAACAAGGAGTATAATTGGCAAAGTAAGTGTAGTTTTATAAAAATGTGTCCTTATTGTGTTCTATATGTGCAAATAGTTTACTATGTAAATGTGTTCAGGTATTAAGATATGAATTTTTTTTGCCATATCGACCAAAAGTAAGGTTCCTGCATGAAGTGTGAAATATATGTTTGCCTTTTGTTCATTCCTCCACTATGACTAATCAATGTTCACACTATATGTGGTCCAACTGTGCTACCTTTGCTTGTTGCTTTTGCCAGGCAGTTTGAATAGATACTCTGTTGTGTGTACAGTATATAGGGCAGTAGGTTAGGAGAGCAGTGTGTTAAGCTGCACTGATGGACCTATGCTCTTAATTCAGCCTGTGGAGAGGAGAAAACATGCTCTTATTCTCCATGCCTTCTAAGTAAATTGACAGTCAAGGGAATATCGAGCTCTCTCGCTAAGAGCACTGTGATGTCCCGTTCATTGGCTATTCCCTGTCTTTGTCTTTTACTAAGGACAAGGGCATTCATGTCGGCATGTCCTTAATAGATGGCTAGTTACAGCATGCAGTTGTGTATTTTTCTTATCTAAATTGAACTGATCCACCTGAACGCAATGCACTATTCAGTGGGTGCATGTGGTAATGAATAGCATTATCTCAGCTGTCACGCTGATCAAATCTTTGACAAAGCACAGTCTGAGTGAGGCATGCAGTTTACATATTAAATTTTCCCTTTCCTTTCACGCTTTTGTTCTATTCTTTCAATCTTTATTTTCCTCCTTCTCCCATAGACTCATAGATATATACTGTGTATCTGTTTGAAGTCAGGGACAGACTAAGAAAGAATGGGTTTCTTTACACATGAAGTATTCATGCAGCAAGGGTATATATGTGTGTGTGTGTGTGTGTGTGTGTGTGTGTGTGTGTGTGTGTGTGTGTATGCACACATGTGTGAACATGTGTGTATGTGTGTGTGCTAAGAGAGAGTGAGTAAGGGAGAGAGGCGCACCCTCGCTCAATGTGAACTCCTTTTCTGGCTGTGGGGAGTAAAAGGGGCAGGGCTGTGTAAAGAAAGAAAGGGAGGGAGGGAGCTGTGTGTGTGTGTGCGCGCGTGTGTGTGAATGAGAATGCTGCACGGCTACTAACGTTTCTCTGGCACTATGAACCAGAGCTTGACTGCGAGATTTCATCCTCATTTCCCACCTGGTGCATAGCGGAGAAGAACACATGGGGGAGGAGAAGGAGGAGGTACGGCAGAGGAAGTGAAGGATTAAGTGAACTGACAGAGAGACAGAAGAAAGAGAAAAAAGGTGTAAAAAGACATAGCACAGGTCACAGAAAAATGCAATGAATGACATGTAAGAAGAGGTAAAGGAGGAGACAAGGCAAACCTGCTGGAGTGGAATGGAAAGAAGGGTATTTGATTTGCAGCTGGATTCTTTGTGGAGTTGAACAGACTATGGGAAATGTACAGTGAAAAGGAACTTCTTGCCCTTGCTGCATCCCTCCTCTCCCCTCTCTTCTTTCTTCGACCCCTCCCATGCCACAGATCGTTTTGCTGGTGCTGGACTTTCTCCTCTCAAGTACACCAAAGTCATCTGGATCATTTCCCTGATGATAAACAAATATTACACATAGAGACACAACTATTTGTTTAAAACTGCATGGCAAACTCAATGGCAAAGTGTGGATACAAAAATGCAGACTGTACATTTCCCTTTGGTCTTTTTTGGCTGCCTTTGGCAAAAGTGAGAGCTTACTTTGTTAGATGATGGATTGGAAAGAAGTGTAAGTACTTTTCCTGACTTTGTGTGTATGTAAGCATGTTTGTGTATGTGAGTGAGATGTGATGCACTTATTACTCCTCTACTTCTCTGTCAACAAAATATATAATAGTAATTGAATTTATAACAGATACACTGAACCCACATGGGTTTTTACAAACTACTTATCATGTCTTCACTCATTTTTGAAATATAAATATGAATTTCTGAAGGTGAAAGTGATTTCTCAGCAACTTTTCAACTTGTCAAGACATGTGATGGGTGAGGTTAAATTGTTTATTACGTACGTTATGTGTATGAAAATGTACTTGTGCATGTGTATTAGAGTGAAGTTGAACAGGTGGACGAGCAATGGAAAGTGTAGGCACTTTGGCATGATCTTTATGGCAAGCGTCCATGTATTAGCTGGGCCAGGCTCTTCTCTGAGGGGGGAATGAAAGAGAGGAAAACAGGAGAAATGGAGAAAATGGAAGGCAGGAAAGCAGGAAGGAACACAAAAATGGGAGAAAGGGAGAAAAAGTGGAAGTAAGAAGGGATGGTAGGAGGGAAGTGCAAAAGCTACAAGCATTTTTTTTTCTTGTCAGCATAAAAATGAACACACTTGATTATGTGTGTTAAACTGTAATGGTCCTTTCCAGAGCCTAACTTAGTAACTACTCAAAAAGAGACAGGTTTAGAAGCTTTGAACCTGTTATCACTTATATTGAGAGGCATTAATTAATTGACTTTACTCATATTAGCATATTAATTCTTTTATTTGTTATGTCTATAATAATAATAATAATAATAATAATAATAATAATAATGGAGTTGATTGAGCATTACCACAGACAAAATAAAGTGTTGGGGGCTGGGGATTAGAAAGCATTGCATTTATGATGTATGTGGAGACGTACTGTCACCGAATCACAATCAGTGACACACTCTGCCTGTCTCGCGCTGTCTGGGCTGCGTCTGTCTCTCCTCTTTTCTCTTTCACAGTTCTAACACTCCTTCCCACTTCCCAATTATACATACACACCCGGGCGCGCACGCACACACACACAAACACACACACACACACACACACACACACACACACACACACACACACACACACTCACACTCACAGACCTCCCTTACACATGGCCCAGCAGTTCCCTAGAGAGCAACTCCTCCTGTATTCCTCTTGGACATTATAATTATTTCATCAGCCAGCGGTGTGTTCAATGATTGTGCTCTTGGGCTGTTGCTGTGGACTGGAGAGGGAGAGGAGAGAAATGAGGGGGGAAGAGCAGAGAGGAATAAAGTGAGCATTACACTCATGGAGATATAGAGAGATCGAGCGTAGAAGGGAGGGGGAATGTCTAGTAGGCGTATAACACTCAGCCACGTTCAAAGGCATGAAAGACTGGACTAATGAGCAGGGTGCATTCTGAGGATAAATGATGTGGCTTTACACACGTATGTACAAACACATTACCTGTCATACACACACTGTTCTACTGAATGACATACACACTTGTTTACAAGCCCCCTCATCACTGCCTCATTCATTCATTCATTGACTTCATTGAAGTCACTGCCTTCTGCCATGTTTTTACTGACAAAAAAATAACTAATGGTGCATGATGCGCCTGCATCTGGGAGACTATTCCTTACGTTGGTCCATCCATCCACCCATCCATCTATCATCTATACCAGTTAACTGGGTCGTGGGGGAAGCTGGAGCCAATCCCAGCTGACTTTGAGTTAGAGGTGGTGGTACCCCTAAACAGGTCACTTTTGTTGATGCTGGCTTGTATTTATTATTAATTTTTCAAGGCATGGTAATCAACTACAGTTATACTAATAATGTTAACAGGATCTACTTAACCAGGAATCGTTTTATCCCTAGAAGGCAGTATATTAAAATATTTTGTAATATGTCAGTGGATTTAGTCTCCATAAACAAGGAAACAACATCCATCCACTTAGCATAAGAAGGCATGTCCATATACACATATGTTCAGGTGTATACTACTGTGTTTTGTTTACTTCAGAAGTAAGAAGTTGTAATTCTAATTTACATAACTTTTTTTTCTTTTACCTCTATTTGTTTGGGTGTGTGGGGTGGTGGGTGAGCAGGGAACTTGATTGAAAGTGCTATACATTTAACAAGTCAGTACAATGTCTGTATGTCGACTGATCTAAACCAAATAATAATATATACAGATTAACTGACCGAATTGAAACCTTGTTGATGTGACCTCATTTGCTGAACACTTGGTTGAAGAGACGGTCCGAGTTTATGAGTAGCAATTAGTTAGTAAAGTAGTCAGAGGACATAAATGATTAATTTTATTTGAATGTAGTATTAGCCTATGAAAATGTAAGCATATCATTTATGCAGAGTAGAGAGATGGCTGTTTCCCCCTCGGTCTCTGTGGATTTTCTTGGGGTCCACAGGTTCACCCCCCCTACTGACCACTCTGAATTGACCCTAGTATGAATGTCTGTGATTGTGCTGCCCTTTAGGGTATACCCCCCCCCCCATATTACATATATCTCAACTCCATAATACTCATTTCCCAGAATATTTTCCCAGTGATTTCAGAATGAAGTTCAACATAGCATCCCATATCTTTTAAAAAATAGTTTTTTTTGCCAGTACAATTGTACAGTACTGACATAGTATCATGATTTCTATTAGTTCTCTATTATTTGAACTGTAAGGAATTCTTAATAGTTTCAGATATGCCTTGAGATCAATATTTGAATTACAAGCTCAGACTTTAAAGGGATGAAGTAGTACAATGACAACTGGGGCATTAACTTTGTAGTAGTTAACTCTGTCTCCTGTGTGTGCTGCTCACTCACGGTGTGTGGTACGGAGTAATTCCCCCTTCAGCACTACAGTATTCAGGATGAGATAGATGCCGCCTGTTAATTTCTCTCCTCCACTTAGTGCATTCCACACAACACAGAGTTCAGTGGCTGTAAGGATTCTCCTAATTAGCAGTACCTGCCAAGCCTAAGGATCATTTGTTATTTCTTCTAGAAGTCTTTCCTGTTTTCCTGTGGATTTGCTCTCTTTAATTTTTTAAATAATTTTTTACTAGTGTCTGTTCTGTATTCCAGGGGCAGTGGTGGCCTGGTGGTAAGGTGCTGGATTACTGATCCTAAGGTTGGGGGTTCAAGCCCCACTATCAACGGGTTCTCACTGCTGTCCCCCCAGTGCAGCTAACTGGGTTATCAAAT
>JAQMYF010000023.1:36683481-36698222 GCA_030014195.1 Neosilurus mollespiculum | reverse complement strand
CACGCACGCACACACACACACACACACACACACACACACACACACACACACACACACACACACACACACACACACATATTGTTTTGAGGTTTATACAACAGTATCAGTGTATTTTTTTTTTTTTTTGGTTTTAGCTCCAGAATCACAGTGAGTTGCGAGCCCCCACAGCTGAAAAGGCGGCTTTCTTTCTGGATGCAGCCCTTGCAGCGCGCAGTACGAGCCATCCAGATGCAGACGAGGAGGAGCGGCGAAACTCACATATGCTCTTCACTTTTCACATTTATCAATATAGGATGGAGAAGAGTGGCAAGGGTGGAAGTGAGTATCTGCATATACGTGTGTGTGTGTGTGTGTGTGTGTGTGTGTGTGTGTTTGTGTGTAGGAGTTTGTGGTTAAATGACATTCCGGCTTTGATGATCTCCCTCCGTGCAATTAATTGATGGGCTGCATTTCCATTTCCTTTTCTTTTTCACGTTTCATACTCACCGAGGTGGAGAACTGCATCTCCAACTCATTAATCTAATAGATACGATATTACAGACTAAATCAGAACTACCATCCAATCACCCTTTCGTTTTTTCTCTCAATTTATCATGTGGAAAGTAAATCACTCGGGCCTGTTTTGACCACTTCATTAAACTTTAATGGGAATTTTAACAGACAGTAATAATTCATGAGCAGCTAATGACCACAGTCATAATGTACAAGTACCTGTCAGCATACAGTGCTGCAGTTCTCATTAGCATAGGTAAGTGCTGAGTATTTGACAACAAAGAAACACTGGAAATGGAATTTGACTAGCTTTCAGAGAGAGTGGGGCACAAAATAACACTAGAACAGTAAGGAGAATGTATAGTAACTGACTCTGAAATTTGTTTTTTGTTTGAAATTGTTTTTGTCTGCACCTTATGTGAAGTAATGCACATGTTTCGGAGTAATGTGAGGCTACTTTTGCCTGAACTTATTGTGGCCATCAGAGCAACTTTATGTGACATGTAGAATGACAGTTATAATACCATGACAAAAGTAATGATGGTTATTCAAGAGCTTTTTGTGCATTAGGCTGTGGTACACTGAAAATATCCTCACAAAATGGTGTCATCTGTGACACACACAATTTTATCTGACATTTCTTTTATGGTATTACACTCGAAGCACTCAGCAGTATGAGTTTTAATATTTATACCAGAGGTTCGAGATGTTTATTTGTCCATGGATGATGTCTTTTGTGACCAGACAAGGACTTATTAATAACATGTCTTGCTGTGTATGTCTGGATAGTTTAAGTATGGCTGGACATTTTGTTAGTTATATGCACATTTGAATAAAATCAGACTGCAGATTTTTCAGGAATAAATCAATTCCAGTTATGATAATTGCTGACCTACTCGAGAGATGTTCTAATGTCTGCTGCTGTGTACATTTCCCGACATTACTTCAGAGTAGGAGTGTCAGTGGTGTGTTATCACCACTTTACCACTGTGTCAAACTCCATTAAGAGATTGTATCTTCTACCACCCTGTTTCAATAGTGAATAACACAAATCTCTAATCATGTTACTGCAAATTAATCAGTATCAATCTTTGGTTTGGACCCTTTATTTGCTACTTGAAGGGCTTTTGTTCCTGTTTTTGTTCCTGTTAGTATTCAACACTGTAATATCAGTGTGCTGAATGTTTTATAATGCATTCGTGGTACCTTTAAAGTGGTCTTTTTGTTTTCTCTCTGTATTTTCTCACCTCCCTCACAGTGTCTGGAGGTAGAAGTAGACTACACCTCATAGATCTGGGCAGCTGTGAAAAGGTGCTTAGCAAGAGCAGGGATGGAGGGGGTGGTCTGTGTCTGTCTCTCACTGCCTTAGGCAACGTTATCCTGGCTTTGACAAATGGAGCAAAGCATGTACCATACAGGTAGGAAAAAGCAGATGGGGACATTATTAATTTGTTTTTACCAACAGTAGTGATGTAAAAAAAAATGTTTTCACTTTCGATTTTTAAAGCATATTTTTCTTTGCAAAATTTGATGTGAAGACGGATGAGGTAAATTGTTATTACATTTTTCAAAGACGTAATAGAGAAGGAGTGAACACATAATCAAAGCTGGCAGCAACAAGATTACACATGCAGAATGGTGTTGACAGGTTTACTGTCAGCTTTGTGTGCTGCTTATGTCATTTGTAGAGCTTTGCAACATACTGTATAAAGTTACATTTTTACCTCTTTACACTATTTGATCATTTCAGGCAATGTCTAAAATATTAACTTTGTCTGAAGAAGAAAAGAAAAACATGGTTTCAAAGCTCCTATGTTATTTGCTAACAGTTTTCTTACTAATATTATTTTGTTGTTTTTTTAGGGACAGTAAGCTTACAATGCTGCTTCGTGATTCACTTGGAAATATCAACTGTAGGACAACAATGATAGCTCATGTCTCAGACTCACCTGGTCATTATGCTGATTCACTCACAGCTATCCAAATTGCCTCCCGAATTCACCGTATGAAAAAGAAAAAGTCCAAAGTACGTATTATGGAGTAAAACCATTTGTATTAAAAATTTAATTAAAATTAAAAATTTTGAAAAAGTAAAAATATTGATAGTGGAAAATATACCCTTAAATATGGATATTTGAAGCACAATAACTTAAACAAGAAGAAGACTACCAACACTAAGAAACTGCTATGACTACTACTAATAATAATAATCATACATGGTATCAGATTAATAAATTGTATTTACTAACAAATCCAGAATAGACACAGGTACAGACAATGATCAGTTTAAACTTGTGTGGGTTTCGTCCTCCCACAGTCCAAAGACATGCACATTAGGCTAATTGGCTATTACAAATTGCCCCTAGGTGTGAGCAAGAATGGTTGTTTGTATGCTTGCCATGTGATGAACTGGCGAGCTGTTCAGGGTGTATTACTTCGGCCAGAGTTGGCTCCGGCCTCCATGCGACCCTGGTATGATAAAGCTGTTTGATGAATGAATTAATAAATGATTTTAAGCATTGATATTTGGGAATAAGTACTATGTCTCATAGGAACCCTAGTCCTAGTTTTAATACTGCTAATTTATGCTTTATTCCTTCTAAAGTATGCGTCCAGTTCCTCTGGTGGTGAAAGCTCCTGCGATGAAGGAAGGATTCGCAGACCTCCACATTTACGACCCTTCCATCCAAGAACTGTGGCTCTGGACCCAGATCTACCCTCACTACTCAGTGATCCGGATTACTCCTCAAGCAGTGAACAGTCATGTGATACAGTTATCTATGTCGGTCCTGGTGGTGCTACAATTTCTGATCGAGAACTCAGTGACAACGAGGGTCCACCTGCATTTGTTCCTATTATCCCATCCCTTAACAGAAAGCAACGTGGTAAGGAAGGACCAACTGATCGAGACCATTTTAAGTGCAACACGTTTGCTGAACTTCAAGAACGACTGGAATGTATTGATGGTAGTGAGGAACCAAGTGCTTTTGTGGGTGAAAGTAGAGGAAGCCAAGTAAGCCCTAAGACAGACATAAAGCTCAAAGAAGGACCTATATCGGTTGCCTTCAAAGCTCCTACAAAAACATCTTCCCAGCAGGACAGTATATTATCCACAGAGTCTCTTTCTTCTCAAAGTAAATTGCCCAGCAGTCCCAAACACAAGTCCAAAAATGAACATTCCAAATGGCAAATTGCTTCAATGTCAGATGGAGATAGGCCGGTGACTGCATGTCATGCAAGGTCAGATAGTGAAAAGGGCTTGGCAACAGTCAGCTTAGCTCCATGCTCCCCAGGGAAACAAGATAAATCAGCAGCATTTCAAAACTCAGAGCCGGTGGTGAGAGAAAAGTTATTTTTCAACAGGAAACAACTACCCAAGCCCGCTCCTCCACCCCCACAACAAAGAGACAGAACAAGAGCTAATAGTGAATCAGACGAAATCTCTGCAGTAAGGATACCACCCATTGGAATGAGCCATCAAGCACAGAAGCAGTGTGGGTCAGGTAACAACTCTCCTCTTTTAAACAGAGTTCATCATCTAAACCCAAAGACCCCATTAGAGGTATGCCAGCTGAAGTCAACACTTAGGGAGCGGGATATCCTAAGGACTACAGTAACTCTGCAGCAGCCAGTTGAGCTAAATGGAGAGGATGAACTGGTGTTCACCCTTGTAGAAGAACTATCAATTGGAAGTATTATGGATAACGGAAGACCCTCCAGTATCATCAGCTTCAATAGTGATTGTTCTGTACAGGCACTTGCTTCAGGATCTAGGCCAGTAAGCATAATTAGCAGCATCAATGATGAATTTGATGCATATACAACCAATGTGGGTACCTCTCAAGTAAATATTGAAATGGTAGCACCATTTCCAGAGGAAACATTTGTCTCCTTGGACAGCCGTGGCTCTTCTGTCAGTTCTTGGCTTAGTGAAGTAAGTGTCTGCACCTTGGAGAGTGAAGGAGCACAGTCTGCAGATGTTTTTCTTCCTGATGGTACACAAATTGACCCAGTAAGTGCTTTCTATCTTGATTCTCTTGGCATGTTCCAGAGCAGTCCCCAGAAGGAACCCAATAACTCATTAAATGATAGTGGCTTTAGTTTCTCAGACTTGGATAGTGACAGTGCCACTTCGAGCAAACTCTCACTTAGCAAATGCTCATCCTCTCCAGATTCCACAAAATCTTCCATCAGAAATACTTTAAAAATGGCAAAACCAAATAACATTAATTCATCTCCAAACCAGACCCTGCAAGACCTGTCTAGTGTCCACTGCAGTCTTCCCAGGAAAATGAAACCTACCTCATCCACAGTCCAGTCCAGTAGCATTGGTGAGAGCAGTAATGGTAGCAGTTGGAGACGTGAACCACTGAGGTTAGAGAGCAAGTCAGATGACCCATGGCATCGAAAAGAAAATGTGCCTGAGTTGCATACAACTTCAAATTCTAGTCCTTATTCCAAACACTTAAAAAATGTAATGAGCGGCATACCCACTAGACAAACAGGCAGCAGTATTTCACGAATACCCACAACACAGGGATCTGCTTCATTGCAAAGGGTGGTAGATGGATGTGAAAAATCCAGCAGCACCAAAAAGGTGGAGACACTTAGCAAAATGCCACAGCTAAGAAGAGGTGCAACCACACTTGGGACTGTTCCTGTCATTCATGCATCTGTTGATGTCAAGGTTGGCCTTGATATCGGATCATCAGGTAGCTGGAAATTTTCATCTTTGGAAAAAAATGGGAAAGCAAATAAGCAGGACATTAGCATGCTGCCCGGTGGCGTATTACCTCCTCCGCCTCCAGTGCGTAAATCTAGTCTGGATCAGAAGAATCGAATCTTGTTACCACCAAGTGCCTTAAAGTCCACATGTGAGACAGGAAAGTCACTGGTACTCAGGCCTGCTAAGTCTGAGGATGAATATGATTTGCGGTACAGAGGAGACTCCCACAGTTTAAAGACATCCAATTTGAGGTTAGATCATAATTTACTAAAAGCAACCTCAAGTCTAAAAGCAAGAGGAGCAAGAGGGGAAGCTGGACAAATGTATGGAAGCCAGGTATCCCTAGAAAGGTCTGACAGTTTAACATCTTTAGGATCTAAACCTGCACTCAGTCGAGAGAATAGTGGGGCCAGTCTTGGGGGAAAGTCAAGCAAATCTGTTACTAAGTTTGGATCACCTGTTGCCACCTCTTCCCCAGTTACTACCTCTCCAAATCCATGTGTTAATCAATTCACACTTAAAAATGGGCAAAACAAAAACAGCCTTAACGCAAGACCTGTGCCTGTGAATGGAAACAAAGCTCGCACATTGTCTGCAAGCAATTCCAAAGCCCTAAGTTCATCAACTAAATCTCTCACAGCATCTGCACCAAGGAATGCTAGCCTCCCACCATCAGGAAAAAGTGCATTACCTCGTGCAGCAGCAGGTTGTAATGGTAAATCTACAAGGGGAACTATTATGGGTACTAAACAGGCCATGCGAGCAACTAACAGCCGAGTAGGTGAGCTAGCATCAGGTAGTCCTTCTGGAAAACAGCCAAGGGGATCTGGTGATTCTGACAGTGGGAATGACAGTGGTGTGAACCTTAATGATGACAAGCCAACACCTATGCCCGTCCTGCCTTCTCCTTATAGCAAGATTACTGCTCCGAGACGGCCACAGAGGTACAGCAGCGGGCATGGAAGTGACAACAGCAGTGTTCTGAGTGGAGAGCTGCCCCCTGCCATGGGGCGAACTGCACTGTTCTACCACAGTGGAGGGAGTAGTGGGTATGAGAGCATGATCAGAGACAGTGAGGCCACTGGAAGTGCGTCTTCAACTCATGACTCTATGAGTGAAAGCGGGATGTCTTCCAATATGCGACTCCGGAGCTCAAAACCACCCAAAAAGAGATCAAATGGTGAGTAGAATGTAGTATGTAGTTCTACAGATGAAGGTTAAGTTCACACCACATGATATTCACCCAGGTTTTCCACTTGCCAACAGCTTTTGAAAGGCCCCACATCGTGGCAAATAGTTATTTGTGAACTGTTCAAAGATGCTTTCTGAGAATCTTACATATGCATCGTAAATGGCAGTGGTGGCTTAGTCAGTTAAGGCGATGGGTTACTGATCCGAAGGTCAGCGGTTCACCACTATCACCACTGTTGGGCCCTTGAGCAAGGCCCTTAACCCTCAATTGCTCAGCTGTATAAAAAAATGAAATTGTAAGTCGCTCTGGATAAGAGCGTCTGCCAAATGCTGTAAATGTAAATGTAAATGCATGAGAAATATTTAGCATTCTAAATATCCGGACCTGTCAAGAAATACAAATACTTCAACGTGAAAAGGGTTGTGACTGACAATGAGTAACAAATAAATGAGTGATGAGCTACAATCTACATAATAGCAAACCTGGGAGAGGGGTTTTATAGAACATAAATAAGCATAGCAGAAAGCTATGTGTATGGTTGCCAAGTTCACAGGCTACCCTGTGAGTTAGACAAGAAATTGTTTATATTGTTGTGGAAGCTGCTTAGGCTGTGGTAGGTAATAAACAGTAGTAAATTGGTAGGTGAAATTATGCATATAGTAATATATTGTAATGACAGCAATGTTAAATGCATGTGAAGTGTGCTGAATGTGCAGGTTGTGTCTCAGTAAAATTGGTTTACTCAAAGTTATGCTTTATTTATGAGACTATTGATGTTAATTTACAATTATTCACCAAAGTGGAGGTGGATGTCATTGAATAGGTCCTGAGACAGAAGCCTGAGGTGAATAATTATTTTGCAATATACTTGGGGTTTCACCAGCTCTTCAAATAGTTATCTATTCATCTACCTTTACCACTACCTTTAGAGTTGCATTGTTGGCAACAGTCAACTAGTCATGGACAAAATGGAGGTGGGTGGACAAAAAGTCAGTAGTGCAGCAAAAGGCTCCAGCTAAACAAATATGTATGGGAGTTCTGTGGAGTGTTTGCTGTGTAGAGCTGAACTGAAGTACAACAAGAATACCTGTGTTATGCTTAATCATTGTTGCCAACAGCTAGCAATGGCAGTAATGCTAGCATGAGCAAGCAATGCGCTGTACTTGGGGAGACTAACATTACTGATTTTTCTAAGCACCCAGTTACAGACAACTGCTTTTTGTCTGTCTTTTGTTTCATAACAACTACTAGACTAGCTGATTGCTAGATTGAAGTGAGGAACTAGTAAAAAGCCCCAGTATATATTACATTGAGATAATGAGATATTACAATAAGAAAAGCAAATTTAATCAAGATTTATTTTGTTCATTTATTTTATTATTATTATTATTATTTTACATATTTAAAGCATGATAGCAGTCAGAGCATAATGGTGCCTCATTGTGGCATCTTTTAAAAGTCTTTCAAAGGTTTAGTATGTACTACACAGAAACATTGTGAAATGCTTTATCCTTTATTAGGGTACCACTGTATGGCCAACACAGACGCAAGAATATCATATTAGCCTGCATGTCTTTGAATAGTGGAAAGAATTCAGAAAACCCGGAGGAAACCCACACAAGCATGGGGAGGACATGCATTTCTATTTACAAGACAACATACTGTGTTGTGGGGGGCACGGTGGCGTAGCGATTAGCACGTCTACCTCACAGCAGGAACGTCCTGGCTTCGAATCCTGGGTTCAATTCTTGGGCATTTCTGTTTTGCATGTTCTCTCCATGCTTGTGTGGGTTTCTTACGGGTACTCCGGTTTCTTCCCACAGTCCAAAGATATGCACATTAGGCTAATTGGCTGTTCCAGATAGCCCGTAGGTGTGGATGTGAGTAGAGGGTGACCCTGCCTTCACCCACTCGACTGACTGACTTTTACAAGGATTTGTTTTTTATAGCTTCGTAGGCTACATTTTTACTCATTATCAATCTCTGTGACACTATACGTGCAGGTATAAAAATCTCTCATCTATTATGTATCTTATTATTAGTAGTTTTTTTATGACAAAGAAATTATTTTAAACTGCTTTTTTTTTTTTTGCCATCATTACAGCCATGTATTGTACTATTTCATATCTTCACATTTAACTTACATCTCATTGTTTTTTCCATTACAGTGTCTGTTATTGTTCATTCTGTAACTCATACTTTCCACATCGTCTGAATGTTCTAGGCATTCAGAGGCGGCGGCTCATCCCTGCTCCTTTACCAGACACGTCCTCTCTTGGAATGAAGGCTGGAGCCACAGGTCAGTGGGTGGACCTACCTCCCATATCTGGCCCATTGAAAGAACCCTTTGAAATTAAGGTGTATGAGATTGATGATGTAGAACGGTTGCAGCGGCGAAGACAAGAAGAGCCAACAGAGGTGCGTACAGTAAATGAGGATGTCTGAGGTCTATATTAAAATGCTTTGGTGTGGCTCGGTGTTTGTACTCTTATGGTACAATGTTTTCATTATGACTACTGGTTGAAAGTGAGAGAAGGGTCTTGCACTTGAGTCTTCATTAAGTAAAATAGTTGAACTATAACAGTTATCATTTTCATTACATTTTTTCTGCTTCCAAGACTGATACAGTGAGGATTAGTTGAGCAAAATGCATCACTTAACACATTTGACATTGAAGAAGTACGTGTCAGCTGCTTACATCTTATTAACTCGTAGCTCAGGCTCGTGACCTTCAAATGACTGTGTTTGAATATGACTTACGTTGTAGGATTCTGTGTAAAAAGAAAAACAAATAGGGTCTGTGTGTGTGTGTGTGTGTGTGTTTGTGTGAGATAGTAAGTGAGAGGATGTAACATTAACTATATAACATTAGCTCTGATTAAGTTGATTTTCAACACACTCAGGCAGTCATGGCTAAAATTTTACCTTCAGCTCTGCTGTGAGCTGCTTCCACTAAGACAGAGTTGGAGATTTTAGGGTTTAGTGACAATTCTAAGATAAAATGGAGTTACGAGAGGTAGATCACAGTTTTTTTTTAATGCTTTTCATTGGTTAAGTATTAAAACCACTACAAATAGACATTGAGTGACTAAAAAAGCAGAGAAGAACAGTTTTTACCCTAAGACCTTTCTACACAAATGCACAAAATATGGCTACTACCTAGAAGAATACTATTTTTTATAGACCAAACATTAATATCTATCCTCTTCTTTTCAGCAGTCAGTTCAGAATGTTGACAAGGTACGTAGATCATGCCGGATGGCTATAACCTAATGATAAAAGTGTTTTGCTCACCTCTCCAATCACCTTTCTTTCTAGGGTCTGCTGTATTTTAGCACAAAGCTAAAGGAAGTTGAGCGGCGGCAGCAACAGATCAGAGATCTCAGAATTAAACATGGTATTCTTAAGGAAGAACTGGAAGACACCAAAGCCAGACTGATGATGGATCCCAGAAAGTGGACTGGAGAGTGTGAGTTTTAAAGTTTGCATTTAATTATTACCCTTGAATAAAGTCATATAAAATTTTGATGATTGATTGTGCTTTATTCAGTTGAAGTGGACCAAGACTTGGAACCGGAGTCACAGGAGTACTTGAAGGCACTAGAGCAAGTCACAAGTGAACTGGAGTACTGTGTCAACTTATGCAAGTCACGTGTTATGATGGTGACCTGCTTTGACATCAGAGTAGCATCAGAGATTCAAGAAGGGCCGCGTGAGGTGGAGGTATGAAAATAGGATGGGATAGGAGTTGAGATTAATGACGAGGTATAAAAGTGAGAAAGAATCTTGCAAGTCTGAATGGAAGGAAAATGAAATGTAGCAGCCAATTCACTGATACGAAGAACAAAAAAAAGACAAGGAATAAACTTCAAATAGTGGAGCACTGAACACTACATGGAGGAGGATTGTTTTATCTTGGAGAAATGACTGGTACTGGTAATATAGTGCCTCGCTCTGTGTAATGGTTTTAAATAAATAAATAAATAAGCAACAACCTGATATTTTTGGATCATCTAATATGTTGAAACAAGACCCTTCATCCAGCCGAGCGTTTTTTCTGCTATACCACGAAGTGCCTTTGTGATATAATTTCAATCATTATTTTTTGTATTGGTGCTAGTGATCTGACCAGCATACTTAAGCCAACCCTTAACATATTACTTTTAAGAAGAAATTGATTTTATATTACATTGTAAAGTGTATTTATATGATTAAACAGTCTGTAAAATACCATTTTTGGGAATAATAAGGGCAAGAGGAAAGAAAAGCAATAAGCTAATGTTATTGCATTTTCCAAGACCTCACGCCATTTTTCTGTACTATCACCTTTCAGCATTTTATCATCTAACCTCTGGAGCCTTATGTTCTCTTTCTAGTAACTGTGTGACTTTCTAATTTACATATCAAGTCAATCTGTGATGTCTGTTAAAGAGCTATGTTTGTTATACTGTGCTAAGTCAACTACTGCCAACCTTGGTTGAGCCCACACTTATGTAAATCCCTTCAACTTTGACTCAGTTGCCTTGAGTAATATAAGGTTTAAAGAACATGACACATGGTCATATCTGTATAAGGACACATTGGAATAGAATTAATGTTTTGCATTTTGCGTTCATTTTGACACTCTCTTTGTCTCTCTTTCTTCATTCAAATTAAATATACATATGGTTATATTCCCAATATCTCTGAGACCCCCCCCCTCCTTCCCAAAAAAAAAAAGCCCAACCTTAATTTACAATTAAATCTACTCATTGTGCATGATCATTCAGTGTGATCTAATTAAAAAAGGATGTTAGCTCTGGTCCTTGTTTACATTTACTGTGACTGCAGCAGTGTCAATTCATCACTGGTCCCTGTAGACTAGCTGTTCTTGGCATAAGACACCTCATGATTTATGCAGAATGACAGGTTCTTTGGAGTTCAACAAAGACTCTGACGCTCTCTTGACCAGTATTGGGCTAAAAGCAACAACTAAAAGCCTGATTCATAAAAGGTCTAATATAGATTGGTCATTGAACACAAGGAACTGAAGTTATTTGCATTTGCCATTGCAACAAATCATAAAATATTGCTACAAACATTAGCTTTGTTTTATGTTAATGAACCACTGTGGATAAGATACACTGGAGTACCAGTGCCAGGCATTTGTTCTGTGCATTTTTGAAGCCTGTTCATGTAGAACCTCAAAATGCTTTTGCCTTTAGCACAAATGCACTGGCCTTATTTGATATTTTGGAGCAATTCTTTCTGCCTTTTTTAAGTGCTCTTTCCAGAAGAGCTCGCCTAACCTCTCAAAAATACCTCTGTATTCCTGATGTCATGGAGGCAACTGTACAGGTGTAGATTGTCCACAATGGCTGTTTGGTCTTTCAAAATATATTTGTGACTTTTTCATGCCAAAATAATTTCGAAGGTGGTTATTTATATCGTTCATCTGATCTAATTAAAAACGTTTTCCTTATTAACCTTTACAAGTATACGTACTCAGGCCCTTTCTTACAATGCTGCATGAGATTTTTTTATTGTTATTATTTCTTAGATATGTTCTTGTTCATTTTTTTACATGTATTTTTTAATGATGATGCTGAAGTTCACTGTCATGGGCAGTTATAAACATGAATTAACCAACTAACACCAAACAAAACTTTTTTTTTTTTTTTAACTAAATGTATGTTATGTCATATTTCATATCAAATCATATTTTCTAATGTTTTTTGGTTTTGTAAAAGATTTTCAGACAATGTAAAAATGTATGATATGGCAACTTGGTATGACTTTTTTCTGTTGTGAATAAAAACAATTTTCTTCCTATTGCTGTATGCATCTCTGTTTTAACTGCTTTACAATGTGAAGCAAAACTTCACTGCTTATTGTAGGTTGACGGCCTTAATATGTTTTCAAAGAAATGCAGAATATAATGTGGCAAAGTTAAAAAAAAATGTAAAAAAAAAATAATAATAAAATAAAAAAAACACTCAGCTTTGCAATCTCTCCAGTAATTGGCTACGGTAGTGTGATAAATTGCAAAGCAACCCGAGTGTTATGCACACTGTAGGAGGAACTGTGGAACTGCTATATCCTAATATAGCTGGATCAGAGGTGTGAAAAACTTATTGTATTTAATTTCCTTTGAAATATTTTAGAACTGTGGTCTAAGTGTAGTAACCATAAGTTCATTCCCTATGTAAGAGTTATGGACCTAATGTTTATTATATCTGTCACCTGCACATAAAGGACATACAGCACCACAAATGTTGAGTAAAGGAAAAATGCTAATCCACAGGTGTTGAAATAAAAGAAGGTAGTGAATGCTATGGATGGTCATTAATGATGCCAGCACAACATGCATGCATGCACATACACCACAAGCTACCCTGTCACCCTGTAATCCTGTTGTGCTGCCACCTGGTCTGAAGTTTACACACACACACACACACACACACACACACACACACACAGAGACAGTGTTTAGGAAGAACCATGAGAAGGCCCGGTTACAGAATCCCAGCTGAGAGATATAGTACAGGATAGAACGCATTATGTTCTTGGCAATGAATGTAAACCTCACAGTCTAATTACTGTATAATAGGGTCTTCCCCATCTATCCGATTATAATTATGGTGCTTGCCAGAGTATCAGAGGATATCCTCACAATTTGTTCGTCTAATATATTTTAGCAGAGCTGCTTAAATTTTGACTTGGACTGCATATTGCTAGGTAATTCCCTACTTACAAAGCAAATACAATAACCGTAGCCTTCTCCCATCTTTCCTCCCCAATGTTGATTTAATTTGATTGAAACCAGAGCATACAGTAGTAATGATTTGGCTACTCTGTTGGAGCATCTGGCTTCTATATTGCTAATCAGATCCGGGGCCTTTAGTCTTGCTGGATGTGATTGATTTTTGACAGCAGGCAACAGGATTGTATCCTTCAAATGACAATGATTAAACTGTACATATTATAATTTAGGAAAATATCTAATCTCAGACATGGTTTCATTCTGCCTTTGTCACTCCTTGTTATTGTCATGATAGCTCACTTCAATATGGCACAAGCCCATCACCAACATTTGACATTCCACTTTTGTATTATTTGGATCTCTTCAGCCTAGTACACATTGCAACAAAGTTCGAACAGATTTGCCTGGCAGCAGCACATACAAATCATACAAATATGACATTTAAATTCAATTTTTGTCATTTTGGCAAAAAATCCATTGGGAATCAGAACACTTCCTCTTGTAGCCCCCATGATGTGTGTTCTATTGCGTGATAATGGGTTCCGTTCTTATTCAGGAAATTTAGCTTTCAGGGAAAGGTAATAAGTGCCATGGTTTGACAACACCATGGAGACAGTCCATGCTGGCTGTGAGAGTTGTGATAGGCTGTTATGCTGGTAGATCAAGAGATTTAAAAGGCTACTTTGACCTTGAGAGCCTCTAGTTATTAGAACATGAGAGCAGTGCAATGAGGGAGCGTTAAGGCAGAAGTCAGGATGATTCCCTACAGATTTAGTCAAGTTGAAGTTTTTCATAATCAATCAAAGTGCAGACATGGAGTTATAGTTTTACTAGAGCTTTGTAGCTGATAAGAGACACTTATTGCTTATATAATTTAACAGTTGTTCAGGTGTAGGAGAAAAGAATAGGAAAAAAGTTAACCGGTGGCAGGACAAATGAAAAGATATATGAAACAGTATATATATCTGGCCCCATAAACCAAATTATCAGCAATTGATAGTTAACTTATACCATCCTTTGCTCTGAACCTGGAAAATTAGATGCTCTGTGTGACTTTTTTAACCCAGTGCAGTAAGTACATGGCCCATAAAGAGGAAGTGATCTTTAGATTTACTTCCTCCAGTCATTTCTAATGAGCAGAGCTACCCACACCTTAACGATGCAGGGTCTCTCATTTGGTCACTTCCATAAAAACGCAACTTTGATTTGTAGAGGAACCTAAACCAATCGCTATATTGCTTAGGGAGATCAAGGAGAACATTATCACCCCCAGTGTAATTTATTTTGGTTTGGTCCTGACATGAAATATTCATGTTTTAATTTAGCTAGGTCCTTATTTACTCTACATCCTCAAAGGTTCTGTTTGACACCTTTGTTTTCTTCCACTGAATGGTTTGAATATTTATTTGCTTGTTTAAATGCTTTCACTGATGACTACCAAAGAGTTCACAAAATTAGAAAATAGACCTTGATGAAATAATTAATGTTTAGATTTACTAACTTTCAAGGTATATGCACACACACACACACACACACACACACACACACACACACACACACATATATATATATATATATATATATATATA
>JAQMYF010000023.1:36599754-36619764 GCA_030014195.1 Neosilurus mollespiculum | reverse complement strand
TATATAAGCCTAAAATTAGAAGTCACTAATATCTATAAAAACAGATACAGAATGAATCCTATCAGTGAGTAATATGTACAGTATTATCGATATGATAAACAGTAAAATGTAAATGTAGTGCAAAATGCAAATGTATAACAGTGGATGTTGTTGCTATATGGAGGAGTTATACAGTTTAATGGCCACAGGTAGGAATGATTTCCTGTGTTGTTCAGTGGAGCATTTAGGTGATATCAGTCTCTTACAGGTGGGAGGTATTGTGCAGTATTGTCTTTATTTTGGAAAACATTCGCCTCTCCGACAATACCGTGAGAGAATCCAGCTTCATCCCCACAACATTACTGGCCTTGCAGATCAGTTTGTTCGGTCTGTTTGCATCTGCAACCCTTAGCCTGCTGCCACAGCATGCAACAGCATGGAGGATAGCGCTGGCCAAAACAAACTCATAAAACATCCTGAGCAGTGTTCAACAGATGTTAAATGACCTTAGCCACCTCAAAAATATAGACGGCTCTGGCCCTTCTTATAAAGTGCGGTAGTGTTCTTAACCCAGTCAAGTTTATTTTCGGTATGAACTCTAAGGTAATTTGTAATCCTCCACCATTTCAACATTGCCGCCCTGGATGGAAACAGGGGTTGCTGGTGTTATGGATCTCCTGAAATCCTCAATAAGTTCCTTGGTCTTTGTCACATTAAGCTGCAGATGATTCTGCTCACACCATGTGACGAAGGAGTCCACAGCAACCCGATATTCTGTCTCTGTGCAGTAACTGAAGTTCATTGTGTAGAGGGTAAAGAGGAAAGGGGAGAGGATGGTCCCTTGTGGTGCTGCTGACCACCGTGTCTGACATGCAGTGCTGCAGGTGCACATACTGTGGTCTTCCAGTCAGGTAGTCCACAATCCAGGACACAAGAGAGGCATCCACCTGCATAGCTGTCAGCTTTTCCCCCAGGAGGGTTGGCCTGATGATATTGAATGCACTGGAATAGTAAAAAAACAAGACCCTCACAGTGCTCGCCGGCTGGTGCAGGTGGGTGTAGTCACGGTTAAGCAGGTAGATGATGGTGTCTTCTACTCTGAGATGGGGTTGGTAAGCGAACTGAAGGGGGTCCATATGTGGTCTAACCATGGGTTGGAGTTGATCCAGTATGAGTCTCTTAAGGGTCTTCATGACATGTGCAGACAGTGCCACAGGTCTGTAATCCTGGGAGCCACTGTGATGTGGGGTCTTTGGTACAGGAACGAGGCATGACCTCTTCCACAGTACTGGGACCGTCTGTAGACTCAGGCTCTTCATGAAAATGTAAAATGTAAGACTCCACAGAGCTGGGGGGCACAGGCTTTAAGGACACAGGGGCTCACCCCATCCAGTCCTGCTGCCTTGCCTGAGTGGAGTCTTTTCAGCTGATAAAAAAAGTTATTTGTTTAAATACTTATTATTGATTTACCAGTTAGATAACAGAATGTATGTTATATGTTTTCAACTGCCTTAAAAGTTTGCTCATTTTTGGTGATATCATACTGGTGCCACTTTTTAATTTTAAAAGTTTATTTGCTACAGTATTTATTTTTCACTTCTTTTAATTCAATTTATTCGATGATCAGGTTTTCCTGCTGTGTACTGATCCATAACCCTGACATCATAAATTAATTCTGCCTCACTTCACCTGTGATTCACTTCACCTATGAAGTTCACAACCCTGATGTGTTCATGTGTTGTAGAACAGAAGCTACTGTATATGAGTAGTCAAGGCATGTTATGCTAATTGTTTGACAGGAAAGATAACGTTCATGGCTGATTCCCAGCATTGTGCATTACATGCCTTACTTACATAAGATAATTTCTCTTTTAATCCTCACCTCAGGCAACTATGATTATTATCTCAACCACTGCCTGCATGTTCAGTCTTCTCCCTATACCACACATAGACCATCTTAACCACAGACTAACATCATATTATATTCAGAACTTTTACAAATGAATAATTCTCAGACACCAGTCTTCTAAAATATCACTTATTGCTTTGTGTAAAAAAGCACACATGCATCTTCACAGGAATATAGTCACTATTCTAAATGTACACCATCACATCAACATCCATCTCTGGACAAAGAAAAATGGCTCCTACTGAAAGGAGAGCAACAAGGTTCATTTAAACAAATAGCGACAAGGTTGACATGTTCAGGATATTAATATGTCCAATTATAAAACTCCTGCATTCATCTTGTCTTGCACAACAACTAAGAACTTAAGACTTAAATCACTTTTTATGCATGTTATTACTCAGTGAAGATTACTGCCTCAGCATTGTTTTAACACACTTGCAAAGGGTATGTCTCTGACTTTAATCCTGAATATCTTAGGGTTTAGGCGGACTCACAAAAATTTGCATTTTTCTCTCATGGATATGTAACCTTCAAAATTTGCACTTGCATACTTTTCATGCCATATATGCCTGATAGGGGTGTTGACTGGCCAACAGGTTGTAATTTTTTTCTTTCATCTGATGGTGGCAGCAGGCCATGTTAACACAGATAACTAAAAGGCAAGAGCCCTACTTTCCACGACTACGACTAATATGTAGGATGAATTTTAGTCATGGCTACTGACAAAAAACTCAAAGTTAGCAGTGAGGAGGGGTGATTTTTAAAAGAACTGGAAAATGCTAAGCATGAATAATCTTTTGAGAATCCTTCAACGTTTGGAGCCATTTCATCCTTCCCAGAAGCCGCTATGTTGAGTAGCAAGCTAACTTTAAAAAAAAAAACATAGCAGCGACATCCTAGGCCATAGATCATAAACTGCAAGGTGCAGTTGATGACATTTTGTCAGGGTAAATATATTTTCAGTCATTTCAACCAGCCCATTCTGTTTCTCACATGGTTCTTCCATTGTAATGGACCAGATCTGGCCTCGGCCATTTCATGGGTGGCCACAAATGAAAAGAAAATTTCAAACATGTTGGGTTCAAAACTTTCACATATCATATTATGTGGTTATAGAAAAAAGTTCAAGATGCCTTTGAAGAGATCATTAACAGTGAATTTCCAGATACTCTGCTGCACAGTGTATAAACAAATTGAATTCTGGGAAGGATGTATTGGTTTGTTTAAATAAAATGAATTCAATTCACACCCAGATATTCAAATATGCATTTTTCTTTTGTTTATTTGTTTGTTTGTTTTTTTGATCTGGCCATCTTGGCCTATGAGTCATTATTTATGCAGTCCAATAAAATAATTCCCTGATGGTAGGCTAAAAACTTTTATAGCTTTACAGTGTGTGGACCTGCTTAAAATCAATATTGTACAGTCTTCAATTATTAATGAGAAAAAAATATTACAATCATTAACAGTAATCCCCAGATATCATATTCCCTTTTATTCTCTTTCTTATTGTACACCATTGCCAGTTATTACTGTGTTCATCAGTTTGCAGTTGGCAAAAATGTTACTAACTTGCTTTTCAGCGTTTGTGCATCTTTATTGTATATGATCCTCCATTCATAAGCTAAAATCTATAACCTTGGTAAGTGTGTACCATCACTACTGCAAACGGGGATGCATCAATACTGCACCTCGTGTTAGAAGTATACCTGATACTATGCTGATTTACTCATTAAACTGCTGTGATAATAATACCCACTTCTACATGATATTCCATGACATCTAGTGTAGTCTAGTGTACACAAAAAGATGATACAAAATGCCAACAATCTGAATGTGTCTGATGATTAATGAGTAAAGTAAAAAAACACAGGGACATTACAAGTTAAGTCATAAAACAATCTTAAATGGAGAGTGTTGTAATCAATTGTAAACACAGCGAAGTAAGCATCCAGAGAAACTATACAACATGAGTGCACTTCACTGCAATTACTGAAACATGCTTGATTTTGACACACCTTGCAGTCAGTCGACTGTCAGTACTGCTCTGTCTGTTCAAGTGCTCAACAATAACAGCAACAAAATAAAGCTAAACAAAGTTAAACAAAACTTTCCATGATTGATTTATACTAAATTACTGATTTACTCTTTTTTGTGTTGGTCAGTATTGGTACTCGTTATTAAAACCCAAAGAAACTGGTTCAATCCTACAAGTTAAAATCTGGTTTTAGTGACAATTTTTTTAAATGATGAGGAGTTATGATGATAACTTGATAATGATAAGCAGAGAGACGTGTCAAACTATTCAACAACTGCCTACACTTGTTATTATAACTGCCTAGAAACAAACTTTTCATATGACCTTGTTTGATGCTGTGAGATCACGTAGGTGTGAGAGTTATTAGCATTGTAATTAGTGCATAATGCATAATTCATGGAAAGCCTTTGTGAAAACTATAAAGTCTTTTTGGTTTACCCAAGTGCAGATCCTTATTGTTGTCATTGTTCAGTATATTTTAGCCTTTTCTCTTTGTGTATCTACTTTCTGCTCCAAATCGTATTAGGATGCTGTGTGTTTAGGTGAAATAGGCAATCTCAGGCAGAATGTTCAAATACATGTTACTGTTAGAGGCACAGACGAGGGTAGTGTACAGAACCTTTGAACCTTGACCTAAGAGCTCTGAGTGTCATATTTTTTCCTAGTGACCTCCGACAGGACTGCCCCTATAGAAATTGAAATGCAGGGTGGACCCCAGACTGTGTAGCTTATGTGTACTAGAAGTTACAATCTTAATTTCCTCTCAGCTCATGGATCTGATAAAATGCACATACACACAGAGAAGCCCCTGAACGCAGCTGGCTGCAGGAAATCTTAATATCAGACCTCAGTGTTTGGAGCCTAGTATGCATGAAAACTTAAATCCATTATCTCATCCATCTCTCCACTTCTTGAACATCAAACTATAATCTTCTGTATTGTAATTTATGTGCATCACTCATCCTGCTTTATTCTCTGACCCTGTTATACAGGATAAGTAAGTGAGACTCAATTTATTCTGTGCTCGGAAGGCTGAACAGTTGCCATGCTGATCTGTGACAGCCATTATCATACCCCTTGTCAGCATTATATCCATAAACGCACCACTGAAACAGTGTGAAGCAGACAGAGTGATATAGCCATCAATAATTTCATTCAGGAAAGGCACTGAGGTCTTCCACTAGTAGTAGAGAAAATTGGGGGAGTGTTGGGGTTTGGGGAAAAGAACTGATCACCAGGGGTCAGACTACTATGCAGGAATACTAATGTCAGAATCTCCTTCTGTCTGTTATCTGGCACCATATCAGAATACCAAAATGTGGACACAGAAACAGACACACCGCTGCATGCCTCAGAAACCTCCCAACATTTGCACATACACTTGTACATGCAGTGACTTGTAATCAAGGTTATGATACACCACCACCTCTCATTAGAAAGCTGCTGCTTTATTATTGTCTTTTGTTTTTCCCAACAGGACGATATTAATGCTTAACTGTAAAGAATAAAGCATAATATTCAGGAGAGAATTAAATAGAAAACATACCCTATATGTGACTATGTAGGATAATATTATTGATGCTATTGAAGTGATACAACCAATATTGCTGGGTAAAGGTGTTTTGTGAGGAGTTTGCATATTATGGTTGTATGTGTTGGCCCTATGATGGTTTGGTTCAAGGTGTACCCTGCCTTCTCCCAAAATTAGTAGTTCCCATGACAATGCAAGCATAATGTATACTCACTATGACAAATTTGTGATGTAATTTGTGATGAGGTCCACCATAACAAGGTCTACCAGTTGTGCTGTATGTTGATGATCTCACAAAGAGTTTTATATTAACTATATTAGTGTGAAGGCCACTCTCTTGAGTTCGCTGATGAGACTACGCCAAAGACCGGACACCTAAATCACCACGAGCAATCTTGACAATCCTTGCCTCTTACCTCCTACAGTCTGAGACGACGGGCTTACAATCCTCTCCACATTGTTATTTTATTTTATTTTTTGAAATGGATGCCGTGTGCTTTGGACCAAAAGCAAAAAGAAGCACCCAGACTGTGTCAGTGTACTCATAAATGTAATTCATATGTCTGTTATATGTCAAAAAATGAAATAAAATAAAATATTGATTTGTCTGTCTACAAAACACCTTTCCATTGTGTGATAGTCCACCTCAGACACCACGTCCAGAGAAGTCAACAGTGCTTCAAGACACAAAATAATTCCAAGCCCATGTGGTTATATCATCTATGGATACATAACAATTCTTTATACAGTGCTGTATGAGGGATAAGAGATCACGGATGTTCAACTTAGGTTGGTGCCCTTGCCCTGTTCACATCAAATTTCCTAGATATTCCTTGAACCTTTTGGTAATATTACACAATATAGATGGTAAAATATGTAAATCCCTTTCTAACTTTCTTTACAGAAGATTGTTTTCAGTAAATTCCAATAATTTTCTAATGCAGTGGTAGACAAATTAGACATTTGCTCCTCAAAGACTAGACCTTTGGGTACTGCTTTTGAAAGTCATTATTATAATCCATGGTTAACTTTACCTATTTCAAACCACATCATTATTTAATTATTATTTGTTATGTCTTATTACTAACCCTAAGTTGCCCCATTCTAAAAAAATTTTCATTGTCATGCATGAAATGCGTTAAAGAATGGAAGACAGGCTCAAATCCTCACTATTCCTGACTAATATAACTTTAAACACTGCTTTGCTGTTTATTCAACATGTGAGCTCATAATTGTATCGTATTTTGCAGTACAAGTGCTGTACCATTTAATATGTTGCCTACATGCTGCACAAAACAGATTTGAGCTTGCAAAAGAACTGCAGAAATGCCATTATTAAAGTCTCAAATCAACTCTCATGCAGATACATAATTATTGTAGGAGTCTTCTTCACATCATGAAAACAAGGATAAGAAATAGCTCTAATCGCATTAGTTCCACTCTAACATTTCTTCTTATGAAAGTCCAACATCTGAGCTAGGATTTGATGCCACAGGGGAAAAAAAGGGATGGGATGGGAAAAAAAGCTATTATGAGGCCTTCATGTGCCATTCAAGTGATTTGACCTTCATGTGCATTATCCGGTAAAGTACTCTACAGGGAGGATATTGCACCTGTGCCATATGTTAATTGGCTGTAAAGTACACACATTTAAATTCACACCTAAAAGGGATAGAAACAGAAGCTAAACAGTATGTCAGGTTTTCTCCCATTTGCCTTCTTGTGCACATTTAGTTGGAGGAAATTTGGGGTGTAGTTTTTCCTTTATGGACTATTGGGTATCCCTAGGAATCTCATGAGCCTTTCCCTTTATGAGTTAGAGCAGATGTGTTGGGCAATGATCCAGGGTTGTGCTTTCCATCAATAGGATAGGTCTTCTTTTTATATCTCTTGCCTTTACAAATCCTCTTGCAGTGAAATCATTAGATTCAATTTAGGCTTCATAAATGACTGGCTATTCAGAATCATAGATTGCTTTCAATTGTTTAATTACTGTTAATTATGATCTGCATAAAGATTTTCACAGAGACTCCCTTGAAGCCCTAGCCCCATTATTGCATATGTAAATGAGTGGTAATCATGATGAGGACACAGGTCTAGTCATGTGCAGGGAGAAAGTGAATGATAAAACCAATAAGATAAAGAGCAGTGCTGAGGACTACAGAAGAATAAAAATGTCCTTTTCTCTTTTATCATGGGCCATGTGGTTAATTACGCAGCTTAAATCAGTGTCACTGTATACTGCAGTGAATCTAGGATGATGAATAATTGAATAACAAGTAATTATGGTAAATATAAAAGGTTTTAATGAGATACAGAAAAATGTAGAGACGTCCTGTAAAGAAAAGCTCAGAAGACCTTGTAAAATACAATGTAGAGTCCATGTGGCACAGTACAGGCCCTATACAGACCACAAATTTTTATTTGCTGTTGGATGATATGTTTTTGAGATGCTCTACTGGACATGGCCTTGAATTATCTTTGGCCTTTCTCCCACTATTACCATGTAATATTTTATTATATTAGCCATCACATCCCTTAATATTGCCCAGCACAAATATTACATTTCACAAATATCCCAACTGACAGACATTATAGGATTGACATTGATTTTGACATTGTTATTGGGAACAATACCAAGAAAGCAGAATGCTGTTTTCAACCACATGCTTAACAAGCAAAACAAGATTTAAAATAGCTCTGACCATTAACACATCCAAATTATGTTCAAATTACAGAAGAAATAAAAGCTTCCTGATGGTGAGAATGAAGTGCAGTGCTAGATGTATTGGTTTAAGTCATGGTTATTAGGTCTAAGTCATGAATTAACAATTAATTATGGATTAACCCCCCCCCCACACACACACACACACACTCACACACAATCAATCAATGATAAATTTAATTAATTAATTAATTAACATTAAAACCCTGTACTTTGTAAAGCAATTACAAGTGCAAGTCTCTTCGGTATGTCTCCATGAGCTTGGCATTTCTAGCCACTGGGTTTTTTGCCTATACTTTATAGCAACAAAAAACTGCTCCAGCTTTTTCAAGAATGTCCCTACCTCAAGAATTTGCCTGTATATAACACCATTGATCATTTCCTCAGTTCTGACCAGTTTCCTAATCTCTGCTGATAGAAAACATCCCCACAGCATGACACTGCCACCACCAAGCTTCACATCAAATGGCTATGAATAGATCATTTTTTATATGTAGACATTCTCAAAATCTTTACTTGACTCTGGTACCTACCGTTACCTTCATGAGGACCTGTCACTGACATTAATAATGTTAATAATGCAGCTAATTCATGCTACTCCTAAGCCTAACTTTATCCACAGTAATCAAATAAAAAAAAAAATCTGTTGTTTTAACTGGGTCGATCAGCCACACCAATAGTGCAAATCAAAATCAAAATCTGAAATTAGAAATCTGTGGACATATTACAACAACAGTTCAGTTAAATATTGATTATAATTTGTATATAGTTTTTTTTAAATGCTGAAACATAACTGTAAATCTTGTTACCCCTCTCAGTTGACTGGGCAAAAAATATGAAGCAACCAATGCAATGTGACACTGAATATTTTTGGAATCCTATTGAGTAATGTATCTCATTGATGCCAATTGTGTATTAAGGTGTAAATAAGTAACTCACTCAATCATCTTCATCTTTTATGGAAAAAAGGCACCAAAACTACACCTGCATTTTGCCTAGTGTGTAAATTATCCCACCTGATCCATCCATCAAGCCCAGTGATGGCATCTTAGGCCATTAGTATCAGTGTGGTAAACTGAGGACAGCCTTATTTGGATGATTGTTTGATTAGAGTTGCTAATGGAGGACTTGCTTGCTTGTGTGTCTCTTGCTGATAGCAAATAAATTGGTTTCCACCAACCATTTCTGAAAGCCTGAGTCTAATGCAATGACAGCCATTAGCTCTGGTGGGCCAAATTGATCATGGTGTCTCCACACAGTGAGCCAACCCACTTATTAACCAGCGTGAAGCATTTGGTGATTTCAACATTTTCCACGATGATGCCTCATGATGAGATTATTTTGTGTTCATGGGCCCACAACATGCTACTGCATCAATGTCATGACACATCCTGTTCAATTACATTGAAAATATTACTCCTTTTTCATTATTAGGCTATGAGACAATTGTGTAAGCATTTTCAGATTAACGAAAAATGTAAGCATGTGTGTGAGGAAATTAACCAATGTGCATCATGTGAAATATTTAATATTTTAAATTTAAATATTTATTCAGTATATTTCAGTTAGACAATTCATGTTCTCTGACTAATTCAAGTTTGTTAGATATACCACTTAGTTTGGGACACAGCCTTTACTGTGTATTCATTGTGTATCACTCTCAATCATCATATTTCCAAGGGAGGATGGCATAACCCACATTCCATGTGCATCTAAACTGAAAATCTCTAAACCTATGCTCAGCAGGTTTACCACATATGGTCTGTTGATTACTCTCACAGCATAAATGTTCTTTGAGTAATTATTTATTTATTTACATTTATTTAGTTTTTTATTTTTACATATATGGTTTATCTCTTTAAAAAGCTTAGTGTGAACTCCTTCTGATAGATCAGCCAAAGAACATTTGTAGACATGTCTAATTAAAGTTCCTCTCATTTTCTCATGTAGTCTGTTCTAATTTCAATATATACTCAATATAGGATGGAACTGTGGTGCAGCTTGGAGCATTGCCACCTTACAACTCAAGTGTCCTTGGTTTGATCCGTGATGCCTCCCCTCTCTAAAAACATGACAGTAAAGTGAATTGGCTATGTTAAATCACTTCTAGGAGGGAATAGGTATGTAAATGTTTACTACACTGCCCAGCCAAAAAAAGTCCCACACTCTAATATTTTTGTTGGACCACCTTTAGCCTTGATTACAGCGTGTTATTGCCATGACATTGTTGCTTCATCTGGTCAGGCTGAGACTCAGAAACATTCATGCATTTATTCATTTATTATCTGAACCATTTAAACCTAATTAGGGTTGCGGGGAGTCTGGCACCCAGCCAACTCTGGGTGAGGGCAGAGTACACCCGGACAGCTCGCCAGGCCATCGGAATTTGTGCTCAGTACAGGACCCTCCAACCTTGGCAAACTATAGACCTGGTCTTTGGTCTGTGGACAACAACAGGATTTGACCCCTTTGTTCCAGTGAAGTTTAACTGTAATGCTCCAGCATGCAAATACATCAAGGATCTTTGTCATTATGTTCACACATAATGAAATTTTGTATAAGACTCTCAGCTTTAAAAAGGTACAATCAAGGCAATAAACTGCAGTTAACACCATCAAGAACAGAATGTAAACACAAGTCAATTATATACACAAACTTTTAAATAGAAATATGAGATAGAAATGTAAACTCTAAACACCTGTGAATAAAAACTGAGCACTGGGACATACAGTATGTACATTGAAGGCACTATGAGATGCAATAGATAAATAGCAGCAGCAGAGTGGATATAAATTAGAATGTGAATAAAGTAAAGTGCGGCAGTGCAAGACAGTCACAGAGTTTGTGGATTTAATGTCCTTTTATGGAGAGCTAATGTCTGTGTGAGAGTCAGTGGGGGGGTGTGAGTGAGTGAGTATGTGGCTGTGGAAGAAGGTTGCGTGTGTGTGTGTGTGTGACTGCTAGGGAGTGGGGGGTGGAGGGGTGATGGCTTTCACAGCTCTGGGGAAGAAGCTGTTTTTGAGTCTGGTTGTGCTGGTCTTAATGTTTCTGTACCACTTTCCTGAAGGAAGAGGTACAAATAGTCCATTTCCCGGGTGGGATCCACCGTGATGCGGCTGGCCTTTTTATGGACCCGGACAGCATATATTGTATCCAGATCTGGTAGACGGCAGCCCACGATCCCCTGAGCAGTTCTCACCACCCGGGCCAAATCCTTTCTGTCCTTTGTACTGCAGCTGCCGTACCACACCGTTGCACTGAGACACAGTATGCTTTCTATTGTAGCACTGTAGAAGTTCTTCAGCAGCTGAGAGGAGAATCAAATACGTTTTAACTTCCTGAGGAAGAAAATCCGTTGATGGACCTTCTTCACCAGGTGTGAGGTGTTGACAGACCAGGACAGTGGAAATGTGGATGCCCAGGAACTTAAGACTCTCCACCACCTCCCCATGAATGCAAAGAGGAGCATGCTCTGTCTTCCTGGTCCTCCTGTAGTCCACTATGACCTCCTTGGTCTTTCTGGTGTTCAGAATGAGAATGGGTGGAACACCAGTTTATCAGGTGCTGGATCTCCTCTCTGTAGTGGGTCTCATCGTTATCTGATATGAGACCCACCACAGTGGTGTCGTCCGCAAACTTCACGAGCGTCTTTGTGGAGCGGATAACAGAACAGTCGTGTGTGAAAAGGCTGAAGAGGGCCAGGCTGAGCACACAGCCCTGCAGTGTTCCAGTGTTCAGGATCAGGCTGTAAGATGTAGAGTGGAAAGTCTCTGATCCAGGAACACAGTGAAGCTGACAGTCCCAGGTTATAGAGCTTCAGTACCAGCTTGTCCATGAGAACAGTGTTGAAAGCAGTGTTGATTGTGTACTTCCAACTTTATGGCAACAGGTAAAGGAAAAGATCACATACGGGAGTGGTGGTCAGTTGTCCACTTGCTTTTGGCAATATAGTGTATGTGTGTAAATGGTGCTCTATGGTACATTGGCATTCCATTCACATAGCATTCTGGTCATTGGCCTTTTTCTCAGTGTTCCTGGGATATGCTCTAGATTCATATTTACCCTGACCAAAATAAAGCTGCTACTAAAGATGAATGGATGGACATACATATGCAATATACACTATATAATTAGTGTTGTTGGAAACAGCGCTCCACATGTTTGGATATCAAGCTTGGTGGCATCTTTTTTCACTTTTCTTTAACTTGTCACCCTCGGTGCAAAATGTACTGAGCATAATATATAATATCACTTATAAATTATAGTATATAAATAATATCAAAATTAAGCCTTCAAAGTGGAAAAATTGTTTAGTACGACATTTTTTCTCCATCTAATGTTGCTCTTATTTTCAATACAACTTTCAGTAAAATGGGTCATATTGAACCAAACAGAACATAAAGTTTAAGGGTTAAAAATAATGCCTTCAAGTAAATGGTTCCTGTTGTTCAGACAAAGTGCAGTGCTCTTGTTTTGGCCATCACTATTAAACTCTGAGACCCTAGTGTAGGTCGAGAATTCTACAATGGCAGTACTTGTTAGAGTACAGCAGATCAGTGTCTTGGGTATTCTCCTGAGACATTAAGCACCCACTAACTGCATGCTAACACAGCTTGTCTTTTAGTAGCCTTAGTAAGGCTCCTGTCTCCATGTCGCTTTTATCTGGCTGCCTTTGCCCTCTGCATTCAAATTCTGCATGAGGACATGGCTGACTAGCGTAGCTCCCATGAGAGGCTGCAGTCTTTACGATTATGCTGTCGTTTCACATTCTCATGCAATCTACCTCTTTCACTTGCTTCTTCCTGTCATTTGTTCTAACACTCTTTTGTCTTGGTATCACCTAGCCTTTCACCCCATTCTCCTTTTACCAATCATCTGCATGATTATCTTCCTTTTTTTCCCCTTGCCTCAGGGTTCAACCTGTTCATCTGTTTCAAAGCTATTTAACTTGTGGTATTCTGTTTTGGTAGGTGTATTTGCCTCTTACACATGTTTCCTCTAAGTGCCCTTTCTTTTTTACTTTAATTTACTGAAGAGCCCTCACAAAACTTGTCCAAATATGATAATGGTCTGATTATAATTTTTTATTTGTTTTTACTTTCTCACTGCTTCACCCACCTTTTTTTCATCCTAACACTTTCTTTCTATAGCCTCTCTATAGTTTTGTTTCTTAGGATCCTGATGCTACTATCACGCTCTGTTGGATTCAGAGGAGGAGCTGATGACCTTTGCTTAACTAATGTCTCCTTCATCATAGGCTACTCACTGTCAGAACAGACTTTCTTTTTATTGCTCTTTATTTCAAATTAAAGCAGCAGTAGCAGCCATCCATCATGGCCAGGCCTGACCTTTATCAGAGGAAATGGCTGGGTATAACAAACGCACTGCACACACACACACACACACACACACACACACACACACACACATACAGAGTACTTCCATAGGTGGTCCTGAAGAACAAAAAAGACATGTGTTTACAAGAACCACTTATAATCATATGGCTCAGTACAAAAAGACCACAGTGTTGCTAACTTTGATGTTTACCTAAACCTGACATGTAATTAGTTAATGAGTAGGATCTTGTGACTGTGCAAGATCTTGATGCAAATCTGGAGAATGTGCAAGAACAGTTCCAGTCATTTTTCATGTCTTTTGTTTTATTAAACATATTGGGGATTTTTTTTAGGATATAAAGGGTTGCAAGCAATTCTGTCTTTCATTGTACCCTTCAAGTTAGAGCTATTAAGCACTTTAAAATAATCTCATATCAAATTTCATTAAAAAATGTATGCTGTTTTTGCATTACAAAAGGCACTTTGCGTTAAGTGCTTTGTCCTTTATACCTTTTATGCAGATTGTCTGTGTTGTGGGGGTGGGGGGTGGTGAATGAGTGAGTGTATGTGTGTGTGTGTGTGTGTGTGTGTGTGTGTGTGTGAGAGAGAGAGAGAGAGAGAGAGAGAGAGAGAGAGAAAGCAAGAGAGAGAATGGGAAAATTGCACTGACTATTTGCATGTAAAATTACAATGCTAAAAGCAATAGTGAGTGTTTGTCTGGATAATTGCAGATGTGATGATGCACAAAGGCAGAGGAATAGAAAAACACTTAGCATCGATTGTGTTCTAATGACTACTATCATCACACAAGTCTGTACAAAGTAAGAGGATAGCGGATAGAGGAGGTTGATGCAATTTCCTCTTACAGTGCACATTTGTTACAGCGTTTGTTTAGTGTAAATTTTAAACTCTGGTTGTCACAATTGACCTTGTACTCAGCTGAACCCAAGTACACCCTGGTCAGGTATTCTGTTGGACATCTTTATTGAAAATACTATATTTTCCACACAACAGTGAGTTCACTGAAGAGAACAAAAGTACAAACAAGCACTCACTCATTTGCCTAAATGCTTAATCATACTGGGCTTGCAGGGAGGCTGGTGCCTATCTCACCCAACACCCTGAAAAGCCATCGCAGGGCTACAAACAAACAGGAAAACAAAACTCTTGTGTAAGTACACCTTGCATATGAAAATCTACATGTAACCACTGGCTCCGTCTAATCCCTTTCCTGTTTATTGCTTTTTTCCCTTCTACAATCAAAAAAGGCATGTGTTTACAAGCTCAGTGCTCAATTAACTGATAGCTCCATATTACAGAGAGTAGATGGCTTCTGAATAATAAAGTAAGTCCTTTTTACAAAGCTCTGTATTGAATTCTATCTTTATGATACCCAAGTGTATTTTTATAATGATGAGGTTAATGAGGTGAAAGTACAAATTCATTTTGCAAATTGATGTGAATCCTTTTTTATTTTCTTTTTTCTGGTTTATTCGATAGTGTGTCCTAAGGTTGGCTTGAAATGAAAGGCTTTTGGAAAGACATCAGAAGAATTAAGAATTTAATGTTTAAGAAATTAATGAGGGAAATAATCACCAGTGAATAATACCTAATGTGGGCTAATAGTAGCAAATTAATTTGGTGGAAAGCCATTTTTCTTATTTAAACAGAGTATTTGCATTATTCAAATATAGCTGATTGAACTCGGTCATCTGAATTTAATGTTTTATCACTTTGTCACTATATGCATGTTTGATAAGTCAGACATTGTATGATTAAGTAGGTTGCAATATGACTTGGTAAGACTGAGACAAATGATAGTCATGATAGAATTTTTAAGCAACATGCTACATTATCTGTAAAGTTGCAGAGTGTTTGAGAGGATATCAAATAACAAATTACACCAAAAGCAGAGGCCCACCTCCTTGAAGAAGTGTTGCACGATAGAGAAAGAGAGCAAGAGATTTGAGAGAGAGAGAGAGAGAGAGAGAGAGAGAGAGAGATAACAGATAAATTTCACATCACTGTTCAGAAGGATATGCTATCTTGAAAGCACCAGTTTCCATGTTGATACAGAGCAATCTCTTCTAAGAACTCATGTTTTGGTGAAAGAGATATTATGATTAAAATATATTTTTGGTCATTTTAAGAATCTTTCACTCTTCCCAAACTGACTATGTGCATTTTGCCCAACTTTAGTTTCCCATCATTGCAATTAAACCATTACGGTATCAAATATTTGTGTGCAAATGGAAATATGTGTAGGATATAAAGAATCCTAGTTTTGCTATAAATAAATATGCAACGTGCAAACCGTGATCCATGAGTGACTCTGAAACTGCCATCAAATTTCATCATGTACCTCCTTGAGGAAAAGGCAATCTCACATGGTCCATATAGTTTAAATCATATTTCCTCAGTTTTACAAGGAAAGAACTCATTTCTTTACCATCGGGCATCTTTGGTGAAGATTATATTTTATGCAATAAAGGGTTCATGAACTAGAGAAGCCCATATGCATGTCAATAGCCATGAGATTCTCTTGAAAGCAGGTTTAAGTGGAGTAGGTGTTCTGCCATTTAATTCACTCATTCATTCATTTACCGAACTTTTTAATCGTACTAGGGTCACCGGGAGGCTGGAGCCTATCTCAGCTGACTCTGGGCAAAGGCAGGGCACACCCTGAACAGCTCAGCAGTCCATCACAGGCCAGACACACATTCACATTCACACCTAGGGGCAATTTGGAACAGCCAGCTAGCCTAATGTGCATGTCTTTGGACTGTGGGTACAAACCAAAGTACCTGGAGGAAACCCATGCAAGCATATGGAGAACATGCAAATTCCACACAGTTACGCCCTCACCGAGCCTGAAACTCGCACCTAGGAACTTCTTGCTGTTCTACCATTATGAACACTTGTTTTATATTATAAGGTATTCTAACTTGCCCACATTATATGTAAAATCAACATTCCGACTCTGTATATTCTAAAACAATCTAATTTTAATGTTAGAAATAGAAAGCATGCAAACTGTCCCACTCACCTTAACCTTGTGCATGGAGAGTATATTTTTATTGAACTGAAATCATTATCCTGTCCTTTATGCACTATAGTCTATTCAGTATATCAACAACAGGTATATCATATACTGTACACAGTATACTACTGAAGCATAATTAATTTCTACATGGTGCTTTTGTGTTGTTTTTCTGATTCTTAAATAGAGACATGAACCTCTGCAACAGTCATGGATTAGGTTATGCTCTCTCTCTCTCTCTCTCTCTCTCTCTCTCTCTCTCTTTTTGCCAAAATCCTTGTTTACAAGGTTCTCAATGCCAGTCAAGCTTGAGCTATTGTTCCCCTGCCCTGTGTACACCACAGTGATGCACTCATCCAAAGCCTTATTACAATTATCTCTTCTATACAGAGCACGGCCATGCAAGTCCTCCTGTTTAAGTATGGCTTTCTTTTCTCTTTGAGTATCCCTGTCTAATTTGTTGAGACTATATATGGGAAGCAATAGAAGAAATAGAGGAGTTCAGACACACATCTGATCTGGCATGAGTCCTGAAAGCTGAGATGCCTTCAGCCAGAGTGGGAGGAAGACCACCACTGGTTCACTCAGGGTTTTATTATTTAACCCGCCTCAAGTTCCACGGTCAGACTGTCAGACTAGAATAAAGTTTTTTTTTTTATCCTATCCTATTTTATTACCTCCAGGTTTGTAGTGGACCCCCAGGTCTAGAGTACCATTACTGGTGCCTGCCCACTGCTATAAGATAGTATATGTGTTTAAATGTGAGTCTCTTCAGTGCATGTGTGAATGACAGCTTTATGAATTCAGTGTAAACTAAGTCACTTCATGCCTCTCACCCTCGCTGTAACCTTGCCACTGACAGCAGCCCTGTGTGGCACACTCAGAGGAAGGTTTGAAGGAAACTGAACACTTCCTTAGAGATTGCTTTTCAATCATATCACATCTCAAGCTTAAACTCACATGACTATGCCAAATATACACCCCTCCTTATAATTTATGTGTGCACCTAAAGTGCAAAAGAATTAAAGTCAAGCAAATAAAAGGTCCAAAAATGCACTTTCACTCTTTCAGTCTCTGGACACAAGAAGGTATTGAATCGCATCTGAATCTAATATCTGAGAAATCTTCATGTCGATGCATATGCTTTGTTTATCTTCCAAATATTTATGAATCAGCTCATGTGTCAGTAAGATATACAACATCAGGGAGAGAGCAGTTTGTTAAAATAACGTCATTCATTCATTCATTTTTTGAAAACGTTAGCTTTGCATACTCACTTTGTGAGTATATGTATATGTGTATATGTGATATTTGTTCTTAGCCACACCCTTGTTTGATTGACATATACCAGATAAGCAAAAAACAATGGCATGCCCAACATAAGCAGTGGCATGCAATATTTGAATTTCATACCCCTCAAACTTGCTAACAACTCTTCAAGATTAACTTGTCATCTTTTTGGTCCTCATTCAATATCACAATGCTCCTTCCTTTTCTTTGCTCTGGCAATGTTATTGTCTTCTTTAGCTGACATGTTCACAGCAGCCCCATTAATGCATGCTAAGGCAAATCATTGAATAAGCCCTCCTCTACCTTTTACGTAAAATATTGTCCACAACACAGCACAACACCACAACACATGTTACATGCTATGCAAATCCCGAGGATCCACTTTATATTTAAATGCTCTACAGTGTCACCAGGGGTGAAAATATCAAGCTGGGAATGTGTTTTCGAACAATTAAAAAAAAAAACAATAAAACAAAAACAAAAACAAAAAAAAAGTCCAAAAATCTCAAGATACAACTTTAATGTTAAGCCCTATTTTGCTAGGCTAAGAACTGAATAAGTGTGATCATCATACTGAGGTCTAGATTCTGTGAATCAATCACTGTGAAGCAAGATACACAAACGCACACACACACACACACACACACACACACACACACACACACACAAAATGAGAGTACTAGCACTTGTAGGCAGAACAAGAGTTTGTTTAAGGGAATTGAGCTTTGTTTCTGTTTTGAAGCTGGATACAAGCACTGCAACCTGTGTGGGTGTTCACAGCTTTCAACAAGTGGCTACTCAGTAAAAACCCAGTTTGTGCTGCTGTAGATTGGTTCACATGTGGTGTTGTAACACTCATAATTCTGTCCTTGTTCCAAGAGATCCAACATTGTAGTTTGCCCTGCTCTCAGTAATTGGGCTGGGACTCCATCATCCCCACTACAGGGCACCAGGTTGGTATTTATGCTAATGGTTTGAGCAATTTGCCTCAGGATACAAACAACAGAACAGAGACAGAGATACACCAGCAAGAAAAACAAGAAAACAAGCATGTTTTTCATTACTGGACTATTTTTCTTGGACCATCATTTTCTACTTTCATATGCTTCTTTATTTTTGACCCTGATAGCCTTTTTATTTTGAGCAGTTATAATATAATGTGTAGGTCAGATTTAATGAAACACTGACGGTGAAAGAACATGAATTACAGAGTCTCAATTATAGAGAGAGACATCTATAAATTTTCATAAAATAAGAGTAAACAGCAGTAGTCTAGAATTAATTGAATTAATGATTAATGAGCAAGTTTACTCACAGCTCTGGGGTGACCCTCCTCACTGGGGGTAGTTGTTTAAAAGTAAATCAGCTGCCAGGTAACAAGTTTAATTTAGCAGGATATTTGTAATGCTTTGGTTGTAAGCTAATCATACAGTTGGTTTACAGGTATTCTGATAAATATTTGTATTTAACAGATTTGTATACTTCATGTTTCTTCAACACTGTTGCAACATCTTTGCTGTATGACATTAATACTAAGGTTTTCTTTTCTTTTTTTTCTTTCTTTTTTTTTTTAATGAACTAAGACTGTGTTACATCCAAAACATTTAGGACATGCAAGACCTGGAAAAAACACTGCTTTAGCTGTGTGTGTGTGTGTGTGTGTGTGTGTGTGTGTGTGTGTGTGTGTGTGTGTGTGTGTGTAGGTCAATCACTTGGTCTGTCCCTCTCAGAGAGTCTCTGGAGAGACTGGCAGTGGTATACTATTGACCGCCAAGCTCAGCAGAGGAGACTTTTTATGTGCAGGCCTCTTGACAATGATAATTGGAAAGTGTTTATGCACAGCTGACATTTAAATATTTGTGGAGAGACTCCAACTAATCCATGAAGGCCCTCCACAGAGGGTGTTGCACAAGTGATCGCATGTGACATTTCAGTTTGTTACAGACCAGTGCACAATGAAATCACATGAGTGTGACTTCTCATTAGCATAAATGATTGCATTAAATAATCAAAATATTTAATTATTTCTTACCATCTTATTTGTCCCACATGATGTCTTTTTGAGGAATGTAACCTATATACTGTGCGATTGAGAACTTTGAAGAGCAAAATTTCATATATATATATATATATATATATATATATATATATCTATCTATATA
>JAQMYF010000023.1:36586220-36597765 GCA_030014195.1 Neosilurus mollespiculum | reverse complement strand
CGCATGTGCACGACATTGTACATCTGGGATTTTTTTTTACTTTAACACTGGAAATGAATTAATTAATTAGTTCATGAGTTAATCAAGTAAAACGTTACTTGGCTAATTGAATAATAATAATAATAATTATTATTATTATTATTATTATTATGGTTTGGTGCAGACCAAATGCAGTCCAACACTTGGGTAACACTATTCCTGTGATAATAAGAGTAGATGGTTATATTTGCATCCAGGGTATCCTCCCGTTATTACAATTTTTAGATTAAGATAACTGTGCTCACTCATGGCCTGAACATGTTTCTTGTCATTTTAATGATATGTTGGATTCTAACCCATCATGCTCAAATATGCTGCTCTTATCTGGGTCAGTGAGCAAATATGTGTCTCATCCTACTCTTTCTTATTAAGTGCCTTTGCGATTTACTCAAAGTATTTCTAAAGGATTACTTGAAAATGTTTTCTTTTTAGAAGCGTTACAACGTGATCTTATGATTAAATGGTGCTACAAGAGTGCATGGTAAGAAATAATTAAAATATCAATATCCAGTGCCAAAATGTATATCAACTAATAACTCCAGTTATATAGTGCTTAAATAATCAACAATCAATCTATGACTTATATATAAATGTAGTCATTTAGCAGACAATCTGATTAATAGTGAATTATAAATTTGCAAACTTACAGAAGGAGCAGGGATTTAAAGTAAATCAGCATGGAGTCCAAGACAAAGTTCAAGTCTGAGGGACAAGTACAAGAAAAGTCTCACATATTCCATCACAAATGCAAGTCAAAGTATCAAGTCTCTTATGGCTGTAATGAGTAAACTGCATCAGAACACTGCATTGTTATATCTATGGACTTCATTACATGTACTACAAGATCATCAAGCAAACATTCACTCTTTCATTTTTAGTTTATGATTTATCTACAAAGCTAGTAACAAGCCAACATTAAACAGTTGATGATGAGATAATATGTTTGATATCAGGGACTAACTATCAAATACTAAACTGACTGATTTATCTGGGTGCATTATGAGGTGCCTGATAAAAGATGTGATCCAACACCCTTCATTTTAATAGCACACACTTTCCATTTAGCCATTTTTTTGTTTTTGCCTTATAGTAATGCACTATAACACAATTGCACAGCAGACGCAGATGAGTTCTCCATGGCCACAGTGTTGTTATTGGCAGCTCACAGTTGTCTCTGGCAGTGAACATGTATAAAGAAAAAATAAAATATTAAAATTGTTCACAAATCCTAAATCTTTAGTCCAAATCTCAAGTCACTGGTTGTGCAATTTACAGTAAGTCAGATTTGAGGCCAAGTCCACATCTCTGGTGTGTAGCTCTGAACCAGGGTGGTACAGATTGGAGGTCAAAAGTTCAAAAGTTGGTTGTGGTCACATCTAAGGACACTAATGCTGCTACCTCAGTAGGGAGAGTCACATAAAAGAACTTCCGGAGGTCATAAACCAGTTGGACAGAGAAGAGGATACTTTTCTGGGTAAAGAAGATAAGGCACATGAAGGAGGACCACTATAAAGGAAGCTGCAGTGATCAACTCTACTAATGTTCCTCATGGCTTGTGTTGAAATGGCGTGTGTAAGCAGTTAGAAAAATACTACAGTCAGAAAGTACTGTATTCTTCTGATGTTATGGGAAAAATCTGGGGGTTAATGAAATCCTATTTAGCAAGTAACGTACAAATTGTAAAAATCACATCAAGCTTAAGTGTGTCAATGGCTGGTCTGAAAGTTTTTTTTTTGTTTTCATGGTTCAGTTTCAGTTAATTAGTCTTGCTCCAGAAAGCAATGCATTCCCAAATCTTCTGAACATTGTGGAAAGTGGATGGAGGGGGAAAAAAAATCAACATAGTGGTGTTGAAAGAAACACTGAAAAGAGAGCCAAGTGGTCTAGCAGAAAGAACTGATGCCCGTGGCAATTTGTGTCTGTGATGTGATGAAACTAAACCTCTCCATGCTATGCAGTAAGATCGATTCTCTAAATATGAGGAAAACCAGGTCAGAGCACAGTTCTCACTCCCCAAGTTATTAGTATTCCACTATCTGGTGATCCGCAGTGAACAAGGCAGCAACAGGTCAAGAAGGACAATGATGAAAAAATGTGTTTTTTTCTGGTTTTCTGTACCAGACTAGAGATCATTTAGTTATGTGGACAACTGTAGCTGAATAATTGCATTTTCCAGAGTTTTAGATCACATTGGAAACAATGAAATATTTATTGTATGCAGTGATTGAAATTCACTTGATAGAGATGCATTTATCATAGTCAAAAGCAGTCACATGCTGTACAGTGCAAGGTCACTGCATGGCTGAATAGGCAGGTTGGTATGGTCATTAATATTATATCTTCCACAGTGCGTATCTTGAATGCATGCACAGTTGAACCCACATTGCCAACCTACATATGGGTTAATTCTACTTTGGCTCGATAAATAATGAAGGCAAAATTATAAACAAAATTGATGTTTGTGAAAAATCTGAGATGCAGTCAACAGTGAAAAAAAGAATATGTGAGTGAGAGGATGGGGGTTAAGTAAGGAAAAAGATGGTAGGAGACAGTGTATGTTAAACAGCGTTGCTTGTCTTGATATGGAGGGAGGTGTAGAGGTGTTGATGACCAGTTCATGCCACATAGTCTGTTAGAGTAGTACAGCATGGTAAAGTTCTTTGTGAAGATGATCCCTATAAGTGTTCTGGCTGAAATAATCTGAGATTGTTGATGTGAGCATGGTGCTGTGGGTTTGTAGGTTAAGGGAGTATTGTGTTAAGAGTTCCAAAGAGGAAACACATGAAATTCCAAGTGTTGGTCACAGCTGAATGGCAGTATCATCAAAGAGGAACTCCACTGCTGAAGATCTGGTTGAAAAGAAAAGATGGATGGGGTCATGTCTGAACATAGAGAAGTGTCTATAATGAGGAGTAGTGGGCACTGGAATCCTTCAGCAACACATGACTGACTGATTCTGAAATTCATTTAGGTTGTTAGAGGAACACTTTTTTTTGACAAGGGCTTTATTTTTTCTTTATTTATTATGTATTCATATATATATATATATATATATATATATATATATATATATTTTTACTAGGGATGAAACAATTGTTATTAGTTAACAATCAGTGTTTTAACTCAATACTAGACTAATTTCATTTATTTTTTTGTCTTTAGTAAAAATAAATAAATAAATAGATAGATAGATAGATAGATAGATAGATAGATAGATAGATAGATAGATAGATAGATAGATAGATAGATAGATAAAGCAGATGAGAAAATAGATGGGAAATTTTTCCTTTAAGTATTTTAGAAAGAACAAACAAGCTGATATGGCAAGATGCCATCCTTTGTGGTTGTCTTCGTGCACTTCTGTAAATGGACTCACTGGGTTCAAAATGCTGATCAGAAGCTGGATAAGTGCTGATCATAAGCTTTGCCCACAAATCATAGTTCTGAATGTGGCATCATCATTAAAGCACTTTTGTTGAACAAGCTTGTGTGACAGTGTTTTAGATGAAAAAATAAATAATTACATTTTAAAAATACAGTTCTCAGACTTCAACACATCGGGAAACTGAGAAGTATATAGTATAGTATATTGTATATAGTATAGTATATAGAAGTATATTGATAAATATACTACATGGGAATAGCACGATCTGACTGCTCCAAAAACACCCAGGATGAAAAACATTATTCTGGGTGGAAAAGCTTGAATATAAATGACAGACACTCAAATATTGTTGTGATCCCTTGGAGCAAGTGGCATTATTATTATCACTCTTTAAAATGGAGAAATGAAGCATAAAAATCTAATTTTAGTTTGTTTACTTGTATTTCTGTGTAGCATATTCAAAAACACCTATGGAGAGCATGGTTTACTTATGTTTCCATGAAGTATGTACTAGACTCTCAATGAGTAATTGACTTGACTCTGTCATGGCTAAAATATCTGGATATAAACTATAAAAAAAAGTTACCTGCTCATGTGCATGCTCAGAGCTCACCTGTGTCTTTAATGATAAAAAAAAGTAAGAAATAAACCCCAGGAATCTTTGTTTAGTGTGTTTTTTAGCCTATGTTCCCGTGTAATGTATACTAAAACAATATATACACCTACACACTTCTTGGATGTTGCTGAATTGACATTCCGCCTCAAGGGTTATTTAGTGACATCCGCTTTGCCTTCAGCACATAATTGTTAATTATACACCAGAAGAAAGAACTAGATTTATTGGATTTCAACCTAACTTTAGGTAAAATAACTCTAAAAAACAGAGTTTTCACCAATTTTACAAAGATCCTTGTATAGTGAAACTAACACCAACCTTCAAAATCACTCTTGTGCATATGCATTACTGCTTTAGATGCCTGGTTCTTTTTGGTGTTGAAAAGATGGCAGCAATGTCCCAACACTCACACAGGCCATATTTAGTTCCAGTTAAAGCAAATAAACAAATATGAAGGCCGTATTTCTTGGCTGAATTTGAATCGTTGATATTGGCACACATATCTCCCTAGTAAAATGATGTCAGTCCCTTTCCAAATTCATAACAGCAATTTTTCTAGTTAGTTCAGAATTTATGTGCAATCTATACTGAATTTATTTATCCCCAAGCCGTAATCAGTTGCAGAAAAACAAGTCATGAAAGGTGAATATGGATGAATGAATGACACTATATGAAATTACAATATGCAAGAATTTTTAACAACAAACATGGCGTCATTACTGCATTGTTTTGTTTGGGGTTTATACATCTGCTATTATTATCTGCCTCCATCCAAAGTGAATGTAAAATTTATGCACAGTGTGTGTGTAAATAAAAAGTATATGTTGGGCCATTTATAGGCATATTTTCCAGATTTCATTAATTTGCTTTTAGGATCTTCTGCATACTGAACTTGTTATTAGCACTTCTCAGCTTGTTGGTCTCAGGGACCCATACAGAAGCTTGATGGGTCATATTTGGACCTGCTGCTGGTTAAGCATGAATAACTACAAGTGCAAAGATGCTGTCATATGACATTCAGTAACCTTGAATGAAATGTATGACCTGCAGAAGTCATAAGAATTGTAAAAGCTCTGCATGGGTGTGAATATTTGAGAGAGAAGAAGAGCTTCAGGAATGGGCCATTACAAGGAGCACGGACCCAGAACATAATCAGACATTGGCTAAATCACACACAGCTGGAGGCCAAGATGCCATTTTAAAGGAAAACAGACTCTCTCTCTCTCTCTCTCTCTCTCTCTCTCTCTATCTCTCTCTCTCTCTTTGTGGCATTGCAATTATAATTTTAAACAGAACACAGAACAGTGTTCCAGACTTTGACCCTGACCCAGTGAGCACGTTTGATAGTTTATGGACCACTCAACTACATTTATTTACACACACACATACACACACACACACACACACACACACACACACACACACACACACTCAGACACACACCAAAAGCTCATTAGAGGAGCAACTGTTGGATTTGTCATTCCATGGCCTCATGACTTCACTTTCACATACTGCGCATTTATGGAAGTTTGCTGGTAAGAAAAAAATTAATATTCCATGGCGTTAGAATCTTAAAAAACAGGGAAGTACTGTACACAATAGAATTTTTGGCCATCCCTTAGATTGGTGTTTAACAATGTGTCTACCCACATAATGCATTTTATGCTGTGAAATGACTCATAAGCTAGTTTTGCCTGCTGTTCTCCCTCCCCCCTTTCATGGCTGGGAAATTGGCACTAGAGTGAGGGGGAGAAAACCTGTCCATTCTCCTCTGATTTACTGAGCCCTATAAACCATTCCCTAGCTGTGAGATTACAGATGCCTCTAGATTATAGGTGCGAGGTATGGAGTGCAGTCTTTTTATTTAGATGCAGTATAGAGAGTTCGAGACATATAAGAAGGGAGTGACGTGTGTGTGTGTGTGTGTGTGTGTGTGTGTGTGTGTGTGTGTGTGAATTTTTCACTGACATGCACAAACAGAGCCACAGTACTGGGCATCTAGAAGAAAAAGAGATGGGAATGTTAGGTGCAGAAATAGATTTGTGTGAAGCAGAGTAATGTGCATATTTTAGAGCTAGTGTAAGTGATTGTTACACAGAGATGAAGGATATGCTGACAAGTTTACAAGAGAGCAGCTTCATAATTATGGGTACAAATTATTATTTATACAGCCAGCTAACTTTTTTATATTCAGGATATATCCTACAATTTGAAAGGAATTTACAAGATGCAAGTGAATGCGATTTCGTACATGTGGTAGTGAATATAAAGACAATTTGGCACAACTGACAGTAAACTCATTGACCTCAAGATGTGAACCCAGCAGAAACATGCATACATGGAATGTTAAAGATTATTCAGGTGGAATTATCCTTTCTTGTGGTAGATGATAACATTGAAGACTGACTTGGCAATCTGTGATACAGAACCAGTGAGGCTGGCCATTCATGCAGAGAGCCATATTCCTCTCCAGAATAGTCAATCTTTTTTTTTTTTTTTTTTTTTGCACCTTTGGAAGTATGGGCAACTTGAGCAGAGGTGATAGTGTGCAACCGCATTATATATCTCAAACTGACCATGTAGCAAGCCTCAAATTGAAAATCGATGCAGAGCTTCCCGCCATTTAGGCAGGAAATATGATGTCTCAGGAGGATGGCGCTGTCTTGGTCAGAAAGTACATATCATAGCCAATAAACATTTGCTTTTGTTTGGCATGAAATTGAAATCTGCAATGAAAACCAATGAATAATCAGATGACCTTTTGTACAACAGCAGGCAGTATATTGCGAAATAAACAAGTTTGAACCCAGATTGAGGCTGGTTGGTGAGTAACTGGAAATACAGTCCCACAAACATGTCCATCTTGTAAATTCATGTTAGAAGTGATTTATTTTAGCTCTAGCAGAAAGACCTTACCTCCATCTAATCTTAAAACCCATTCACACCAAGATGCTGGATTGGCATTTCCATCCATGTGACTTCGGATTCATCTGGAAAAGCACATTCTCCCTCTCTTCATTGAAAATACTAATAATGGGACCAATTTGTCTTTCTCCTTCTTGCTGTCTGCTTCTTTTGTCTAGTGATCATGTGATGTGTTGTTTAATTAAAAATAAAGTATGATAGCAAAGTTCAATTGGAAATAACTGAATGGTAGACATTAATATTTTAAGTCATTTCTCTGTATCATTTGTGTGAATTACACAAGAAGGTCACCTTATTTGCTACAGACATTTTGTAAGACAAGGTCCTTTTTGAATATAAACCCAGTGGTCTGAGGCCTGGTGTGCACCCTGCCTCACGCTGTGTAAAGGCCGTCGAGGTAAAACGATCGTTGTGCTGAAGATTAGCTCATAAAACTCCATAGACCAATTTGGATGAGTCCATTATGCTAGCTTAGGCATCGTGCTCCTAGTGTGATCTCTCTTTTATTATGATCTGTAAGGTTTCCGCTGACTCTATGGCCAGGAGTTGCTAATGTCCTACCTTTGCTGGCCTGTAAAATGTCATCTTTATTGCCCATTCTTCTTCGAAATATTGGTTTATTAGTTTTATCTGTTTTACTCTGACACATTTTTTATATTATATTCTGGAAAAGTTTAAAGTTTTATTTCATGCAGTCTTATTGGTGCTGTAGTATAAATGTACAACATACTTGGTCCCTTTTTAATCCTATTCCATCTAGTGATCTAGTGGCGCACATGAACACATCATTATGGAAATTATGGCACCATGAAACAACTGTATGTATTTAAGCGTGTGTGTGTGTGTGTGTGTGTGTGTGTGTGTGTGTGTGACAGGGTGCACATTTTTAAGAGGGGGAAAGGACAAGGCCACAGCAAAACGTATGCCAAGCATAAACACACCTGTCACTCAGAATGATGGATTACCTCTCTCCACCAGTGAGGAAAAGTCAATTTCACACTTTCACCCCACCCCAACACATACACACACACACACACACACACACACCCCAAATTTGGAATATATATATAAAAAAACCACCAGGTCAGAAATGTATTTTTCCAGGTATACTTGTAAATCATTGCACTAGTTCTCTTCTTCTCCTTGACTGTCTGAGTTGTTGAACTGAATCATGAACATAAAGCAATGCTATACAGGGTTTTGCCTGTATTTGTTTTACTGCACCCTTTCAGTAATCATTCAACATATTTTGTCAGCAGTCATGCAGGGCATTTACTTCTTGTTTCATATTTCCTTTAGACTGTCAAGTGTAAATTTTGGTCTGAAAATGGACAACACTGTTACCACATAACAATAAGTGCCAGAGTATTACAGTAGTATATGACAGGTCTTTTTTAAATTTTATTTGACCTATTTTACCATATTCAAATATTGATTCACATTCCCCCAAAAAAGTCGAAAGGGTTTACTGATGGTAAACTCAGTCCTATTGGTGGAAATGTAAATATCACTGACAGAGTGCTGGAGCTGCCGCATTCCTTTTATGCAACCTCATTGATGCTGTTCACAGTTCAATTTCATACATTTCTTAAATCATTTCCGATCACTGCTAGGAGCCACGGCTCAACTATACCCTCCAGGGGGAGTTCGCTAAGATTAGCTTTTCTCACAATGCAGCTTTTTTCAAAAACAAAGCTGTGGTAGTAGGTGTACCTAATCAGCACTCTATAAGCCACAACAGTGGCCATTTTATTGTGAGGATTGGTCCATCCCTGAGTCTCCACTTCCTTACCTTACAGAGACCCCATCCCCTTCCTGTAATGCTTAATCTGCCCCCAGGCATGACCCTTAACAGCTTTCTATAATGGCCACCCATGGCTCGCTCACATTCTGTGATTTATGCAGTTTTCCACAAATAACGGGCACCAAGGACTCATGCGCACACAGATTTCTAACCATTTTATTCCTGCAGAGTCCCAAAATCTGCCTCACTAATGTCCTGTGGGGGTCAAAGGACACACAGGAGATGTCAGTGAAGCATGTCGGGAGTAACAGGGGTCCAATGGGAATACTGCCCACTTGTACAAGCCTAGGTGTTGTTTGGAGGGAGAAGACATTAATGATAACTCTAGATAAAGTGAAAATGTGTGTGTGCATATTGGTCCCACATGCTGGATTTTGTGTGAGAATGTGTGGCTTCCCACATCCTTCTGTTTATGTACACAGCAAGTCCTCCCTCAGAACAACCCTGGGCTTTACAGGGCCATGAATTGGGTCGTGTTTAATTGGCCCAACATGAGGAGAGGGAAAGCTGCAGCTCCTATAAGCTTATCAGCTCCATGCCTCCATCAATAATGCATGTATAGTGTATCAATGTTCCCTGTTCTGCCTGTTAGCAAGAACAGCAGCATTCAAGCAGGCTTTATCGCTCAGGAGAGAGATGCAGGGATCAGCTGATGGTGCTCAGAGACAGAGGTGTTAGGGAATAGACAACATCTCTCCTGAATCTCAACCAACCTGAAGTCGTCCCACTGGATAAGAACCCAGATCAATGGTGCTTCAAAAAGTATGATTTGAAGGCAAATTAACAGGCAATTTAGTAGAATTAAATAACTTTCTAGCATGCAAAATCCAGCAATTTATTATTCTCATCCTATCAGTGTGAAAATTATGTAATTCATAACTACACTGAAAAGGAATGCAGAATAGATATTTTTTTCTGTTACTGCAAAATGCGATGTTTAGGCAAACACACACAAATATTAACATTTAATAAAAGTGTAGAAAGAAAAAAATTAAGACAAATCTGCATTTAGCTCAGGCAGTCAGACACGCTGATACTGAGCTCAGATGCAACAGAATGTGGCACACACTTGTACATCAAAGGTATGGCAAGCGTCCAGAAACCTGATGCATGGTGGGATGAGAACCCCCCTAATATAGGAGGCCAATCAATTATGGTAATGCATTTGTGCACAAGGAGAACACAGCCTGAGGGTTAGGAGAGGGATCAAAGCTCTGGGTTCTCTCCCTCTGGACCGTGTGTGGCTCGTTTGAACCACAATCCACCCCCCACCCCCCACCCCCTCCTCTGCAGTAAAGTCTTGTAGCTGCAAAGCATCTGCTTGAAAGGCAGCATTAGATAACCTGCCATACAGAATAGTCATCGATGCAACTGGAAAGGATATGCGTGTAGAAAATTTCCTGTCAAAACAAAACAAAAAAGCAAAAATCTTTTACTCGATGCTGCTGTTCAACATTAGAGATACACGTCTGAAAACAGAACAATCTGTGCCTTGTTTATTAGTAACAGATTAGACTACTTGAAATTATTTTCTTTATTCATTTATTGTTCCAAGAAAAGACCTTGGACCCCGTCTACCATCCTCTAGCTCTGATTGGATCCCCAAAGTTCCTCCTCATGCCCATGACTGATTCTTAGATGCCTCCTTTTATACCTTCAAGTTCACCATCTTTTCGGTTCACCACCATTAATTTCTGGCATTACACTTGCTGAGATCGTTTACTTAGGCTTATCACTACGTTGAGGCTAGCTTAGCAAAAAAACCCAATTGCTTCACTGTTTCTTAACTCTGTAGTTACCGCCTGCCTTTAAGTGACCTTGAAGGTCTTAGCCAAATGCCACCTGGTCGAGCTCCCAGAGCTAAGAACATTGTGTTGTCATCAAGAAATCCTTGTTCAGAGTGGAATAAAAGAAAATAAAATAATCTTACACACATTTCAGTGAATAAACTACTCATACAATAGTCACATAAATCATCCAGTAATCAAATAGTACAGTGAATCATACAATTACTCTTCTATAGGTATAATCATTAACAATTTGTATATAGGACTTTTTCATTAGAGATAACGTCACTGGATAGTTCTCCATTTCAGGATTACAAAAGGTATTTAAATAAAGGAACTATGATCATGCAGTGGTGGCCTGGTGGTAGGGTGCCAGATTACTGATTCCAAGGTTGGGGGTTCAAGCCCCACTGTCACCAGGTTGTCACTGCTGTCCCCCCAGTGGCCAGCCATGTCTCTCACTGTCTATTGTGAGAGGCATGTAAAAGAACCATTGCTTATTTTCGTAAAGAGTAAGGTAGTTGCTATTAGTGTGTTTCTGCCCTCGCCCAGAGTTGGCTAAGATGGGTGCCAGCCTCCCCGCGACCCTAATTAGGATTAAGCGGTTCAGATAATGAATGAATAAATGATCACTCATTCTAAAGATATTACAATTTCTGTATTCATATTCATATTCATGTTAATGCTGTTAATGATCAATAATTAATTTGAGTATGTGATAGGGAAGTCCAACAATTTGCATAAGATTTATGGAGGACCAAATATATTACGACATTATGACATTTCAGACTGGCAGGCCATAAGCCTTCCACACTTCATGGGTCCAAAACACACAGCGCCCCCAGTGGTGCCTGATACCCCTGATTTTTAACTCCACACAATAAGTGCAAATTATGTAGTTTGACACTGCCACGCCATCAGTCTTTTTTTTTTTTTTTTTTTTTTTTACTATTAAAGTATTTATTTAATGTAATATTTTATTAATTTGA
>JAQMYF010000023.1:36555971-36577244 GCA_030014195.1 Neosilurus mollespiculum | reverse complement strand
GTGTGTGTGTGTGAGAGAGAGAGAGAGAGAGAGAGAGAGAGAGAGAGAGAGAGAGAGAGAGAGAGAGAGAGAGATTCCAAGGAAATAGATTCTGACTGCATGTCATTTCATTTAAATGATAAATAAAAGGATACTTGTGAATTAAACTACAGAATCAGGTGCACTTCATAATAATGATAAATCATAGTGAACAACAAGCATCTTCAGGGAGTATGTATGTTATGAAAAATGTATGTTATGTAGCCTGTTTTCCAAATTTTTCCTTAAACGAGTTCTTATGAAGTACTTCCTTGATGAGCACCAGTTGAATCATGGGAAAGCAGACAAAGCCAATACTCAAGCAATCGATCAACAATATGCAGCAGAATGCTGTGCATGGATCAATCAAAACAGTATAAATGCATTCTGAAAGATAGTATTTTTGAATGCTGCTTGTAAGCACGAGCATAATCAGCAGTTCACAACAGAAAGTATGTATTGCAGGACAAGAGAGAAAATGTTTTCTTTTTGTAATTCAAGTTTTTATTGAACTTTTTCCAGGCTTGGTACATGGCAGATCCAACATTTTCCTCCATACAAACACAGAGATATACAATCAAGAAAAGAAAAGGTTTTCTAAATTTATGGCAGGTTGGCATTTATTAAATAAAAGTAAAAGGGAATGATATTGCACAGTGGTTGTGTTTGCAGGTCTCACAAGGAAATAGTTCCACAAAATAATACCCACTGGGTGATAATATAAAAGAGAAGCTTCTATAGTGAGAGGTAAGCTATGAGGAAAATCAGTGTTAATATCAATATCAGTATTTATATTTACACTAATATTGAAAGCAATTCCTTTAAAAAAATTTGCTTTTAGAAGCACAAATTGAAAAGGTATTCAATATCAGTTCCATTTATCTAATTTACCTAAGAGGCAAAGGGAGTGTTAAAGGTTACCTTCTATTTACTAAATAAACAATGTGCTGACTATTTTAGGTAAAAATGAATAACTGGACTTTTTAATTCAAATTTTTATTTTATTTATGTAAAATTCTTTCCAGATGTTTCCTGCATATTCTAGTTCTTTAATTTGTTCCATAATGCATATCGCAGGTCAAACACACACACACACACACACACACACACACACACACACACGCACACACATTCACACCTAGGGGTAATCTGGAACAGCCAGTTCCAAATGTGCATGTCTTTGGACTATGGGAGGAAACCAGCGTATCCGGAGGAAACCCATGCAAGCACAGGGAGAACATGCAAACTCCACACAGAAATGTCCGAGCCCAGGACTCAAACCCCTAAACCATGCAACCTGCTACCTCTGCTGACCCCCACCTTCACCTCCACCTCCCCTCCCTAAGGACCTTCTTGCTGTGAGGTGGATGTGTAAATCACTACACCACAACTCACTGAATGTGACTGTTGATTCAATTTTATTACCCTTTTGCTGATTAATCAGTAGGAACAAAATCTTGGAGCATGTCCCATCCCTAAAGTAGCATAATCACTGAAATAAAGCATAACATAAAATGTTGCCTATGGTGATTTGGACAAAAAAAAAGAAGAAAAAAAGCATGTGGTCTCCACTCTGCTGTGCCACCATGATGGCTTTGACCAACTGGAAAACCCAATTTCCTATAAGCTTCAGTGGCTCGGTGTGCACTAGGGACCGCATCACTCACACCATTTGCTTGCCGGGAATAATTGTGCCAGGACAACACACAATGTTTATTCATGCAGTCATGCGTTTATGGCCTTTCACCTGCCTGAATCTGTTGAATATGAAAATGTGATCACCCTCTGTGACTCCCTGCTGACACACACACACACTTGCACTTCTTCGGGAGATTAGCATCTTGTATGTGACTTTTGGTCTGCATCAGTGAAATGGAAAATATCCTTTTTCAGGTCAGAATACATTTTTTGTGGGATAGTCCTTTGCTAGACCTAAGAGTAGAATGAGTGCGTCTGATAAATGGGTTTTCCTTCAAACAGAAAACACACACACACACACACACACACACACACACACACACACAATCCGTCACACTTACACAGTGCCATATGCTCTGTTTTTGCTTCTCTCTTTCAATAAGCAAGATAATAATAGTAATAAAAAGCAAACAAACAAACAAATAAATAAAAAATTATCATTCCATTCACTGTCATGGATCCCAGCAGCTTCAGCACTAATCAGGACGGAATCCTCTGAAAGCAGCTGCTGTTGAAGGGGTCAGGAGGAACAGCTGGCAACATGGATGAAGAGCAGAGGCTGCAGGTGGCACAGGGCAACAGGAGGGACAGACTGTGACTCCAGGTGGCACTCAGTGCCACTTTCTGGTTCGAGGTCAATGGCCTTGTGTCAAAGTAAAAGCTGTTGGCTGCCTAGTGACAAACTCAAACCTTAAAAAGGCCAGACGGTCAAATCCAAGCGACCTAAAGCACTTAACACTGCTTCTCATTTGATGTTTCATGAGGTGTGATCTTTCCTCTATGTTTCATTTGGGATTTCCTGTTGGAAAAACTGCAAATAGGCTTGTTATCTGTGAAGCAGCAGTAAACGATACATTAAGAAAATGTTATTATTATGTGCAATTCCTTTATAATGCAAAAAAACATTTCAAATTATAAGCATCCCAGACACAAGACACGTTCCTAGATTGGAACTAGGGTGGCACGGTGGTGTAGTGGTTAGCACGTCTGCCTCACAGCAAGACGGTCCTGGGTTTGATATCCGGGCTCGGGAGTTTCTGTGTGGGGTTTGCATGTTTTTCCTGTGCTTGTGTGAGTTTCCTCTGGGTACTCTGGTTTCTTCCCACAGTCCAAAGACATGTACATTAGGCCAAATTGCCCCTAGGTGTGAGTGTTAATGGTTGCTTGTGTGTTGGCCTTCCGATGGACTAGAGAGCTGTTGAGGGTGTACCCCTACCTTAAACCATAGTATTACTGCAATATTAAATATCCATAGTACAAGCTCAACCCTTTCATGCTTCATCAACCCAGGGAGTACTAAAAATAAGGTCCATCATATTTCTCCTTATTGTTTAAGAAATAGCACATGGTTGTAATAAAAAGAAGAGAAAAGGCTGACAAAGAATAAAAGGTGGGGAGTAGGTTGGGGAAGCAAGAGCAGGCAGAATACCAAATAGCTAAATCTGTCGGGTAGAGCAACAAACTACAGCATAGTGAGAAGGGATGGACATGAGATGGAATATGATTGGACTATGAGAGAGTGCAAAAGTTCAAGAGTAAGAGAGAGCTTGACTGGGAAAAAAAGAAAAGGCAGAATAAGGAGACACAGAAGGGGGTGGGATCTAGCAATAGAGCAGAGAGCATTAATTACTCATGATAAACCATAGTGCTGGAGCTGTCATTGCCACCACTGCTCAGGACACTCAAGGTCAGACTGACACCTCTGTATAAGCTGGACTGGTTGTATGCTATGCCTTAAATCAATAATGTCCTACTTTGACACAACATAGGTAAGCTTAAAATGAAAATGATATATGAGCAAAATCCATAATGGGTCGCTCGTGAGTAATTCCTCAGTCATAAGCAGAAGCTTTCTGGTGTCAAAGACAAGGCAAAAATCACTCATGACATTACACATAGGGACTATCACACCCTATTCATTCATTCATTCATTCATTCATTCATTTGTGAACTGCTTAATCCTTTATTAGCGAAGGCTCGAGCCTATCTCAGTCAACTCTGGGTGAAGGTGGGGTACACCCTGAACAGCTCGTCAGTCCATCGAAGGACCAACGCACACACTATTCATACTCACACCCAGAGGCAATTTGAAACAACCAATTAGCCTAATGTTCATGTCTTTGGAGTGTGGCAGGAAACCGGAGTACCTGGAGGAAACCCATGTAAGCATGGCGAGAACACATAATGTCCACACAGAAACTCCCTTGCTGAGCCCCGGACTTGAACCCAGGACCTTATTGCTCTGAGGTGGATGCGCTAGACACTACGCCGCCATGCCACCCATGATCTACTAGCACATTCTAGTAAGGAAATAAATGAATATCTGACAGTGGTTCATTAATACTGCAATTCCAGACAGCCTGTTTTTCTAAATGAAAGGTTAAGAGGATTAGAGGTTGTTTGTTGATATATGAGACTGGCAGAGGATGATAAAGTTGGAAAGCAGTGTTCAGGTGTAGCAGCTCAAGCCCGGCTTATTACACTGGCATCTATGCAAATGTGCCTACAGGGAAGAACAGAGAATGGCACATTGGGCAATATTTTGGGAAGTGGATTTCGCTCATGAGGGCCAGCAATTGTTTCTCATCTTTCATGTTTCCAGGGCATTCCTAGTGATACAGACTCCATAGTAATGAATGATTTTTCATTATGTTCTCACAGGGACATTTCAGTTTGGCATATTTAACTTTCAATCCCCATGCTGATCTTTTCCATGAAAATGTCAGTCAGACATTTGAATTATAAGGTTATATTAGACATTTTTATATTGCAAAATGAATTATGTGAAAAGCATTTAAAAATATTCCAAAGTATATAATATGCATCACAATATGACCCTTGTTAAATTCACACAGGTGCTTCTGCTTGCTCATTCTTCGTGCTTTTAATATATCAACTTCAGGAACTGGCTGTTCACTTTCTGCATAATACATTCCATTTATTGGCAGGTGTCACTGTAAAAAAAACAAAAAAACAAAAAACAGTTACTAGTTGAAGTAATGCGCTGAAGGTGAGGCTGTTGTCTCTGAATAGACTATTCAATTCAGTGACATCCACAGAGCCTGAGGTAAATCATTGCTCTAGTATATACTACACAGGAACATAAAAAGCAAACTAAATCAAGATTTTTATAGTTTACTTTTAAATATTTAACCATTCCAGAGGCTGGTGAGATGAGCGCCACAAACACATAGCTTAAGCAGTGTTTAATAATGACGGCTTTTTAAATTCATTCAGAGTTTTGAGTATTGTATATACACTAGACAGAAATGTAAGAAAATCACTCTGTTAATGCATGTTTTTAAATTCATTCCAAGTTTTAGTGCATACTACACTTTACATTTACATTTTTAAAGCTTGACAATGACTGCTCCAAGTGCCTGTGAAAAACTGTGAGAGTCTGTGGTTTTGATTCAAGCATTACCCACTTGAGATGATGTCTATTCAGATCACACCCTTCACATGTAGTATATTCTAATCAGTGAACTGGCAAGAATGCCATGGGTGCCCAAAGCTCACTGATGCCTGTGAGGAGTGAAGAGCTGCTATATCACTCACTCATTTGCTGAATCATTTAATCCTACTAGGGTCATGGGGAGGCAGGAGCCTATCTCAACCAACATAGGGTGAAGCTGGTGTACCCCGGGTAAACAGCACGCCAGATCATCACTGGGCCAACCCACAACCATTCACACTCACCATACCAAGGGGCAATGGGGGCCTTGGAACAGACATTTAGCATAATGTGCATGACTTTGGACTGTGGGAGGAAACAGAGTGCCCGGAGGAAACCCACACAAGCATGGGAAGAACATGCAAACTTCACACAAAGATGCCATGGTATGGGATTCGAACCCATGGCCTTCTTGTGTGAGGCAGACATGCTCATCACTACACCAACGTGCCACCCATCACAATCTGCTAAAACTGTTAATAATGACTATGACAAAACATGCCATAACACACAATGCATAAATTGTCAGATAAGAACATTTTTTAATGACAAAATATGCTTTCCTGAGTTTAATCCTATATATTTTTTTTTACGCAAAGTAAGTCTATCAAGACTAAAAAAATCAGCATGTCTATCTATAATTTCTTTGCAGTTTTTGGCCATATTCCAGTGCTAATAGCCATGTGGTGCAAGCACGTCCTTTGAACTAGAGATGCCTGACTGACTGCAGTGATGGAAGCTGAGACTGGCTCCTGGTGTGTTCTTAGCTAGGAGACAAATTACGCATAATCAGGGTTAGGGGAATTCCCCTTAGCACAGAACAGCCTTCTTTCCCCTCCGGCAGTAAGAAAAATGACTGATGCATACCCTTCCTGTCACATAGTCCACCACGTGTGGTGTTGGAGTGTATTTAAACACCCAGATTTTTTTGTCTGTTTATCTGTGTTCATGTACTAATGTATTTTCATCTGATTCTAGTGTCTGTGTGCACTGATAAGTCTAAAATGTATCCAGTCCTCAGACAGTCATGAAAGCCTTCAGACACACTCCAATCTCCTCACCCCTCTCTGTCCATATAATGCACCAGACACTTAAAGTACTCCAGATCGACTTCAGTAAGAAATGGAGGAGCCGTACACTGCTCGGATTACTGGCCCATTCTTTGTTGTAGGATTACTGCACAGTGAATGAAGCCTGCTATTTAACAAAGCGGCTCAGAAAGCTGTAAAGCTGTACTTTAGACACAATAGCTGTCTCCTTGGAGGAATTACAGGGTCATGCTAAATACACTAAATCTCCTTCGCTTTCCTGAAATAACTTTCAAATTAATCAATTTATCTCAATCATGCATCTGAAAGCAAACATGGTATTCTATTAAGATTGATAGGTGTGGTTTTGGATTTTATCGATTAATTAAGCAATTGATCATTGCCTACCATCCAATCCATTCAGTGGTGGGTGATGTAGCTGTCTGAACTATACACATATTCATCTATCATCCACCTCATGAATCAATCAATGGAATGTATGAAGACATTCACATACATGTGCATCACTTTACTCTTTGCTCACCATTAATGTTACATGTATCTAGGGTGAGCACAGGGGCTTTTTAATGTCAAGCCCTTGTTTTTGATAATTTTGAAAGAAATCAGAGGCAATCAGCAGACATCATCTGTTTAATAAAAGATCTTACTTTCTATGATGGTGTCCAGTTTGCTCTCATAATTAAAATGGCACTGAAAGAAGGTTGGTCTTTATAGGATCAGTATAACAGAATCCATGAGGGTGTTTGTGCTTCGATGACCAGTTGTGTCCAACTAGGACTGAGATTTTTAGACTTTCTCTCTAATTGAAAATAAAGACTTTTGGCTTTATAATAAGTGGTAATTTCTTTTTTTAAATATAGCACCAACGAGATAGATTATTTCACAAATGCTGACACTGTATCATATCTCTGAGACATGATGCAAATCATTCCCTCGGCCACAAAGGTTATGTTTTACCCAGATTTTAATAATATTTCTACCAGAGACAGGTCTTGAACAAGGAAGACTCCATTAGATATTGGGAATGATCAAATTCTGGTTCCAGGAATTTTTAAAATGATTCTTTAATATCGTAAGATTTGGTTGACATGGGGGATTGTTTGACTTGGTGGAGGTTTACGCTGTCCGAGTACTCTTGTTTGTTACTGCGCTTAATTCTGAACAATGCAATCACAGGGGATAAAACTATTATTTAGTTTTATATATGTAGTAAAAGCCTGTGAACAGTCAACAGATATAATTTATTTAAACCCAATAGTCCTGAGATTCTATGAGCACTCACTCTCATTCATATGCATGAATCTGCTACATTCCTACTACTAGGGTCACCAATCTCAGCTGACACTGGGCAAAGGCAGGGTATGCTTTAAACAGCTCGCCAAACGATTGCATTGGCAACACACCAACATCCACACCTATGGGAGTTTTGGAATTGCCAATTCGCCTAATGCACATTTTATGGACTGTGGGAGGAAATCAGAGTACTCGGAGGAAACCCAGCAGGCACAGGGAGCACATACAAACACCACACAAAAAAAAAAAACCTGAATCCAAGACTCAAATCCAGGATCTTCTTGCTGTTAGATGGATGTGCTAACCACTACGCCACTGCACTGCCCATTCAATAAGGAGTTGTCCTGAATTTTGATCCTCTTGCTGTGCTCATGAAATAAACACACACTACACTCCCTCCCTGGATGCATCCTGTTTCAAAATCACTTGTCTGTATTTCTTTTTGTTTTCTGTTTTCCGGCTGATTCATCCAATCCAACTTCAAGACCAAACACTTTATATTACAAAGCTTTTATTATCTGTGATTATCTTGATTATCTTCCATACTGTGTACTCAATTAATATATTTGTAATAATAAAATAACATATGCATTAATTTTTTATTAAGAACTGTCCGTAACGTATGAACCACAGCTTTACACAACATATTTTTCATTTCCTGAACCTGATTCCCTGAAATAGTCCTGATATCTAAAATTGTATCACAGACTGTATTTAATGGAGGGTTTGTGTCATCTGGTTTCCTCCATGTTTACATTATTTCTTTTGAGTCGTGTACGTGGACAGCATACTAATTCAATTCCCACCCTGTAACCACCAATCTCACTTGATATTTATACTGACATACCTCCATTTGCTCATTCAACTAATTACTGTAGTGTTGACATCACTATTTTTTTCCTGTGTCATATTGTATTAAATCAGTTAAAGTACATACATTATTCTATTTCCAAACATAAGGAATCTGACGGAGTCTGTTGCTTCACATACTGATGTGCATTTCTTTCTGAAGCTGGGCTTTATAATCTGTTTGTGATTGACTGATGTTAACCATTTGTTCTTGTATTAAATTAAAAGAAGGTAACCTTTCTGCTCTGACAGTCTAACATCCATAACCACTCATTAATAAAAGACAAATCCTGTCACATACTGAAATGGTGTCATATACAAAATAGATGGACTTGGGTGTCAAGCAGGTGCATCTAAGATGACTGTCTCCCCCTGGTGGTCATCTGTCCCTTACTGTCATCTGTCCCTTAAAAATTATTTTACTCCATTCATATTTCCTTAATGTGTGGAAATAAAAGCTTTGGAAAATTTAGGTAAGTATAATTAAATATGTTCTTAAATTCTGTTGTGGGCATATAAACTTTTCTCTTTTTTATTTTTGTTTTAATTCATCTCTTTCATTTTTCTGTGCATCACCTCTCTCCCTCTACTCCTGTCCACAACCAGTGCACTGAGCCTAATGAATATCATTCATCAAAGTCATATCTCCTTTGATGGCAGATAACACACATTACCACACTCACATTTCTCCTCTTGTTGTGAATTCGAGGCACACAAACTCGACAAACATCACTTTTGTTTTCAGCACCGTTTAACAGCCCTCACTTGGCTTTTGGTTTATTGTGTTATATAAGTAATTGCAAACTGAATGATTGTATGTCCTAAAGGAAACATATCCATCACAGGTTCTGCATCAACTTCCATACACCACTTAATGTAGCACACTGTCATGCTAGTCGTGTACAGAGATCTGTCCTCACAGCTTAGATTTTCCCCCAAGCACCTTATTCTCCATTGCTCTAATGAGACGTGTACTACAGCAGCTAATGTGGCACTGATGAGTCTGACTTAGGGAGTAGAAAATAACTCATCCACAGAGAGATAGGGGAAGAAAAAAGAGAGATAGGAGCAAAAGTGCGTAGATTACTCTGGGGTCTAATTGATCTGACCTGCACAATTATGAATGGGCACTTAAGTAACTACTGAGCCATCCATTTGAATCTTTATAGTTATTTCCCAAGACATACTTAGAGGGAGGACTGCTTTAAGAGTGCTCCAAGACAGCCCTATAAAATTTAAATTTTAAACTTGGTGATATTGGGGCAGCACAGTGGTGTAGCAAGAAGGTCTTGGGTTCTAGTCTTAGGCTCAGCAAGGTTTCAGTGTGAAGTTTGCATGTTTTTTCCTGTGTTTGCATGGCTGTTCCAAATTGCTTCCAGGTGTACGTGTGAGTGTGAACTCTTCATTGGACTGGCAAGCTGTTAAGGGTGTGCCCCACCTTCACCATGAGTGTTGGCTCTGCGATAGACTGGCGAGCTGTTCAGGGTGTGCCCCATGTTTGCTTGGAGTTGGCTGAGCTGGGCTCCAACCTCTTCATGACATTTGTAGGATTAAGCAGTTCCGCAAATGGATGGATGGATGGACCTAGACATATTGATACTGTTTCCACTATAAAGAGTGGGATTAAGGTCTGATAACTGTATTGGGATGACATAGTGGTGCAGTAGTTAGTACTGCCTCCTCATAGCAAAGAGGTCCTGGGTTCAAACATCATGGTCGACTGATGCCTTTCTGTGTGGTGTTTGCTTGTTCTCCATATGTTTGTGTGGGTTTCCTGGGACACTCCTGTTGAGTAGGTTAACTGGCTACTCTAAATTGTTCACTGGTGTAACTCTGAGTGTAAATGAATGTTCGTCTCTGTGTTAACCCAGCGATAGACCTGATGGATTAGCGGTATGGACTATGGATAGCCCCCCCCCCAACATGATATCTGCTTACACCTTTATACTTTCAAATAGGAGGATATTATAAAGTAATAATGCAATACTAAAAATAGTAATTTATTTGATAAGGAAACCTTCCTGTCAGCATTCTGTTTTAGCAAACCGATGCAGAAATACAGTTATGGCTAACTCTGGGCTAGCATATCTAAACAGCATAGCCATTTCATCAATTTCCTTTACACAGTATACCAGCACACTCTCACACCTGAATATGTATTATTATGTCAATTATCTTTTCAAGGGTTAAAGGAAAACTAGGTAATGTCACACCACCCTCCCCACCCACTCCATAACTCTACTGCCAGTTCATTGTATAAATTTGGCATTTGTAAAAGGTAGATCATGTCTGTTTTGACTCTAATTGTTTCCCGGCTGAAGCCTTCTCCTATTTCTTTTGTGGAGGGTTATTTTTGCCATCAGAAGAGCAGTGTGGGATCGATACAACCATATCTCACTGGCTCAGCACACAGCATGGAGAAGACAATTCAGCAAACATACATTTTTAATAAAGTGGAATTTCGTTTCCAGTCTCTGACCTTCAGCCCCGAAAACTCTTCTCAATAATTTATAATTTTTGGCCTTCCATCCCATTTTACAGGGGAATCAAGCCCCAGGTCCTAGAACCCAAAAGACAACAAAGATTTTTCCTCCTTTGTTAACACTCCAAAATCAAATTAAAAAGGTCTGGATAATTATTTTAATCAGATATGTTCATAAATAAGTATCTCTGCTCAAGGTATAGACCACTAAGACTTTGGGGAAACCATCCAAGAACAGAAGTGTGAAATTTTGGAGACTAACTTGATCCCCACAAGTTATAAAGCATGGCACACAAGATCAAATGGTCTGCGCTATGTCTGTTGTATTTCAGTTATCTGTATGAGAGATTTGGATTTGGGAAAAATCTGCTCAACGGTTGTTTGTTTTTCCCAACTGCCAGGATTTAATAAATGTTGGAGTTGTTTCCATCAATACAAACACACAGTCCTGCTGAATAGAACTGAATGGAACTGTCCCTATGTCACTCATATTTCCCCTTTTTTTACCTTGGACATGGCATAGTATTTATTTAAATCATTCACAACTCGTGTGGCAGTGACTAGTCCAAATGCAAGGCTGTACACAGCACCTGTATGTGAATGTTGGCCTCATATTGAATTTCACAGTTGAATGAATTCTAACCCAAGGCAAGAAAAAGAACTCTCTTTCACCATGCTCTCATGTATGTGTGTGTGTGTGTGTGTGTGTGTATGTATGTGTATGTGTTGTCTTTCTACAACATCCATAGCTGAATCTACCTTATGCAAAGAAACCGTGTTCCTGCTCCAAAATATTATCAGTAATTATTTTCCCATATTCCAAGCATTTTTATCAACAATTGTGTAACCATATAATGTTTTACATGCAGAATGCATCTATATCTGACACGTCGGTATAGTGTGCAGAAATCTGTGCCATTGTATTAATGTTTTAAGCATTAAATGTCTACAACAGCAGTGTACCAGCAAGTTATTCTTCTTTATATGTGTCCGTGTTTTTCATTTTAAATGTAGCATTTGTTGTATATGCGTGATTTTCGCATTCAGATCAGCTTGACGGCTTGATGACTATGTAAAACAACTGTAAGGAATGCTTCCAACAAACAGCATGTCTTTCCCCATGAAACAAATTACGACAACCCAAAGAAGACACTAGTTTAAAAAACCTTCATAAACTACACAGGAATGAATATCTTGCATTATAATTTATTTTTTAAAGAACACTTTTCTCTTCCATATATTTTGTCCTGTAGCATACCTGAGTCTTTTATTTGAGTCCATCCTCCATTCTTCCCTGAGGTAACACTGGCCATTACACAGCTCACTAGTGCTTTGCCATCACCGCAGGCTGCCTGCTGTCTTTTATTGCGGTTAGCATAAAGAGGCTATTATTGCACCTGTGGGTGCCCATGAATGCTACATTAAATTGGGTACAGCATGCAACAAGGAATTTGTACCATACGATATAATATAAGGGGGGTGGGGGTGGGGGGTAATAAGAACATGGGAGAACAATGTATCATAAGTACATTTTTAAATGAATAATTCTGTTCATCTTCATAAAACATTCACTTAGGTGGCAAGAGAAATTTACAAAGTTGGTGCCATTTTTATTCATCTCTCCATCAGGTATGTTCTCCTCTTTGCCTTTCTCTTATTTAGCATGACTGCCTGAGAAGAGGGAGAGTGTATGACCCTTTCTAAAACAACAGCATGCCACAAGTGTTGCTTTTTGTCATATTTTATGACTACTGCAATATTCCAAAGCAGCCAGCAGCATTTTATTTTATAAATATTTTACGACTGAATCCACTAAGCTACAACCGCACATTTACTGATGTGGGACTTAGAGCAATTCCATTGGTTTTACTGTATACTACTTAAGAGTAAAAACCTTCAGACATTGTTCATAACGTCCATTTCATTTTAATAATTTATCCACTTCTAATTTAACATATTTAATTCACTGAGGCAAGGCCTCAAGTGCATTCAAGCAGCGTTCAAGTGCTAGTTTCAAGTTTATTATACAATATGATTATGGTTGCAATAAAAACTTTAAAAAAGGCAACAAAATGCAGTAAAATAAACAAATTAGGTTTTAAATGCAAAAGAAAAAAAGAAAAAACAGACAGTTGCAGAGTACTAATTATTTTTCTACGTTAATAAACATCTCTCATCACTTTTTCTTTTAATATCTATTCATGTTGATCTTATACTATGAATAAAACAATAATACAAATAAAATGTAAAAAACTTTCTTATTGAATTATGTGAAAGTGTTTATATTGTAAATTTTAAAAAATGAATGTTATATGCAAATAAAAATGAATGACTATGCAAGGTAAAAAAAATCTGTTTAAAAATAAATCAAAACAAAAGGAATACAAAAATATTCTACTGCGAAGCTATAAAAATTCACCTTTGTATGTTAACAGTGTGCCAACATGGAGCAAGAGGTCTCCTGTGTACAATCGTCTTCATGTCATTCCATATGCATCTGATATGATTTAGATATGTGCTCATACTGGGCCATTCAAAAATGTTCATCTTCTCAAGCCATTCTGTTGTTGACTTGGACTTGTGCTTTGTGTTGTTATCATGCTGGAATATTTTGAACATTTTCTTCACCTTTATCTGTCTAACAGAAGCCAAAATATATAATTAATGTTTTTCGGAGCTGTCCATCATTGCTTCTAACTTGACTAGTCCCAGCTCAAAAGAAAAAGCCCATGTCACATCAGCACCGGATTTGGCACCCCACTACATTCATCCAATGTGTCACATTTCATAAACATACCCATTACAGACCACATAACAGGCCACAGATCCAATTCTGCAGCCTATAGTCATGGCTGCCATAGACTACAACACCAAACACACACAGACTCTGCCATATTCACAGTCACTGATCAATCACACCCGGAACTCAATCACTTTCAAATCCTCCTTTGATTTGCACCTTTTAACAATAAGATCCTGTACTTGCTTCTAAGCTCTTTGTACAACCTTGCGTCAGCAGTCAGCTACAACCAAGATATGAGGAAAATCCTACAGAAACAGCTGATCATTATTTTGGGTTATTCAGAATCAATTTACTGATAACAGGTGTATGATAATAGAAATTCTTAACATGAGTTTAAATGCGATTGGATAATATTGAGCATAGTCATAGCCTGGCATATGTACAAACAGGTTTTATTCCTGAAATGTTTATATTAAAGATTAGTGTTTTTTGGGTTCTATGTCAAATTACAGGGGGAAAATCCAACATGATTGATCTTGGGTTTATTTTTACATTACAATAAGCTTCAATTTTAATAGGGGTGTGTAAACTTTTTGTATCCACTATATGTAATATGCTATAGACACTAGTGTGTATTTGCTTTTCTTGCAGAACTTGCAGTTCTGTTGTCGTCATTGCAACTTCTTAATACAGATCTACATTCTGTGTTGATTGTTAGTGCAGGCTTACTTGAAGGAACAACATGTGTGGCATGTTCTATGAAAATTCAACCACCATCTCCCCTTTGGTACATTTCATCTGTTTGAGAAAAATTACCATGGATGTCAAAAAGAAGAGGCAGGGAAGTAGTAAATAATTGAACAGAAATGCACACCCATGCAGGGAATGTTGGGGTGGGGTGACTGGGGGATGATGTCATCCCTACAGAATCATCTGGCTCCTTGACATGAATTGTATTGATGCCTCTTGGTCCATAGTCCTGTTTTAGTTCCCCTCAGCAGTGTTGCCATGACCACAGTTTTCCTCTGTAATTGGTCTGATATTGTTATTTTTCTTTTTTGGTTGTTTGTTTGTTTGTTTAATGCAAATAATAATTACAAAGCCTATGTGGATTATGATGTGGATAAAATTATTGGCATCAATTAGTGCATGCAATGGTGTATCAATGGAAATAAAGTACTGTAACTACAGTACATAAACACTGGGGAAGAGGAGACCAGTTTTAATTTTATAAATGCACCTGGTTTACTTTTTAAAGAGCCCTGAAGTATTTTATCATATTTAATAAAATGAGACCATTGTAGGACCTTGGTGAAAGCACTGATCAGGAAAGTTATGTGGTTTCAATACCACCTCTGCTTTTGGAATGTGTCAAATAATAGCAAAGCTCCTGGGCAGAGCCCAATAGGCATGGAACATGTCTTTGATGGCTGTCCCGTTTCTGTACTCTGTCACTTACTTGATGCTAATTGGCTATGTATAGCTCACCCAGTAGCAAAACTGAAACCCAAAAAATACAGCTTCCTTCACCACCACTCAGACTCATGCAATACGTGACGGCCTGCCAACAATTTTAAGTTGCCTACAAGAGCTTTTAAAGAATATGATTTTCGTACATTCTTTGCATCGACCATTACCATGAAACCTAATGCAGCACCCTTCCACTAGGTGGGACCAGCCTGTTTCAAGCTGATCATTCATGATGCATGCTAGCTTGTCACTGTTAAGTGTTGTCAGAAAAGGTAAGCAAATAAACAAAAGATGACAAACACCTAAACGAATAATTTTGCCATGCAAATTTTGTGGTTGCCCTTTTAGGATAGATGATCAGTGACTATTAGGCCCTTGATCACCTTTAAATTTAGTGATGTGGCCCTCAGTGAAAATGAGTTTTAAATCCCTGTATAGGGTCACGGGAAGGCTAGAGCATATTTCAGCCGACAATGGGTGAAGGCAGGGTACACCATGAACAGCTCACCAGACCATCACAGGGTCAACACACACAACCATTTACAATCACACTCACACCTAAAGGCAGTTTGGAATAGCCCATTAGCTAATATGCATGTTTTTAGACTGTGGGAGGAAACCGGAGTACCTAGAGGTAACCCATGCAAGCACAGGGAGAACATGCAAGCTCCACACAGAAATGCCCGAGTAAGGAACTTGAACCCAGAAACTTCTTGCTGTGAGGCGAACATGCTAACCTCTACGCCACCGTGCTGCTCAATAAAGAAACTGAACCCCCCCCCCCCCCAAAAAAGGCTCATACAACCCCAATCAGACCCGCACAGAATAATGAAAAATAGACAATCTAACTTAGGTAGGCAGACAAAACAACATCAAACACCAACAGCAACACAGTACACAGAAAAGGCTGTTAAAAGAAAACCCAGTGTTAACCTTTTATTCTTTCGCGCCAGAATGAAGTCAAGAACTGTAGAGGAGACTTATTTATTTATTTCCTATAAGGCTGAAGTTGACTCAGCCTTTAAGGGAGGTGTGTAACTCTTATAACACCAGCCTCTCAGAGATATCTGTTAGGAGTTCCACCTTTAGGCTCTGTAATCTATATGGTAAATATTCTTACCCTATGCAGTGTAAATAATAATATCTGTTTAGATATTATCTGGTAACTAATGATAATATTAAAGTTTTATATAGGTTTTGGGATGATCAGATGTTGCCCTACTGGGATCGCCCTACTGGGATCTGCCCATATAACATGTAAAATACTCTCCATCACCTAAACCTAATGTATTCTTAAAGCCTGTGGGTTAGGCTCAAATGTATTCAATACTAAGAATTTAAACAAAGATTATAATAATAATAATAATAATAATAATAATAATAATAATAATTATTATTATTATTATTATTATTATTATTATTATTATTATTATTATTAATAATAATATTATTATTATTATTGTTATTATTATTATTATTATTATTATTGTTAATAATAATATTATTATTATTGTTATTGTTATTATTATTATTATTATTATTATTATTATTATAATTAACTGATATCCTCAGCAGTGATATCTTAAATTAAATGTAAATAGTAAAATGTGGTGACAGAGCAAGGTTAAAGAAACTGATCATACCAGTGGAGAGTTTATCTTCATAGATAAACGAATAGTACTAATAATCTGTTTTTATCAGTGGCAGCCAGTAATGTCAATGGACTGTCTCTGTTACTCTGTATCTGTTATCAGTTCTCAGAAGAGCAGCAAAAACTGCCTACACTATTCTTACACTATTTTGGGACAATGACTTATCAGATGGTATATTTTAATAAGGGACTCTGACTCATGTCTGCCTTTATCATGTTAATTTTTTATGGAAATAGAGCAACAGGGACTGCATATTGTTTATTAAAGCATTTTTACAGCCATAAATCTTATTTTCACTCACTCATTTCTGATGTCACAGCATTTTAATCCATTTACTTTTGCCTAAGGATGTGATCTTAGACTTAAGCTCCACATTAGTGATGTCTCACATCCTCAACCAATAAAGATTATCACTTTACAGAGTGTCCATCAACTATCTAAGTGCAGATGAGAGTTGACAGGGCAACACTCAAGCACAGAAGAATATTTAGGTCAGACAGCCATTAGGAATGACTAGGGTGCCAAAGAAATGTCTCTTACAGTCTGCAAGACTCATGGGTCAATAAGCAATATGCAGTTTATGATACAAATATCAAGATGCGATACACACTACACAAAAATATTTTTATCTCTTTACTGTGCCTCATCCTGACACTTTACCATATCAAAGTTCATATTTCTTTCACTTGTGACACTGACTGAGACCACACTCAACTGAAGCACAAACCTGAAGATGGAGCTCACATGAAAGGTTCTGGGATACTGGAACTTGCAATTCCCTTTACACCTTTTGGGTTGCCATGTCACACCGTTTTATCTACACTTGAATGGTCATGCCTTAGATAGCTACCTTCCTCCTTGTTTCTCTCTTCTTCTAACTAGAATCCATATCTACTTTCAGGACATCTAGGCTATCACCAACTACACGACAAAACCACCTGACTGTGGCAAACATGTCTCCTTTTCATATGCACTGAACAACTTCTACATTTGATTTGAAGCACAAAATGGCATGGCAATAAGAAAGACCATCCCTTCTCCCGATTTTCCAGGTGTTGCGTCTAACCACAGTGTGAGGAAAACTCTATACAGAGTCAACACAGATAATTCAATTCAATTGAGATCAGTTTTATTTGTATAGAGCTTTTTACAATTGATATTGTCGCAAAGCAGCTTTAAATAGTAAAACAAATTTTAAAAGGAATTTAAACATTGAAACATCTTTCTACAAACGCTACACATCCCTAATGAGCAAGGCCGCAGCAATGGTGGCAAGGAAAAACTCCCTCAGTTGACACTAGGAAGAATCTTTGAGAGGGACCAGACTCAAAAAGGAAACCCATCCTCATTTGAGTGAAACCATATAAAAATACAAACCATATAAGAAAAACTTCATTACAGTCCAACATGTTGGTTTTTGGTTATGGTCAGTTGGTTATACCACAATTGTAAGTCCTACATAATTGTGGCAAAAGAGTTTATATCACCAGCAGTGAAAAGTCATCTTCACAGTCTCTGAGTGCACATCTGGGTCCATATGGATCTTCATCAGCATAAGCGAGGGGCTTCCAAGATGAGAACTCCAGGACAGACCACAGGACTCAGAAAACAGAAGGATCAGGAGGATCAGGATCACCGGCATCCCAGAAGCAGCATGTGTACCTCAGCAAAAACAGATAGAGAGAGAGAGAGGGTTTGTTAGGCATGTTCATAACAGTGTAATGGTAAAGAAGATTTTATTAGTGGTGAGTGCAAGCAGGGACTCTGGCATGACTGACTATGGCAGCATAAATAAAAAGAGAGAACCAGAAGGAAGGCAGACATGAGGGCACCCTGTGACATTGGGCCATCAGCCACTCCACTGTAATATCCCTGGCAGAATGTTCAGAGGATGTGCTGATCAGCAGGGAGATGGTTTCACTGACATCTTCAACATCTGCAATGCTTCCAAAGTGCTTCAAGACCACCACCACTGTGCCCTTGCAAAAGAAGTCTTCAGTGTCCTGCCTCAATGACTACTGTCTCTTTGCACTCACACCCATCATTACTGTGCCCCCTGCAGTTTGTATATTGCCACAACCGTTCAATAGATTACGCCATAGCCACCACACTCCATCTGGCCCTTAGCCACCTGAAAAAGAACTACACATACATTTGATGAGACTTCAATTCAGCATTCAACACAGTCAGTCCTCAGCAGTTAGCAGAAAAGCTGAGCCTGCTACACCTGAAACCTCCCTCTGCCACTGGATCCTGGACTCCTTTACTGAGCAATCTCAGTGAGTCTGGATTGGAACCAGCACCACCACACTGGGCACTGGGACCCTCCAGGGTTGTGTGTACAGTCCACTGCTGTTGACTCTGCCGACTTACGACTGTGCAGCAATGTACTGTTCAAATCACCTCATACAGTTTGCTGATGACACAACTGTGGTTGGTCTCATGAGTAAGAAAGGCCAGTCAGGAGGTGCATTGGTCAACAATCTGTCTCTAAAGATGGACAAAGCAAAAGAGATGGTTGTTGGCTTCAGAAGAACGCACAGTGACCACTCTCTGTTGTACAGTAATGGCTCATTCTTGGAGATCATCAAGAGTATCAAATTCCTTGGTGTTCATTTGGCAGAGAACCTCATGTGTTCCTTCAACACCAGCTCCATAGTCTGGAAAGCCCAGCAGTACCTCCTAATAACACTGAGGAAATCACATCTCCCGTCAACCGTCATCACAACATTCTACAGGAGAATTGTTCAGAGCATTCTAAGAGTTGCATCACAGATGAAGATCATCGAGGTATGTCTTCTATCCATCACAGATATTTACAACACATGATGCATCCAGAAAGTCAGCAGAATTGTGGATGACCCCACGCTTCCTTTAAACAATCTACTCACTCTCCTGCTGTCTCGAAAAAAATTACCAAAGCACTCAGGTCCTCACAGTCATCTTCTTCACATACTTTGTAACACTTTATTCTCTCATGCCATCAGACTTCTTAATTCTCAGGGACTGGACTGGTACCACACACACACACACACACTTATTGTTATTTTAATTTTTTTTCACTGTCCTGCAATCCTGTTGGCACATGCTGCAAACACGAATTTTACGCTATTATGTGTAGTTTTGTAACACCATGGTCCTGTAGAAATGTTGATAATTTTTTACTGTGTACCGTACTAACTGAATCTGGTTGAAATGACAATAAAAGCAAGTTGACTTGACCTAAGTTGACTAGAATGATACTAATGGGATTCATCTCTCTTCTCTGAGTGTCTGCAATGCAGACAAGTTATCTACTTCAATTATGAAATGCTCATTGGTAATGCTTTGATTAAATTGTAAAATTTTGTTTAAAAAAATTAACCAGCCCTATAAAATGGCAAAAAAAAAAAACAACCCTCAGGCTTCAAATTGAAACTAAAAAGTTGTTCACACTTTATATTTTTTTAGATTCTTGCAGCTCTGCAGGGATATTTCTAATAAAATCAAGCTGTTTTAGAAAGCAATAATAATACTCTTTTATTTGTCTTTTTATTCCCCTATTTAATTTTTATTTCATCCATTACATTTTGTTATACCTTTTGGAGTCTTTGTGCATCTACTAAATGCAACATCATTGGTGAGATCATCAAACTGAGTAATAGTAATGTAGATTGCAGACTACGGATAAATGTGTTTTCATAACCTGCCTGCACATTGAGGTAGCACTAAACTGCCTCCAAGGTGATTTGTTATTTAATTAGAAATTGTGTAGCTAACATTATTTTTTAATGAGAGGACTAGTTTCCCCAGACTCAGAAAGTCATTTAGTGTCAATGGATCACTCTGGGGAGTGCTAACCCTTGTCTAGGGGGTTTAAGTGATTTGGGAAAATGTCATTTTATGGAATCTTTTGTTTATTAAAGATATTTGCAAAGAAATTGAAGCTACATAGTCTGGACTATCCTTATCCTTTTGGGGACCCTAAGCAGAATAAGATTTGTGTGCCCCAGTAATTTACCGACACTCTACATCTCACTGTCAGAATACAGCACTGAAATGATGCATGTTCTAAACCTGTAAAAATTAAGTTACTTTAGAAATACTATGCAGGGTACAGATTAAATAATTTAATATGCAGACAATTGGTTTACCATTTACGAGGAAATTTGATTATAGTAAAGGTGCTGTAATCACAGTAACAAATAATACACAGCTCAGTTTAATCTTTATTTATGTCACTTATTAATGAACATTCTTGAAAATAAGTTTCTAAAGAACATTAGTAATCTTAAAATAAAATGCCTGCAGGGTGTCTTTTGCATGCCTATTTCTTCCAAACTGCAGCCTAATTACACAAACAGGATAAAAAAATCCATCTAGCAAACTAAAGCGTTCTTCACCCTGTCCTCAGGAGAACCACTGAAAGTTGTATGTGGAATCAGATAACAGAGAGCGTTTTCTGTTTTGCTGAGATTCTGCTTGGGAAATGTTACAAGTTGAAGATCTTTTGACACCATTAGTTACCCCTAAATACCCTAAAACAATATTTTGGTTACTATTTAAATAATAAAATATTTAAATAC
>JAQMYF010000023.1:36515971-36553471 GCA_030014195.1 Neosilurus mollespiculum | reverse complement strand
ACAAAGATTAGATTTGAATTTATGAAGATTGGTTCACCTAGGTCGGTGGCGTAATCTATGCTGTTGTAGTATTTCACATGTGGCCCCCTCGTCTCCAAGCAGTCCAAGGGCCTCCGTATTTCACCATGACAATGTAATCACAGCTTCACATTAAAAAGTCATTATTGTTTAGAATGGAGGCCTCGTCCAGAAAAACACTGCCTATAAAATCTCTTAGCCTTTGTCTCTCAGAGCACTTGTTTACTCAAGAACACAACCTCAGGTGATTTAAATGGGCAACCTATACTTCCATTGGTTTGAAAAAGGATCCCCCCCCCCCAATATTTTTCTTTATAGGATATACCTATACACACCTTTCTGAGCATTATTCAAGCATGTACACTTCACACAAACGTTCCAGGCTACACTAAAAGATACAGTTAAAATATCTACTATACATTTAATCTACATCTCCAAAAGAAAATTTATTCATTCATTTTTTGTAATTGCCTTATCCTTGTCATGGTTGTAATGGATCCTTATCTTATCCCAGGAACACTGCGTGCATGGAAGGAGGACACACCACTGACAAGATGCTTTAGTAAAATGATTAGCATTCAATTATCCCATTCCTGTATTTAAATTCTTAAATAATTTTAAATAATATTCTACTTCTTGATAATGAAAAATAAACAAACAAATAAATAAATAAAACATTTTACCATCAAATTAATAATGGAAGAGTTGGACAGCCAGGGTTAGCAAGCTTACTTGGTGCTAACCTTAAGCAGCGGAGTTAGAAGGGAACCTCTGCTGCATACCACTTAGGGATGATAAAGTCACATTTGGTGGCAAAAAATATGCCTATTTTTTGAAAATAAAAAAAAAATATATGTACTTACCATCAAATAGTTTTATTCCAAATTTTTGTTGGTTTTTGTAGAATGTATCTAGAATTAATGGAAGAACCGTAGCTTGGCTCTGTCGGAGTACACAAAGCTCACCAATATGAGCCTGACAAGGGTTAAACATGTAAAAAGTAAACTATAGAAAGCTGTTGCTGAATTGAATAGTCCCCCCGATGTTCCATCTCAGGTACTATTCAGTGACATTCATCTCGCCTTCAGGGTATAATTGTTAATTATTTTAACTTTAGGCTTGTTCATGGGGTAAGGTAATTATTTGTACTCTTTACACACTGCTTGGAAATATACACATACCCTTTTGGTCATAAAGAAAAAAAATAGAAATAAACATAGTTACCATGAGGTGTAGTAATAATCCCCGGGGTATGTTAATGTAGATTATAACTTTGGGGACAGAAATGAACTCACATTCCACCCCTATTTCTGACAGTATAGGAGAAATGAAAGTTTTAGATATAGGATGACAATCAATAAAATCTGTTCTAATACAATTCAATTCTTTATTTGTATTAAATTAATAAACATGCTATTTATAAATACTTAGTTGTTATACTCTGATACATTACTCCTAAATTTCCACACCAATTCATCACCTCACCATCATGTATCTTCATATATTTACTTCACAGATTTCTGCAAATAAACCCTAATCCAAAGGCTGCACCTATTTCCTAGAGGTTAAAGCAACGATCCTATTGGCTTTATTGCTTAACAGTATGAAACTGAAGCATGCGTTGGGACTGAGCTCACAGGTCATTGTCCTTGACTCTCCACTATTGTGGCATCTCAGTGGAGCCCAGACACCAGTAGAGACTGAGGATCCTGGAGTGAATAAAGGCTGATTTATTGGCTGCTTTTGAGGAGATGGCACATGGGGTATAATTATGTATTAAACAATGTCTGCTAAGTAAGATTAGGACTGAGGTGGTTAGGCTGAAGTGTGACAGAGAAAAGGACTACTGGAATATTTTCTCGATATGGATCGCCACATGTTAATTTCTCTCTCTCACTCTTGTATTCTTTGTTTCCAGGCAAATCAATACTGAATTTTTATGTACCTGCATCTCTTACTGAGTTAAAAAAAAAAAAATTCTAAAGTCAATAAATTCCCAATTGATTTCATCATTGCCTTCTCGGTCTTATCATGCCCAAAAACACTAGACCTCCCAGGCCATGAGGATATTAGTTTCACATACACTATTGATTGTACACTGTTTGTCTTATTAGTCATGTCAATGTTCTGTCAGTTATCATATGAGATTAAGAGAGAATATATTGCTCTGTCAGTGCCAGACTGACATGAAATTTAAATTATAACTATAAAAATTAGGTCTAGGTCTAACTTCTCAAATATACAAGAGACTACCGAGTAGTAAACATCAGGTGAACACAACGATATGTTGATGTTTGGTATTCACTTTCTGTTTACACAGATCTGTGTAATTATTTCCATTTGCTAAAATTGTGTTGTGCTCAGACTCCATTTCATTTGTAGATTTATTGCTGTTCAAGTTGGACATAGGAATAAAAACCCAAGCTGGTTAAATGACTCGTTACATACTGATTTACAATCCACCATTTAATTATGTCACAGCATGACCTTACTGGTAACCAAGACCTCATAGCTCTCTCTGGGGAAGGTTCAGAGCAAAGAGAGGCTTCTCTGAAAATCACACAAGCAGGTTTGACTGATGTTTATAACTGTATAATTACTGAAGTATTGGTATAATGGAACCAGCGGTAACTCATACATATGAATATACATTTACATGTAACTTATAAGAGAGACATTAAATGTAGGACTTATATATATATATATCACGGCACAGTTGTCTACTGGTTAGCATGTTCGCCTCATAGCACCTCCCAAGGTCCCGGCTTCAATTCCCAGGCTTGGGTATTTCTGTGTGGAGTTTGCATCCCTGTGCTTTCATGGGTTTCCTCCAGGTCCAAAAACATGCACAGTAGGCTAACTGGCTGTTCCAAATCACCTCTAGGTGTGAGTGTGAATGTGAATGGTTGTATGTTTGTTGGCCCTGCAATGGTCTGGCAAGCTTTTCAGGGTGTACCCCACCCTCGCCCAGAGTCGGCTGAGATGGGTGCCAGCCTCCCTGTGACCCTAATTAGGATTAAGCAGCTTAGAAAATGAATAAATGAATAAATAATAATTACCTTAATTAATTACAAAATTGAGACACTTACATTTATGGCATTTGGCAGACACCTTTATCATTTTTCTTTTATACGATTGAGTGGTTAAGGGTTAAAGGCCTGGCTCAAGGGCCCAACAGTGGCAACTTGGTGGTACTGGGGCTTGAACTCCAGACCTTTGGATCAGTAAGCTAGAGCCTTACCCAATGAGCCACCACTGGCCCTACCATATTATTAGAACTATATTATTTTTAAATTAGATTTTTTTAGCATGTTTAAACGTGTCCTCAAATCCTGTGAGAGAATGAAAATATTGCCCAGTAAAAATAAATCTACCCTTTACTAGAATGTTTGTGATATTCTCCTATTTACACCTAACGTGATGTATATATTTTAAAGAGGATCAGTAAAATACAGCATTTGTAGGCACTTTTTCTCTTGTGGTATAGGCAATAACAAGTCACACATATTCAGACTATAAAAATGTAAAAATAAACAAACAAATAAATAAATAAATAAATAAAAGTGCTTTTGTTTACTATGTCTCCTGTAAAGTAAATTCTTGATTTATTGAATAATGGAATGTGATTTACATTTAGAGGGCAGTTTAGGACCACAGAGATCAATCAAGACTATTAAATTTTGATAATGAGATTTGCATTATGAAATTAAAAGGGATGGATTTATGTTTTCTTCAGTAAAAGATACTGAAAAAAATACAATAAACCATGTTCCCATCAATACCCAAATAATTAGTGAGCTAAACAATCTCCAAAATTAAATAAGATAAACAACTGCATTAACAAACAAAAGTCCTGTTCAGGCTGTACCCTGCCTTCTCCCAGAGTCGGCTGAGATAGGCTCCAGCCTCCCTGCAATCCTAGTGGGATTCAAAGGTTTGGTGAATGAATGTATGAGTTTTTAGAAATGTAGTGCTGATCACTTTCAACTTTCAAACCTCTATTTTTTAACATTTTCCTTCTTCTTTCATGTTTCTCCCCTAACGCTGTTTTCTGAGCCATATTTTGTATCATATATTGACATAAAGATTATGCACAACCAGCCCATTTTCAGCTCTGAACCCCTGCCATATCCTTCCCCAGTTAGCAGGATCTTTTTTATTAGTGTAAATTCAGTAATGAATGCTGAGAGTGATCTCACAGCCAGGGCCAATCTTATCCAGATTGACTTCATGTTCCTGCTTCTGCTTCACTCTTTAAATCAATATTAGACCAAAATTTCCTATGCTCTATTCTTGTTCTCTAATTATTGGACTCCTGTAGTGCAGACAGAATAAACTGGGCTCATTTATATCTTCATAGATGTCAGTGAATCTGATAACTACATTATGTATACTTTCTCACTAGTTTGGGGACAAAATTAGGAAAATGAGTAACCATACTTCATTTCAAAGGATGACTTTAGTTATTAATTATTCATAGGTTTCTATAATGTATTTAGAGTTATAATGGACTAATTTTGCTAGTGTTTTACATAAATATTTTGAATGGTAATATCTAATCTTCTATGGTAGATAGAGTATTGAAATATGGAAGCACTGAAACACTGAATTAACCACTAGGTGAATCTCATTTTATTGTACACCAAAAGCACTATCTGAAATCTACAGTTTGAAGTAGAAGCTTCCTTTTTTCATTTCGATTTAATTAGAATACCTACAGTATAAAAACTTCAGTACAAATTCATAAGCATTGCCTACATCTTTAAATCTATCTAAAAATTAAATAAATAAATAAATAAATAAGGCAGTGTCAAAACTTCAACATTACAGGACAATTTTAGCTTGACATAAAAGAGAGGAGAATAGATTTTCAAAGTTTAAAACAAAACAACACAAGTAGTACATGCTGACAATTGATGGTTCTTCCCTCTACCATCTTTCATGTAAACATAAAGCTCATTTCACTGGTTTTGGTACATATAGTGTAAGTTTTTAGTACAGATTTTTGTAATAAATAAATAAATAAGCAAACAAACAAACAAGCAAACAAATTGTAATGGCCTGGCGAGCTGTCCAACTCTGCCCTCACCCAAAGTCGGCTGAGATGGGCGACAGCTTCCCTGCGACCCTAATTAGAATTAAGCGGTTCAGAAAATGTTATGTCATGTCATGTTATTTTCTGAACCGCTTAATCCTAATTAGGGTCGAGGGGAGGCTGGCGCCTATCTCAGCCGACTCTGGGCGAGGGCAGAGTACACCCCGGACAGCTCGCCAGGCCATCACAGCGGTTCAGAAAATTATTATAATTATTTATTTGTTTGTTTGTTTGTTTGTTTGTTTGTTAAATAATATTAAAACTGTGTGTTACAAGGGTCCTTAAACACAGCATCTTTTTTTTTGTATATCTATAAGTCTAAGTTACAAAAAAAGAATGTCACACTCACTGAACAAAAGTAACAGTCATAATCAGGTCATCACATCACCCACTTCCTTCATCTCTACTCAGGCTATGTGGCCCATGCAGCTGGTTATAATTTTAATGAGCATAAATGAAAACTGAAGAGAGCAAGCTAACGATTCAGGGGTCTGCTTAATGCTTTCATAATAATTTTTAACATTACACATTACATCATCCCTATGGGGAAGCACTACTGTCATTCATTTTGGTGTGCTTGGACATGGTATCATTACTTCCTTGCATTCTAATTAACCTTTCATCTGTTCTTTAATCAGCTTTATCTGCCAGCCAAGCAGCTGCTGGATTAGCAAAGAGTGACTTGGCATTAATGGACTGCTGAGAAATAGGGGTGGAGAAATTAAGCAAAATGGAGAGATACAGCATTGGTGCACAACAGTTATGGCAAATATTGCTTCATTTTAGAAAACTATTTATGAAACAGGCAATTAGAGGTGTGCTGGTTATGTACAGACAGAAGTAGGATATGATTAGTTCAGTAATTTTCTTTTTTTTGGGGGGTTGGGTGTAATTATTATTATTATAATTATTTTTTAACGATAGTTTTTAAACTTAATACCATGTCCAGTTTGTCAAAACTACACACAGAGTGTGCTTTCAAATACATACCTGTGCACACCAGTTAACATTCGGTGCAAAATGCACTACAGCGACCAAAACACTTAATAAATGACCCAAAAGTTATTCATGCTGCCACAACAATGACAATTACTGTCACCCAGCAATACTACAAAGACACTCAGTGTTCAGCGAGCCAAAAAACAAAGCATAAAGCATTGCAATTTGTATATATAAAGTGTGCCTGTATCTTGTACTTTTGCTAAACATAAAATAAAACAAAACAATTACATCTTTTGAGTGTAAATATTGTAATGCCACTCAATTCTAAAGTGCTGTAATATGTTTCATTAGATGTTGCAGTTGAATACAGTAAATAGTACTGATGGCTTTACTGTACTGCAAAACAAGATAAACTATTTTTACCGTGTAAAATTAAAAACTACACAATAAAGAAATAATTTACATGGTAGTGAATAAATTACATTACTTACTATGTTATGCAGAATCTAAAAGATAATGCCAGTGTGTGCTGTGTTGGTCTACGATACCTGGACGTATTGGTGCCTGAGTTCCTTGATATTATAAAATACACTGATAGCTATAATGTATGATGTGCTGCCATATCCACTGTTTTGGCATAAAGTACTGTCATTATAGTTATGAAGTTGTGTTGCACTGCAAATGGAAGAAGCCCCTCCACGCCAAGGTTTTTATGTAATTTTATTAGGTTCTGATCTGAAAGTTAATTGTTTAAAATTAGCTGTAGCTGTAGTTTTGCTAGTAGAGCACATTGTTTGAGAAAGGCATTTATGAATTTAGGAAGAAATGGTAATTTAATGTGTTTTGTGTTAATGCAATGCAAAAAATAAATACAGTTTAGCTGACATAGTCTACTAATCTGGGCAAAGTATTTTGCAACAGAGGACATGGTATTAAGACAAGTGTAAAAACGACGCTGAACTCTCTTTTTAATATCAGCAATTCGACTAATACCTATGTAACATTACATGAGGAGGCTCTAAGCCCAAGAATTTTATTACTAGTAATGATATTCAATTGTAATCTAAATATGACAATAAAACTTGAAACAGTTAAAACAGTGAAACAAGGTGCTGGGCTGTAGGGAGATTTTAGGCAGACAGGAGAACAGAGAAAGGAAAGTGGGAACATCAAAATGATATATAGTTCAAACTGACGCTATGAAATGTGTTTCCTTTAATTCCTTGGAGAGAGCCTTCCTGATGTTATCAGGAATAACAAAATGACAGCAAAGGATGCTGGCTGACTTTAAAGCAGTCTTATGGGTAAATTTTACAACAGATCTCAAATTTGACTCTCATCACTCCAATCTATTGATCTTATGCATTACTAACACACATCCATCAGCTAGTAGATTCATTCCACGTATACGGTGTGCCATAGTGATTCAGCAGTCCCCAATAAACTCGCAGATGGTCTATTATTCTCACAAAACAACGGGACATTGGGGTAAATGGGCCAAAGGTTTGTTTGCCACAAAGTGTTATTCATTCTGAAAATTAAATAACTTTTATTCATTGGGAAAATTAAATGTATGGTCATGTATGGGTGACATGGTGCGCAGTGGTTAGCACTTCCTCCTCACAGCAAGGAGGTCCTGGGGCTGAGCCCCCTACCTGGGGAGGGCGTTTCTATGTGGAGTGTGCATGTTCTCCCTATGCTTCAGGTACACCGGTTTCCTCCCATGGTCCAAAGATATGTACATAAGGCTAACTAGCCATTCCAAATTGCCCCAGGTGTGAATTTGAGTGTGAAGGATTGTGTGTGTGTGTGTGTGTGTGTGTGTGTGTGTGTGTGTGTGTGTGTGTGTGTGTGTGTGTGTGTTTTCCTGCGATTGTCTGGTGACCATGCCCATGACCACACTACATAAGGTAGAAAGTCAAATGGGAGTGAGATTTTGGATATTACATCCCTGTGATGTATTGAGCATGAAGTGGAATAACTGTCCCTGTGGAGCGATGAAATCATTGGTTTTTGAAAAGTTTGCCTAGTGTCCTTTTTCTAATCTGATCAGCATGGCTGTTGTTCATGGTGCAGCACACAACTGTAATCACATTACAGTCTCATACTATCACTGGGCTGTCCATCATCCAGCTTCCTGCCGCTTACCAGAGAAAGCCACACATTTTTTCTTTTTATTTCTTTCTCTCTCACAGAGGCCAATCAGTTCATATGGCAGTGATTTCCCGATTTTCTTCATAATAGCTCTGAATGCAATTTGAGTGGACACAATGCAAAAGTAAAACAAATAAAAGAGATAAAACAGTGTGCTGTGTAGTACCTTGCTCACTGCAAACTGCATTTGCGTATACATTCTCCTGCAGTAAATATAGAAAACAAATTAATCATGATACAGATCCACAAGTCACTTCAATTATTTGAGAATCTAATGTGAATCTCTTTGTAATTGCACATGGCCTGTGGAATGATGGCAGCAGTGTGGCAGCATAATGTGGCAGCAAATGAAAGGCCACATCAGGAGCACAGCTGTGTGCTGAGACAATAAGCGTCCAGTCAGCACAACAGGGATGCAGCATCCATAAAGTCCAGCCTATCACAAATATACCCCCATCTTCTTCTGCCATCCCAAAATGGTCCTTTGCCCCCTTTTTCCCATAATAGTGCATTTCTCCTTTCTTTCAACCTCATTTGTTTTGTGGTAGGATTTAGGGCTGTTAAACTGAAGGATGGCTTTGGGAGGAATTGCAGCTTTTTTATGTTATAGGTTATTATCTGACTGTCACACTGTGTGTGAAAAGGCGAGTGATAACAGTGACGTCTCTGTTACTTCAGTGCCCGTGTCCTGCAGTACAGTCTATCAAGATGATGAGCTAGAAGAGGTGAAATAAAAGACAGCACCTTTGTGACACAGCCATAACATTCACTTTTCAGAGACTCAGAGATATTGTGGCACTTTAGCAGCTCAGATTTAATTGCATGGATCTGTGTGGACTTTTATACACCCTGAGGTGTAATCTTTCTTGAATCACTTCAACATATTTAAGAGTGACATCCCTCACTGCTTCTTCCATCTTGCCTTCTTTATAGTACATGGGACAATTATATTCGTTTCTTTCCAGGTGTGTGTGTGTGTGTGTGTGTGTGTGTGTGTGTGTGTGTGTGTGTGTGTCAGAGAGAGAGAGATAGAGAAAGAAAGAAATTGCATCAGGTCCTCCTCTGAAGATGAATGTGAGAACTCGTTCCACTGGGGGGTCAAAATACTGTCAAGTGATTACGTGAGCTATACTACAATATTTTTTTATTTCCCCAGTATCACGTACAGTTCAAAGAAACTGTCTTTATAAGAGCACATCTATCATAGTCCTACATATCTGTGTGCTCCACAGTGAGCATCCTGAATAAATGTATGGATTTGCATTTTCATCTCCTACAGTATGAGACGGGTTTTCAGAGCTTTCAGAATTAACTGCACCTTTCTGATAAGAATTCAGTATATATCACGAACTTGCATGGGGGACAATGCATTTTTGGTATGCATGACATGCTTTCCAGTATTGCCGAATAGCGTGTTTGTTCAGTGGTCAGTACTGGAAATGTTTATACAGTGAATATGAAGAAGAGGTGCATAATCAATACCCAGAGGTATTTATGTAGAGAAATACCTTATATTTTTATAATAGGATTCAGTTAATAATATCATTACATGATCTTAATCATAATGCAGAAGTGTAATTAAAGTGTCGAATAAAGTAAATTTCCACCAATAGTGAAAACTGTGTTCTGAATGTCTTTACAGTGTATCTTACTTGGACTGCTGGGAAGTACTGTTTGATATGAGTAATCTAAGATAAAGATGCCTTTAATTTCTTAATCACATTAGTTTCCTGCTGGAAAAGGTAAATAAATGTTTTTTGTTTGTTTGTGTGTTTTTTTTTTTACATGGTGAAGAAGTTGGGAAAGAAAACAATGAATTTCAAGAGAATGACCTATGTTACAATAGTTCATAATAAAACTGTTTAACACAAGGTAGCTCTTTCAGAAAAAAAAATAAGACTGTTTTCCATTTAACACAAGCTTTTGCTGGGGCGCTATCTATAAAACTCCACAATGGATGGAAACCATTTACACCATATGTCATTATGATATACAATGGCATTTCTGTACTGCCTGCTGAGTATACTTATTAAGTCATTGTCACAGCTTTACCAGTGAGGTAAATCAGAGAGGAAGCAATGAGGCTTCCAATGATGTAAATAACCTGCTCATCATAGTATGGAGCAAATAGACTGGACATGCAATACCTCACTGGGATGGATAGCATCCCATTTTGGTATTCCCAGGAGGCTCAGAATTCACTGCAAAGCAGCTGCTGAAAACAAATTAATAAACTAGTTGAAAATGAACAAACAAATAAATTAATCAATGATGTTATCAATATAAATGCTTAAACAGATTTAGCTGAATTTTCATTTTAAGTTATTGCTAGCGGGTGTCAAAAGCTTAAACAGTAATTTATCAGTTTTATCTGTATTACATTTTGGCCATACTCTGTGTTATTTTGGCCAATAAAGAGACACTGTATAATGGTGTCCATTCAGCACATTTTGAGAAGTGTTAAATCAGTGGTCACTAACCCTGTTCCTGGAGAGCTACCATTCCTGTGGGTTTTTTCTCCAATCAAAATTGAACACACCTCTTTAATCTCATCAAGAACTCCTTAAGGGCGGCATGGTGGCATGGTGATACCAGGCTCACTAGACTAATTGGCTGTTCCAAATTGCCCGTAGGTGTGGATGTGATTATGAATGGCTGTTTGTGTATTGATCTTTAATGGCTTGGCGAATTGTTCAGGGTGTACCCAGCCTTTGCCCAGTTTCGGCTGAGATAGGCACAGCTTTCCCGTGACACTAGTATTAGAATTAAGCAGTTCAGCAAATTATTATGATGATAAAAATGATAAAGAAGAACTCTAAGTCAACGATTAGATGATTGTTGGGCATGATTACAGTTGCAACCACAGTCTTCTGGGAGGTAGATGTCCAGGAACAGGGTTGGTAACCAAACATTAAATTGTAAATGGTTTCAGGCAGCAACCTGATGCTGTCATTTCAAGCGAGGATTTGTCTACCATCTTAATCTCAAGATGAAAGAATCCAAACAAGTATTCTATTCATTCATGTTCAGTAATGGCTTTAGGGTAGTCAGGGATGCAGTGGATCTGGACTTTTAATGCAGTGCTTTTAAAAAAATACATTACCCCTATAAACAAGAAAACATACTCATTTATAAATATAACTACAACTAGTGTTGTTTTTGCCATGCATCTGAAGAAGTACATCACTGCAGACCTAATCTACATGCTACAACAATCTCCACTTCTCTTGTTTCATTTACATTTACATTTACACTGTTTAGCAGACACTCTTATCCAGAGCGACTTACAGAAGTGCTTTAAAGTGACTATCAGTGAATATATTCTTATACTGGTTTGTCTGGACGTGCACTAAGTATACTGTCAGTCAGACTCAGTGGGTAGGTGTTGTGCATGTGTGTTTTTTGTTTGTTTGTTTGTTTGGTTGTTTTGTTTTGTTTGTTTTCATTTTGTTTAGTTTTTTTGAGCATGTGCGTGTAAAACATAGTGCTAAGCTAATCTTAGTACTGCCGAAAAAGGTAGGTTTTCAGTTTTTGTTTGAAGACACCCAGTGACTCAGCTGGACATCCAGAGGAAGTTCATTCCACCACCTTGAATGAACCTGTTATCTTTTTCCTTTCTTTCTGGCATTGGTCAATTATTCTTCTTTAGACAAGACAGTTGTAGCCTGTTTGTTGTGACAGAATCCTGAAGTCTGCTTGTTCTTTTCTATGGAATGGAGGTTTCATGCTTTATTTCCACATATGATACGTTCAGTTCACATGGGGCCAGAGGCATATTTCTTGCTGCACTATTACAAGCTCCCTAGCTGAGCATGAGCAACATTTCCACATTTCCCCATTTCATGGTGGTGGTAGATGAGAATCTCACAGCATGGTTCCAGTGTTCATACAAAGCTACAGTGTAAAGTTGATTCTGTCTAGCTACAGTAATAGCATTTGAGATTCCTCCTGTAACGTCTATTCAGCCCTGTGCCTTATGGCATCAGGTGAACTCAGAAAGAGGAACGCAATTATAGGGAAAGGTATTTTCCTGATGGGTTATGGCCCAGATGCTCATATTTCTCTCTCTCTTTCTCTCTCTCTCTCTCTCTCGCTCTCTCTCTCTCTCTCTCTCTCCCCCCCCCCCCTCTCTCTCTCTCTGAATCATGGTAAGGTTACAGTATACTATAGTATAGTGTGTAGTATATACATATATTATGTTTTATTTAGTGCAGAGCAGTTTCGTTATAATCCAGTTCACAAAAAGTAAAAGTGCTTTATAATCATGTGATTTAAAAATGTTAAAAGAATCTCTGTCTTAAAATGTACATTTAGGCACAAATCAGCACTTAAATGCACATAAAATTTTAGAAAAGCGATATTTTTTTAAATTGGAAAAGCAAATAACATGAGCCTCCAGTGACAAAACTAATATTGCGTGATAATTATCATGGATTTTTACAATATGCTGAGCACATTTTTTTCCTAAAGGGGAATCTGTTAGCATTTCCACTGATGGAATTGGCCTTTTATGAGCACTCAGTAAAATGTTCTTTATAACAGTTAGCTATTTTAAACAAATTGGTATTGGTGTTAATTGTTTTGGTTTCAAATTCCACTATAGAACGATAATGGACTCTAAGAAAACAGAAGCATTTTAGAGAAGACTCAAACAGAGGCTGAAGACACTGAGGTGACATCAGTTGATTCATGAGGAGGCTCAACATTTTGAACAGATGTACAGATGGTGATTAACAAAAACTTTTGGACAGTCAAACCCATTGCAACCAAATGCAATACTGCTTTAAAATGGTCATAATGTGAACATGATGAAAAGAATACTCATACTTATTTGCCAAACTGCTTAATCCTAATTAGGGTTGCAAAACCATTCACATTCACACACACGGACAATTTGGAACAGCAAAATCGCTTGATGTGCATGGTTTTGGACAGTAGGAGGAAACCGGTGTACCCAGAGGAAACCCATGCAAGCACAGGAGTACATGCAAACTCCATATAGAAATGCCCAAGCCCGGCACTCAAACCTAACCACACTAACCACTACCCCACTATGCTGCCCTTGCAAGGAATATAAAGTGCAAATAAAGTGTACTTTACTCAGACCTTTTTTCCCATCTGTGAACATTGCAAAATGTTCAAATGCTGGCTGCGTGGAAAGCTGTGACGCAAACCCACCCATAGCATTAAACATAGCACATTTGATACATGAGATTGTTGCCTGTTGCTTGATTCTATTAATTTGCAGAAAAAACTTCACTTGTTTATTCCATCTCAGTTTCCTCCATGACTGAGATGCCAACAGGGGCATCAGGTCCATCATGAAGATACATTTCACATGACAAAGTTGCATTCAGCCTTTCTTTGTCCCACACCACACAAATCACAAGATTTCCCACGGGAGCACATTGCTGTCCTCATCTATATTTTACTGCTGTCTGCATCCTAGAGGAACTAGACAAAATGTGAAAGGTTCACACTTTTGTTAACATACACATGCTATGCATGCCAAGAGTCCACTGGCAGAAACAATGCTATTTTAATCAATAAACAATTTTAAAAAACATGAATGCATAGAGTTTTTAATTCAGATTACAAATATGTACATGCGAGGTATAGACTGTGTTAGTGACATCTGGTGTGGTATTAATACTGCACATTACCTGAGGGTCAAAACAGCTTGAGAAGCATGATTTCTTGGCTTAGAGAAATCTCTTAGCTTCAGTATATTGATGAAGTTTGCAATGGTCCTAGATTATAGCTCAACAGTAAAATGTTCAATAATATTCTACCCTTGCAATTTTGCACATGGTACTCTTATTCCTGAAGAGTTTTCCCTGTCGCACCATAAACATTGACTGGGACTGGAGGCTGTACCTCCTGATGTCGAAAAACAAGCACACACCCCCCCCACCCCACCCCCCCACACACACACATACACACACACACACCTCCTTTTTCAATGCTTTTCTACATTAAGCAAAAATGTCATGCATCTCATTTAATGCTCTGTGTATTTTATTTTGTATTTTTATATTAGGAAGCTGCGCTTACAGATAATATGCCAAATTCTCAATTCTCACTTCTAGCTCTCTAAATGTGCATAAGCCTTTATGAGATAAAATATTGAATGAACATTAAAAAACCTAAATCCTATTTTAACTCTTACTAAGAACAACAGAAAACAATAGTCAGACAGCATAAGAAACTGACATGACAAGAATGGATGTCAGATTTCATTTTATGGTGCCAGGAAATCCACAAAACACAACAGAAATATATTAATAATATACATTCAATTATAGGACTACAGGATTGTCTCCTTTTCGCAGTGTTTCATTCACACTTTCTCCCATCTATCAGTGGAAAGGGACCATAAAAGAACAATCAGTGACCAGATAATATTTGGGTGGTAGGCAGCAGGGACGGGTAGATTGAAGCAGTAGGATCAGTGGGAGCATTTAATCCTAATCCCTAAATCCTAATGGAAATGTAAAAAAGGCTGGCACTCATTATCACTCACTTATCTGCCGAAGTGCTTTATCCTATTAGGGTCGTGAGGAAGCTGAGCTCATCCCAGCCGACACTGAGTTAAGGTGGGACACACCGTGAACAGCTCGCTGAAGGACCAAAACACACACACAATCATTCAAACTCACATTCAAACCTAGGGGGAATTTAAAACAGCCAATTAGCCTAATGTGCATGTCTTTATGGTAGGAAACCAGAGAAACCGGAGGAAACCCATGCAAGCACAAGGAGACTGTGCAAACTCCACACAGAAACACCAAAGCCATGGACTCACACCCAGGACTTACTTGCTGTGAGGTGCATGTGTTAATCACTAATTCACCGTGTAAGGCTGGCACAGTGGACATATTTTTAAAATTTTTAGTTTTTACTAAGCAAACTCAACTTTTGTCTTTTTTTTTGTTTGTTTGTTTGTTTGTTTGTTTTTGTTTTTTGCAAATTCCCATTGAAATAAAATGGGTAAGCTAGAAATCAATACTTCCAATAGGAAGTGACCTGACACTGTGTTAGGTCCGAACGATATATCAACACTTCTCTTCAAAAGCATAAAGTTGGTACATTTGTATTCTCTTGTCTTTCCCGTAGCAGATCTATAATGCTCTTGTCTCACAAGTGTTAAATCATAAAAGTCAGTGGAATGGAAAGTGAAATTAAATTGCACAAACTGCACAATCAATAAATATATTATTTGCCCTTGCCCAGGCTCAGGCCTTATCCTGATACCTCAGCTGTCCTACTGATCAAGCCTCAGGCCAATCAATTTAAATGTAAAATTTACTGTATATTTTGGGGCTGATAAAGTCTCAAGTGCCCCTGAGTCCTGGAAAAACATTGACAAATTTCTCTGCTTGATTAAATTTAATAGCCCAACCATCCTCACTCAGGGGATAACTGAACAATATTGAGGGGCAATGAGAAGGAGGAGAGATAATGATGAGAACACAAACATTTGCAGCATTTATAGCGCTCTGTGAACAGATGGTGCTGCCAAGCCTTCACCTTTAACCTTCTTCTTATTGACTTACCACAGCACTGTACCACCTTCTGGAATACAGACACACAGTTTGATGGAGCGTGAAGTTGGATGCTGATAGTAAGAGTGGCCAAAAATCAAGTGAGGCAGTTAACCTTTTATGATTACTGAAAAGACACCTCTATAAGTGTATCCACATGCATTTTATTCATAGCATGAGACTTTAATCATATGAACAGATTAAAATCAACTGGATTTCAATACCCACTGTCCTCCAACTTTGATACGCAGCCCAGCAGCAACATTATTGCCTCATTTTCTGGCAGATTTTCCCCAAACCTAGCTAAATATCTTACTAGTGGGCATCCAACCTCAATAATCAACAGAATGTGTATTATTTACATAATGTACAATTTATATTAGTATATATACTATGCATGATCTGATTGGTCAACTATCTCAGGATTAAAAAATATTACAAAACATTCTAAGTAGATAATGCTTTAATCTACATGACAGACACTTACAGTTTGCCATAGTCAATTGAAGCAGGTGGTGTTATCATCACGCATTAAAACGGAGAAACGAATTATAAAGATAGCTTTTTAATTTGCTTTTATTTTGTTTCTGTGTAGTATATACTAAAACACCTTTTGGAGTATGTACTAAACTCTGAAACATGAGACTAAACAGATGCCGTTAGACAATCAAAGCATAGAACTTCCATATACCTGTTCACAAATATGCTGTAAGCTTGCCTGCATCCATCATGATCTAAAAAAAATGAGAGGTAAAGTTTAAAAATCAAATTTTAGTGTGCTTTTTTTAAACATAATTCTAATGATGTATATACTAAAACAATTATGCACCTCAGTCTCCTTGAGGTTCCATGTTGGGGACTATTTAGCAGTATTCTGTTTCCTCCCACAGTCCAAAGACATGCACATAAAGCTACTTGGCTGTTTTAAATTGCCCCAAGGTGTGAATGTTTGTGTGTGTGTGTGTGTGTGTGTGTGTGTGTGTGTGTGTGTGTGTGTGTGTGTGTGTTGTTTCTGCAGTGGATTGGCGAGCTGTTGAGCTGTTCACCTTCACCAGAGTTAGCTGGGATGGGCTCCAGCTTTCCTATGCCCTAATAAATGATAAGGCAGTTCGGACAATGAAATGAGAAATTTAATGCATTATAATTCTTAGTTTCATTCTAATCAAATTTCTGTTTATTTATTCATCTTCAATAACAACATTATTGTCTTGTTTGTTTGTTTGTTGTTGGTTTTTTGTTTGTTTTTGTTTTGTTTGTTTTTTGCCATCAAGCCAGAATATATGTGCAAACAGAGGTTATTTACAGTCATTAATCTATCCACCAGTATATTTTTGGACAGTATTGGTATGCTGGAAAATCTGGACTAAACTTACTCAACCCTGATATAAACTTGCCTCTTGTGTTGCATTTGATTTTAAACTTTTCTTACCAATTTAATGATTAAATGCACCTTCTACAGGTTCCCAAATTCACTTTAGTCAGTGATTGTTTTAACTAAAGAGTAAATTCCATGAGCCATTTTGGTTAATTTTTTATTTGAAATTTAATTAACCAACTCAAACATTAGATTCATTATCCAAACATATAATTATATATTGGCTAATAAAGCATGCTGTCAAAAAACACTATATTATGTAACTGATTATCACACTGACACTATTTGTCAGTGTTAGTAACACACACTTACACACATACACACAGAGAAAGAGAGAGAGAGACATGCATATACACACAGAATACTGTCAGTGTGAAAATGCAGCAAGTATTATTTTGTGTGTATTAAAACAATGCATTGTCTTTATTCCCCTGACAAGAAAATACACTGACTGTATTAGTGTTGGAACAGCTGGGGGTTCTCTCAGTTTGCTTCCAAACATCTTGCAGTGGCAGCCGAGAAATTTACCCCAAGCTATGGAGCCATTATTGGAGTCCAATTGCAGTGTGAGTTAATTCCCTCAGCAATCGAACTGCTCTCATATGCAAGAAGCAAGAACAGTTTGAGAGGGTTACCTCTTGATGGCTTCTATCTAAGACTCATTTATCAAAGCAAATGCACTGGAATAAGATGAGCTGGGGTAATTCACTGAAATGGGTTGAAATGCTTACACAGGAGAATCTATGCTATTAAGTGATGAACAATTTAAAGCTGCTAAATGCACTATTTTCTTGCAGCTGTAAGTGCCAAGTAATAAACATTCAGGAAGAAATCAGGGTGCAGCCAAAACTGTATTCTACACACTGAATAAGATGCCTAAACAGCCATGACATCACTTTTGACTAACACACTATTTAGTGGAGTAGAATGTGGTTTGTGACATATCCCAAGTACTACAACTAAGGATTTAATTATCTGCTATTATCATTTCCCCTCAGATTTACAAAAGTATTATGAGAAGAAAAACTCATAGTTATAATTGCTTTATTAACTCAAAAGAACATATTTTTCAATGCATAAAGAACAAAGAAGCATGAAGTGTGCAACAGTAGTATTAATGCACATAAAGCAGAGCTCTGCTAAATGTGAGCAAAAGCCTAATTTCCTTTACCCTCAACCAAATTACTGTAAAATGAGTATAACACAAAAGTGCACAACAAAAATACACACTACTTTGTCATTGCTAGCAAGGTGGCTAAAACGAAGATAAAATACAAGATTTGTAAGATTTGATAAATTAAGAAAAAGCAATTGACTTACTATGATTTAAACACATATAAAATCACACCATTAGCCGTCATCATTTTCTAATAAGCAGTTTCAGAAAGAGGATTCAGATTAGAAATAAATCATTTTGCTCTCTCACTCATATTTACTCTTACAGTATTTTGACAGACACGCTTATCCAGAGCAACTTGTTTTTTTTGTTTGTTTTTTTTTATTACAACTGAGGGTTAAGGGCCTTGCTCAAGGGAGAACTTTACTGGGAGTGGGGCTTGAACCGCCCAAACTTTGGATTAGTAACCCAGAGCTTTGTTTCTTATGATTGGCTCTTTCCCCTACCAGTCACTGTGTAGTATATCTGGGGTTTTTTGTGTGTGCAAACACGGGCACTGTTGTGGTGATAAGTGTCCAGTTCACAGCGTGAGAGAATCCATTTTTCAGGTCTTTATTTAGCCTTTAGAATAAGAAAAGCATACAGTCAATCACACAGAAGAAATTGTTCCGGGAGAAAAACCTCGGACGTGGTCTACCATCTTGCACTGGCTTATATACAGTGCCCATTCCACTCTGATTGGTCTATCTTCCTCTAGCTCTAGACTCTGATTGGTCCCTCATGACCTCATATCTCGACATGTGTCAACAAGTCTGGACATGTCTCAACATGTCCTGAAAGTAAAATTATAAAATAATCTTACACACACTTCAGTGAATAAACTCCTCATACAATAGTCACATAAATCATCCAATAATCAAATAGTGCAGTCAGTCATACAATTGCTCTGCTATAGGTACAATCATTAACAATTTAAATATATATTTCATTAGACATGACTTCATTGGGCAGTTCTCCATTTCAGGATTTCTGTATTCATATTCATGATAACACTGATATTGATCAATAATTTATTCGAGTACGTGATAGGGAAGTCCAGCAATTTGAAAAAGATTTATGGAGTACCAAATATATGACATTATGACATTTCAGACCGGCAGGCCATAGGCCTTCCACAGTTCATGGGTCCAAAACACACAGCGCCCCCAGTGGCGCCTGATACCCCGATTTCCTCCACTTCAGTACAAACGTAACATTTCTAAAACTTACACCTAAATTAAGGACCCAAATGTTGTCAGAATAACTCATAGCGGCTTAGAAACCTATTTATTTTTGTTCCCTGATTCTGTAAAAATTGTGGGCCAGGGTGGGTTGCCCCACGACTCTAGTAGAATTCAGTGGTTGATAAATGAGTATGAGTTAGTAAGTGTGTGATTATTTCACTGAATTGCAGGTATAAGTGTAATGTGTAATGTGTGATGTGTGAGTCTGGTCATCTCTAAAACATAATAATATAGAGAGCGTCAGTCAATATAATCCCAACATTTCTACTCGGTTTGATAAAACCCTCCAGCCAAAGCCATTATATCAATCCAGATGCCAGACTGTGAGATGATGGCCTATTTCATTTTATGCAGCCGCTTTATAAGATAATCTAATTTTTACTACAGACTAATAATTAATTTAATGATTTGCCCTGCCACAATAAATGGAACCATCAAAGGGTTGAACATGCAGTCAAAAAGGGCTTAAAATAACAGCTCAAACAAGCTGTTCAGCTTCAGTGTGATCAATTCTTCATTCATTCAAGCATTCCATGCCTTCACAAATTTCAGACACCTGTCAGTCCTGGCAGGCTCTTTCTTTGGCGCTTTTCAGCTCCAGCTCCAACCGGAGACACACAATCAGCTCTACAGACTTGTCCTTTCATACGGCCATCATTATTTTTCCACTCAGTCAGTCTAACAGGCCAAAAGCAGCCAGAGTGAGACTGCCCCAACAGCACAGTAATGCACAGGCAGGGAGAAAGAGACAGAATGAGAGCAGAAACTGAGCTGCAGGTGCTGTTTTATCACTCAGCAATGGTCAATTAAAAATAGGGTCATTTTAAAAGTGAACAGTTCTGCCTGACCTTATTTCCCATCACTTTGTATTCATAAACAGACATGAATAAAAGAAATGGCTTATTATTTGGTCTTGGGTACATTCTGGGGGACAGGTTTTTAAAACCATAAAAACAATCAAAATTCTTCTTAATTTACAAAGTTAAGACTCTAAAGAAAACAATTATGTTCATTAAAAGATAATATTATCCACAGAATAAACTCTAAAGCCACTTTAAATTAATGTCACGTAACATTGAAGGACACATCACGTCAGTCGGAAAAGTGTCCACTGAGCATGTCCAGAAGTAATAAGTATTCATGAGACTCGGTCTTGGCTTCAGGGTTTTTTCCACTGACATGTGAACCAATTTATAAAAGAACGTAACATGTAATTGGTGTGACAGGCATTTCACCTGTGTTTTATCTATGTTGTTAGAACTACCTGTATGGATTTTTTAGGACAATACTTTTATTGAGTGCAACCAATGCCACCTTCTTTCCAGTTTACTAAAACCAAGTACAGATATTTGCCGGTGTGTTCATCATATTCACCAAGATATCAAATATATGGATCTTGACAGACGTTATGTTCAGAGGCCCATCTCTTCAAAAAGGCAATTTTTGTGTCAAAATATTTATATTAATATTACTAAGTTAGACATACAATTGCATTGAAATATTTCTACATTTTTGATTTTTAATATTACATGTGCAAATGTGCAAATGGGTCCAAGTGCAAATAAAGAGCCAAATATCCTGTACTATGAAACAGGACACATGACATTATTTATTTGCCTCATAATTCTGTGCTTTGAAATTGAGAACTTAGCAAGATTGTGGAGAGGCTCCACATTCTTGCTAATAGGAATAATGGGAAATAGGATTGGGTTATAGGATTATTTTACTGACTAATCCATATGTCCTGGTTTACACTATGATTTTGTGCAATCTAAAGGAAGGACACTTACAAAGAGATGCAGATGTTCAATGATAATGATGCTGTGTCTAATGTTACCAAGCTCATTGAGTAGAAACCGAACAAACGTGACCTTTGACCTGTAATGCTCTAAAGTGGGAGTATGAATAGAGGACCGGTATTCCCAGACACCTGTGTCTTTCTTTGTGCAGTGTGAAGACATATGCCCTCATCAACACATGCTGTGTTGTTCCAAAAGCAAGTGGAGATGAGAATGTTCTAATTAGTGTTGACAGCAGGATTGTAATATGAGTTACCTAGAGGTGGAGAAATTGGGAGAAAGCAAATGAAACATTGTAGGATTGTTGTATTGCACTGTTGTGAAATATTGGCATGTTGTAGAGATTTGTGAAATAAAAGTGTGGAATAGGTATCACTGCAGAAAATGCTTCAATATTATATTTACAAAATTCTATCACAAAAGATAATTTCTGAGGGAGCTTATTAGTTTGGTCTGTATCTCAGCTTGGTGTAGTTTTTGTCTCTTTTTTCTTTTTCACCTGCTTTAGCAGCTGGAGCTTTTGCTGAAACATTTAAAAAACACTTTGAGATGAAAAGCCACGATGGTCTCAGCATTTATCTTTTATGAGAGGAATAAACAATAAAGAAGCAATATAACCTGATTAAATGGTTTTAAATAAAAACTATCAAACTCATTTTTCATACATTTTTATTTTCACTGAATCAGAACGTGCTGTATTAAATGTCCACTAGATGAGGCTAGAGTGTAGAGAATGGCATTAATCTCATTGAATCTCAGTGAAAAAAAATATTTCAGTTAATCCTAAATTACATAATATAACAAAAGAAGATTGTTATTAGTGGGACAAGAAGAGAAGAAAAAAACTCGTAGGAGAATTATAGGATTTTAGGTAAAGTGATACTAGGAGAGTAACTTTAATAAAAGTAAGAATAGAATAAGTATCAGCAAAATTAGTTAGAAATTTTTATTTAATTAGGATTAAGCAGCTTAAAAAATGAATGAATGAATATGTTCACAATTCTCCAGTGTTGTTATTAGTATGATGAGATGAAACTACCTAAAATATTAGATGATTAAGTAATGATTATGTAACACTGTCACTGTCCAACTGAAGTGCAAAAACCTTCCAAAGATTTGAACCTTACAGACATGATTATATGTAGAACCTAGAAATAGGCTGTATTCTAATTTTTCATATGAAGGGTGTCATTTATTTATTTATTTATTTATTTATTTACTTGACCACTAGAGGTCTCCAGTGAACATTTGAATTGGCGAAAAATTAATCGTTTTTCAGTGCAGTTGGCTGGAAAGCTTCAAGTCAAATCAAGTTTTATTGTTTACATCTGGGCTTTTGCCACTACAGTGTTGCTGCCGTTTGGCCATGATGGCCATAACTAACATTATTAGCTGTGCGGCCTGTGTACTCTATGTCTTTAGTTTTTGGATCATGGCATAAAGTGTAAACGACAACCACAATTTCTCATTTTGTTTATTATTTATTATACAAAACAAGGTAGTATGTGGGTAGTATGCGTTTTTATGCTGTTGTATTAAGAAAGCAAAGTGATGTCAGGAGGGCAGTAAGCATACCTGGTGAAACCGATGAGAGTTACTGTACTGTATGTTACATGTATGTTCAGTGTGTGTGTGTGTGTGTGTGTGTGTGTGTGTGTGTGTGTGTGTGTGTGTGTGAATATAATGTATATAATTCAGTATATAATGTATAAAGGCAATATTTGGCAATACAAAAGTTCATACCTTTTTTGTATCAACTTAAGCTGCTTATAAAGCAATTTAAAAAAATAAAGAAGATAGGTCATGTAATTTTCTAAGTCACTAGGGTTCAATAGGGTCAAGGTGGTTGACTAACAAGTCACCAGTCTTTTGTAGGGGTACTCTGAGAACCCAACAAAATTCAAACTTACAATTTCTGGTTTACAAGACCAGTGCTCTATCCTTTGCGCTACAGAGGGCTTAAAATGGAAATACTGATTGCACAGTTCCCATAAATCTATTAGAGAAGTAGATTAATCATACTGTACAGGTGCTCATACTTAAAGAGGTCACTGAGTATACAGTGAGCCAGACTTTCAGTTTAGGCCTATATGTTTGTAACACTGAAAGATTACTCAACTAAATGTCTGCTGTGATCTTCCACAAATAATGTCCTTTAAGCATTCCAAGTAAACATGACACTAAAGTGGAGTAATACAGCTAAATTTGTCTGGTAAAAAAAGTAGTGGACAATTTGATGTAATGGTGTAGCACAGATAAAATATAATTAAATTATTAAAAACTCAGCAAAATTAATGACAAATACACAAGCACTGTACACTGTACTATTTTTTTCTTAGAGCTCCTCTGTCTATTTTAATGTATTTTACCATTTTGCACTTTAAAAATGTTTAATACACATGTTATACTAAATAAATGTCTATCTGCTGTTCTTTGTGCATATGGTGATTGGTGAATGTAATTTAGGTAAACTCTGGTACCAAAAGGGAATGATATTAGGTAAATTCACCTTGGAAAACAAATCTACTCAATAATATTGCATTGTAATAAAGTGATATTTATTATTATTGAGTAGATTTTATGTGCTGTAATATAAAATAAAACAAATAAATTCAAATAAAACTTAAACTAACTTAAGGATAGCTAAATAAGAAAAGCAGTGTACATGTGTTGAATTTAGCAACGGTTTGCTAAAATATGAATTGATATGAGTTAATATATGTAGGGAATCCAAATCATTTTTATGCAGATATTTAGTACATGATACTCAGTGTCATCCAGATATTTATTAAACATTTCAATTTTTCCTGGTTGAGATTATTTAGATTTTTAAATATTTTTTGGCCTATATAACTCATCATTTGCCATACTATTATGAAGTCCAACACATTTCAGTTCTTGCTTTTCTTACCATGTTCTTAAGTTTTTTATTTATTTATTTATTTATTTTTAAATTATTATTATTATTATTATTTTTATTTTTTTTGCCTTGAAAATATTTAATTAATTATTTAATTTATTCTATGCTTTTTTAAACAAAGTTGTGGTACTTAAAATCTACTATTACATGTCACTTTGTTGCTATACATTTTTAATTAACCATTAGTCATATTTTATCCAGTGCACTGTAGCTTCTGCAGGATCAAGTGATTCAGAGGAAGACACATCACAAATTGTCTTCACACTGCTCTGGAGACAGACTTGAGATCTGAGCAAGACCAAGGCTCTGAAACAGAGACGTCAAAGCAGGTGCCACAAAAGCAGAGGTCTACAAATGTTAATCTAAACAAAATTCAGGAAAAAAACACAAGATAGAATTATAAAATTGACTAGATGAGCAAAAGTAAAACATTTTTTAAAAAGAAAGAAAATACATATAAATATTACAATATTACATAACGCACATAAGCATCAATTCCAGAGTCACTGTACAAAATCACTGCATTTCACTCCATTTACTAACATGAGAATCAAATATGACTGAAAGAAACAGATTTATTTTAATCTTGTTTATGAAATTTGAGCAGGGCAACAGCAAGGTACAGAATTTCCCTTCACTTAACACTTCAAAATCTAATTTTAATTTAAGGCAAACATATGAGAGAATTCTTGTTTCCACAAGATATGACTCATGAAAGAGCCTAAAAGAATCAGATCCAAAAAGAAACCCATGATCTTCTGAGTGTACCTGGATAGTGAGACTTTTAATCAGGTTCATATGACTCTTGATGCTCATATGATGCTTGCTAAAGTATATTATAGACATTATAAAGTGGATTATATGTTGCTCACGTAAAACAAGGCCAGAATGTTTAGTATGTTCTGATCTCATATCTGTATGTTCTGATCTCATATCTGTATCTGTACCAGTATGGCTAAAAGCCTTGTCAGTCAGGCTGCAAATGCAAGCACTGGTAGTGTGCAAGAGTAGGCGGAGACAGAATAGAGCTTCCCCTCTCCCCCACGCACTCTCTCTCTCGCTCTTTCTCAACCTCCTTCCCTCCCTCTCTCCCTGTCTTCCCCTCTCTCTACCTCCCTTGCTTGCTGTCGCCTGCCCACGCTACCTAACCTTGAGTCTTACAGAATAGCAGTTAGGAGAGGCAGTAAAACAGCTGTGATCCTCTCCACCCACTCTTTTCATTCTTCATTCTTTTTTTTCCAGGCTCTACTCATCCCCTATCCTCTCCACATGCCTGCAGTGCTTTATCTACATACGTGGAACTGAGAGCTTATGCAGCTCAGATGGGAGGTGTAACTGCTGGGTGCTGTATGAACGCGCGTGGCTGTGCACGGAGGTGGGTAGTGCCAAGTGAGGGATGCTGAACGGAGGCCGCGAGGGCCTGTTCGAGCAGGGCAGGCGCTTTCAGCAGGAGGGTGATACCAGGGCGGCTCTGCAGTGTTTCCTCAGCTGCCTGCTGGGTCTGACCCATGTGCAGAGCTTTCACTCGCTGCCAAACTGCTTGCATCAGGTGAGCCTCAATCTGGGGGACAGAGTTCCAAACCAGAATGCACCAGGAAGCAAAGACTGTATTCATCACTCAATTGGAGACAAGGAGGAAAATACGTAGTACAGAATTTATCATAAGCTCTTGCTTTGCCAGAATGATATGAATTTATACTCTTAAAATGCTGCAGTTATATAAACATTATGCACTCCTCAAAGACGTCATATTTGACCTAGATTCATCTCTGCATGTATGCATGATGGCTCAGCCTGCATGCACAGAGACAGGCATAAGAATGTGAGCAGCATTTAGAGATTCATTGAGCGGAATTCCATCAACAATTAGGATCCACATAGTCATGGCTGGCATGTGGCGTCTGTTGATTAAGTGGAACATTAACGTAAACCAAGCTAGATCACAGGCCAGTGCAATAGCATTGTAAACTGAAAATTGAAGACACTCACCTTTAATGACAGATATGCCACATGCTGTATGTAAATGTGTTATCCTATTATTTGTATATTTGTTACTATATTTAATTACATGTTATTTGTTACTGACTGGGAAAAAAATGTGCCTCCTGCTAAGAGGTGGAAAAAGTACTGAGAAATTATATTTAAGGGAATATATATGTAGGTAATGTATAAAACATTTACTGAATTCAAACATGAAGTATCCAACAAAAGTAAGAGTTGCGACTTTTAAGTATACTCAAAAATTAAAACGTTAAAAGGGAAATGTTTTTAAATGAAAAAAAAAATACATTTAATGTCATGATTTCATATGCAAAGTCACTTTAACTTTAAAAAATTTTTACTTTTAGACTTTTAGTGATGTTATAATGTGTGGAATTTGATTTACTGCCTACCCAATTATGGTAAAGTATAAATACCATTAAAGTATAATTTTTAAAGTATGTTCCACTCATGTTCCCAATCAACATGATCCAGCACCATCCACTAGAACTTTCCAATTACCTCTCAGAGAAAATCAACAGTTCAAATCATTGCTTTTGTCTTCACATGAACATGTCCCTGTCTCTTCTAGACATTAAAGTGCCTGTTGACATGTAGTCAGTAATAGCTCGGTTCTCTGATAACATTTAATCAGCATAGTCTGTGTAAAAGTTTCCAAGTGTCCCAGGAAATAGCCAGTACATAAACAATAACTCAAGTATAAAGGAATGTGTGGCATGCCAGAGTCGGGTGAAATATAAACAAGTTCTTAACTGCCTCTCACTTCTGGTGAATTCACACAATGTAGCAATGTTGTTTACAAGGGTAGAAAATAACATTTTAGAGTCACTAGATTTACTTCAACTTTTAATTTTTTTTTTGAAAGCATAAAGTTACTCAAATGATTTTTGCCAGATAAATTTGTGCATATTCTTTGTTTTTGATGTTAGATTGCTGAACTCTTCATCGATGAGAAAAACTGTATCCTTTCCTGGAAGGGTCAAGAAATGTTGCACATGTAGTATTTCTCTCAGTTTACTCTGATGCATTATGATGACATGAAAGCCTAGGGCATTTTATCCTCCATACAAGCTTCTGCAAACACCTTTGTGTATTCCAAGGCTACAGAATATTCTTGGCTGTATATTTGTTCCACATGAGTTTATATGAAATAAATATATAATTTCAAGTTTTCTCTGAGACATGTAAATATTTCCGGTGGTTTGTGTGCACATCCGGTTTGTAGCTGTCACTTCTTAATCTCTGGGCTTTGAATAGAGTGTTTTCTGGGTCGTTGATGTTGTTGTTGCTGTTGTTGTTTTCTCTTCTAATATGATTATCAGACTAACTTTGGCCATGTTTTTTCTTGACTGTGCTAAGAAGTCTTATGTGTATATGTGTGCAAGTTTTATTCAAATTGTCTCAATATTTATATGATTTTCATATGCCTTGGGACAAATATCTGGATATTTAGAGCTAAGGCCATTTGAAGCATAAAATTTAAAGAACAATCAATCAGCATTTCAGTGGGATAGCCATTTATTAATTCATTATTTCAGGAAGTCACTGAAACATGCAGAATTCCATCATCCAGAATAAACATAATTTCATAATAACACCATGGCAGGACCGTCACAAATGATCTCTAATAATTATTCCCATATTAGAATACAAACAGAGCACACAATTCCTAATTTTTGCTCAGATGGTACCTGCCAACATGCCATCCGTGCTGGATGTTGTTTAGCTCTGAATGTTTTCCTGTGAGCCAAAGGTCTGGGACACAATGGAACAACATCGGTACAAATTGGAGTGACATGGGCGTAGATTGTAATAATATCAGGTGAAACATCTGAAAAACATTGGTATTACATCAGGTAAAAATGGGAGAACATCGGTACATATCAGAACGAAATCGGCTAACAGTATAACTGGAATATGATCAGCTCAAATCGGGATCATGACCTTTATCATGTGAGCGCACCATTTGAGTTATCAGAGTTATGTTTGTAACACATAATACAAAATTAGAAGCATTAGTAGGGTAACTCATATCTATTTTAAGAATATGTTCCTTGTCCAGCACAAACACTATGATCTTACAAAGAGATTAGTTTTTCCTTTCTACATGCCTCTGTCGATGTAAATACACTTTTAAATACATGCCTATTAATAGTTCTGGCACATGCTTTATGTCTTTCTATGGAGTGTGAGTGACTGACTGTGTGGCATAACAACACTGTAATCTTCATGACAAGCAAGTCTGCTCCTTCACTCATATAAAATAGATGAGAAAGCGCTGCAGTTCATTCAGGCAGAGAAGATGTTCTATGAGGTGGCATTGATCGAACTCACCACTCTACAAGGAAGCACAGGCAAGTCTTGCCTCTCTTTCTCTTTTAGAAATTTTCCAGCCCCTACTTACTTTTGTTTCATTATAGCACACTCAGGTCATATTGGGTCACGTGTGGTCATTATTATGGTTTTAGCTTATTTCAAAATACAACATTAAAATTGATTCATGTTATTGTGCTACACAGTTGTGCTCACTTGACTAGAACAGTGCATTTAGCCCATGTTCATCTTTCTTTAAGGAAGGAGAGGAGCTATTCATCTCCACTCCTGATACAAGTCTGCATGGTGTTATCCTGGCTGTCTAATGCTGCTGAAGCAGCACACAGCTGGTATATGTGCTCTGAAATGGGATTGCATCACTTCAGACAGATAAATGATCAGTCTATCTGAGATTTCATTAAAGAGCTGTTAGAATCTGTGATACGCTGGAGCCTGACTCAGCAATTTGCAAATTGCACTGCCATGACTGCTTCCCTGTAGATAGAACTGCTGTTTTATTCAATGTGACTCCAATGAGTCTTGCTATGTTTAAAACCAGCAGTGTCTTGTCTCATATTTACAGAAACCTGCTGTTTCTAGCTTTCTAGATTTACAACTTAATGTACAAATTTGTGCTTGCTGCACATGTTTACTTTATATAGTGATCTGTATTACTTTCAAGTCTTATTGTCCCTTTCGAGCCTACTGTGCATAGAAATTACGTACTAGTGTATATGCTGTGTATGCAAGCCTTCATATATTGCTGTGCATGTATTATGTAGGTATTGTACATAAGGCTCAATTATAATGATTTTTATTTTAAGATGGGTGGGTTGTTGTCATTGTTCAAAAACTTGATTTTATGCCTTCTTTTTTAAGTTATTCTCCTATTTTCCCTCATGAAAGTGTTTGAAGTTAAGCATGTAACAATTTGAATATCTGGGTGTGGCAATATCAGCTGTCCTCTCCTTCCTTTCTCTCTCTGTTTACATAATCTTGTTCCCTCTTGTGCTTGTCCAGTGTGTTTTCGGATCGCTGTCGAGCTCCAACTCTTGTGCCATAATGCCTGGGGTTTTCTAACTCCGTGTATGTTTGTGTATTAGGCTTTCAGGAGGACAACACACGGGGCTCTCCAGGATGGCTCTCCCAAGAGGAGTTATCAGAGCAGGCATTGCAGGCCCAGGATCTTGAGAGGCTCGCACAACTTTGCATCATGAGTAAAAGGTACAAATTTTTCTAACAGTGCAATAGCATTTTGCATCATTCAGGGGTATAGGTATAAAGGATTATCTTTGCATGTGTCTTATTGTGCAAAAAAGGTCTGATTTGCTTTACCATTTGACTCCATTTTAGAATGTCTCAATAAATTCGTACAGTTTGTGAGTATTTTGTTAGAAATGACAGAAGTCTATCAAAGAGCCTTCAAATTAAATAAAAAAAATATTTTTGAGAGTGCAGCTATTAACAAAGAATGCTCCCGCAGTTTACTGCTGTACTGCTGTTTGGTTCTAAGCATATGAGAATATGAGAAGGATATGTTGTAATCAGCAGGGTAAATCATGTGGTAAATTATTACGCCAAGCAATGCACTGTAGTTAATACACAAAACTCACCAAATATTCATATAAATATATATGCAAACTTAAAACTTCCTGTTTTATTCTAAATGTTTTGAGTATACACTACATTTTGAATAATCCATATATTAGTTTTTTAAACTGTAGAAAATGTAAAATCCAGCCAAATAATAGGTTTATTAAATTGAGAAATAGGTGTAGGTTTTTACTTCAAACAAGTGGTAGCCACACCTTCCACCTGTGTGAACCACTGATCTCAGAAAGTGATTGGATCGTGTATTCTACATGTGACAAAACCTGAAGCCAGCCTGGTCCCATCTTGGAGAGACCACTTTAATGTTGAAAGTTATACTTACAAATACAATTTTATACAAAGAAGTTGAAGAAAATGGAAATACTTACATCCAATGCTTTACATTTCATTACATAACCCCTTTGTTTTTTCCAAATTTCATCTATGCACAGCTTTTTTACTTTAGATTTTTTTTTTATTAATTACAAATATAAGTAAAAATATTGGTAAAGTTATATTAATTTATGTATTTTGACCATCAGCAGTAAAATTTATAGAGTTTTCAAGCTGTGTTGGCAGTCAAACCAGCTTCAAAATTGAAACACTATTATAATAATTATTATTATAATATATTTGCAATAATATAATTGCATTATAGTCTTTTATTTTTTTAATCAGTGATTGAAACAGGTGGAAGGAGTGGCAACTTCTTGGTTGAAATGAAAACCTGCACCCACACCAGCCCTTTGTGGATAAGATTGGACATCCCTGTTTTAAACCCATTCAACATTTTTGTATAAGCTACATAAAAATGAAGAATTTTATTGTTTTATTGTTTATTGTTTTATTGTTTTTTTATTTTTACTATGACAGAGAGCTCTGCTTGTAAAGAGGGTATCTTTCTAAATCATTCAGTTTTATGCTTTTCTATAGTTCTATATACTACACTGAAAAATAAGGAAACTGTGCTCCTTAATTGCATGTATTATAACTTCAAATGAGACTAAAAACATGCTTTTATGGAGCACGGTCTTCTTATTTTTTTAGTGTGGTATATAGAACTATAGAAGTACATAAAACTGCTCCAACTGACAAATCTTTAGTGTTTTTTTATTTATTTATTTATTTTTTATGTTTGTTTGTTTGTTTGTTTTGTTTTTATTTAGGTGATAATGTTTTTTTTTTTTTTAAACACCAAGATAATGGACCAATCATACCACACCATTCCCATGTATACTAAATGAACTTACCCCAGGCTCATGGTTAGATATGACTGGCTATTTTGCATATATTTCTGTTGGTGCAGAATTAGTCTGTAGCACTTTTATTACGATTCTTTCTTTAACAGTTATGCGCTCGTATTCAATCGCTTACTTGTAAGTAGCTTTGGATACATGTGTGTGCATGTAAATATGCAAAATGGATGATAAGACTGAACCACAAGTGTACCAGCTGATAAAAAGAAAGTGTTACGTGTGCTCCCAGGCTTCAGGTGTTACTAGGGCACCCTCACATAAGTGTCCTGTTTCCTCAAAGGGATTAACATGACCTTCTTTTCACATGGACACAGAGAACATTGCTTATGTCAAAATGACTTTTGTTGCCACTGATTAAAGATTTAATTTTACTGTAACAGTAAACTGACATTAAATTTGAAAAACATTGTGATTTTATTACTGATTTTATCACTGGCCTTGTAGGATAATGTTTCTGAGGACACCAGAATAGATGTTGGTATTTGCATGGTTATCTTTTAATCTCTGGGTACAGAAGGTAAGGTAACAGAAGAAAGCAGAAAAGGGCAGGAATTCAGCTTGTACATTCCCACTGCAAAAGCAGGTACATGTATTTTCTTTACTCTCCAGACACTCCAGCTTAGCAAAGTTTGTTTATAAAATGTCAAGGAAGGGATTACTTGAAAATCAGAAGAGCCATGTGATATTTTTAAAAGTGATTCACAAAAAAAAAAAAAACATAACTTCTTAATATTTCTGCTACTTCAGCTGTCGATTCCTGTCATTCTCTCAGCTGGTGTTAAAATGAGAGGTTTATTGTTGACCCATCCTGCACCTGCAGGTTTACGTCAATTTGCATCTGAATTTCAATAGCTGAGTTTAAAATAGTAAAACAAGTCTGGCATTGTCAGCACTTATCTCAGGCAGAGCTCGTTGCAAACATCTGTAGGAATCTAAAACCATCCTGGAATATACACACATGCTTTTAATAGCCCACCCCACAGGGTGAACAGACCTCTTGAATCTTTCAAGGCCATGATGGCATGCAGTGCTGCACTTGGTGAAAACAGGCCCTTCTGAAACCAGCTGATCACATATCCCATGTGAGCAGTCCAAAACCAAGTAACCAAATACCAATCCATTACTAGGTGAAACTGGACAAGAGTTAAGGAATAATAACTAGAAATTCAACCTTGTGCTGAAAGTCATGTTCTGTAATCATGAGCAGATGCAAAAGAAGTGGGATCTAACCATGCATTTTAAAGTAGGATAACATAAAAGTACTCCATGGAGCACGCTTTACAGCAAGAAGGTCCTTGGTTCGTGTCCCAACTCGGGCGTTTCTGTGTGGAGTTTAATTATTCTCCCCATGCCTGCATTGGGTTTCCTCCAGGTACTCCGGTTTCCTCCCACAGTCCAAGCACATGCTCTTTAGTCTACTTGGGTGTTCCAAATTGCCCCTAAATGTGGATGTGAGTGGGAATGTTTGTATGTGTTTTGGCTCTGTGATGGCCTGGTGATGTGCGATGTGTGTGATGTGTGACTTGTTGTACCCTGTGCATTGAAATAGAACCACATTCTTGACACTGCATAGTCTTGTTGTGCTTTGAAAGAAGGTATTTATACTCATTTGTATGTGAGAGTGCCAGATCAGAGAGCTAAGTTTCCACCATGGCTTAGATGTAGTCATAATAAATGAACTACTACAGTGTTATATTTAGTCTCACACAATTTGTCTGTGGACCACCATTCCTTTGGTGCTTTTGTGCTTATAAATATACACTGTGGACACAATATTATTATAGAGTATAAAGTTGTGGTTGTTGTAACATATACTGCTTTAAATCCTACTCATGAAATTATATTCTCAATATTCGCACATGCACACAATAGACAATAAGTATAAGGGTAACCGCAATATAGCAGCAACTGCAACTGACAGTAATGATAAATAGTCCTAACTAACCAAAAGTGTTAGCATGGAGAAAATGGTAAAGAGGTCGTCAGAGTGGTGAAGGTGAAACATTTAGTTCAATTTAAAGTGCAGATACAAACAGGATGGATAAAATTTAAAAAGTAAAGAAGTATAAAATTAAGGTGCTGGTACAGTGTTAAGCCATTCAAACACTGAGTTTGACAAATCCTTTCCGTAGGGATACAATGAGCACTGAATGAGTTTAATTAATCTGCCCACATCAACATAGAAATGGAGCTTATGTTTGCTGTGTCTAAATATCCTAAATATAAAGTCTAAATATAAAAATAAAGTGTGCTTTATGACTGCACACACAAATTTTACTAGGAAAACGAAACACCATGCTTGGCTCCACATTTTTGAAATGGCATTTCCTGTGAGTATATATTTATATATATGTTTAACTCATTCCACACAAAACAGATACATAATATCTGTTATAATAATATGAGTTAAAATAAACCTAAATAATATAAGTTATGATAATAGCGAATAGGGAATTCGCGTAATGGTGCTTAGTTTCACTCGGAAAGATTTTAAAGCTAGAAACATTCTAGAGTTACCAGGCAACAAGAGCTGATTGGTGAAGCGATTCGACTGTAGCTCATCGCTTCCTGTGTGAAGCCAGTTCAGGGATGACCTGCCATGAGACACTGTTGAATCAGTCATTGACTACAATCAAACAGATGCCAAAAGTCACTTGACGCCTGTAGCAACACTACTTGTACTTGACTTTGACTTTGTCTGTGTACTTACAAAGAAGTAACCTTCAATATATATGTTAAGGTATCTAAAGTAGTTAATTCACCATCAAAATACATATTTACCTCTTTTATTTATCATAGGATTGCATGTATGAACTATGAAGAGTATGTTTGTAGTATGTTTTGCTTTACATGCTTTTATACCTGTGAAAGCAAAATCTATTTGCTGAATAATTTCAAGATTGCCAAGTAATATGCAATCAGTGTGGATTTCAGTTTCTTCTTCATGTACAGTGACCTGCCCAAAATATATAATAATAATAATAATAATAATAATAATAATAATAAAAATAATAATAATAAATACCACATGGAATTAAATTGGATTGGGAAATTACTGCAGTGATTAACATATGTGACCCAGTCTGGCAAAATGAGTCACAGTGACCAAAAATTCAAAATTGAGTTAGCCATACCATTTTAAAGCTTAGAGTCTCCTCTTTTAAATGGTATGGCTAACTCAATTTAGAATTTTTGGTCACTGTGACTCATTTTGCCAGACTGGGTCACATATTTCAGCTGCCAATATGCTATTTAACCTTTGTTGAAAATTCCATCATGTCATAAAAGAGACATCAGCAGGACATTGTGACATCGGCAGGACATTGTGACATTGGCAGGACACTTTGACAGTTAGTCGCAGTTTATTTATCCTAATTTTTATTTCATAGAAAACCTATTGTGATGTAGAACAATTTTCAACTGTATAAATATCTTGAATGACTGCATCAGTAGAGACAAGCAGATCTGATCTAATCCATAAAGAAGACCCATTGAGTAAAAAAGTTTCAACTACAGCTGACTTGGTGGTTAAACTAGAGTCCTGACCAGGGACCTTACAGTGATTTGACCTATCCACTCATAACAGAACACGATTTTCCAACCTTAAATGATGCAGTGAGTACATTATTGGTCAGGGAAAAAATGTCTGTGTGTTGTAGAAGGCTGAAATTACTGGCTAAAATTACTACAATTGGATTAAAATCTTCAGCACATTATAAAAACCATGGTGTTAGACCATCAACTTCAGTTTTTGACTGACTGTTATCTGAGATCATGTAAACAGTTGGTGAAGATGTAAAAGAATTGTAAAACAAAACTGATAGTATGGCTGTTTAGTAGTGAAAGTAAGTGCATTTCCACACATATAATACAATGAAAAATCACAGGTTTGGGACTAAACTGCTTTGTGGCCAAAAGAAAAGAGTTGGAATAATCTGAATAAAATGCATCAATTTACTAGGGAGCATCTAGACTAATGGAAAAAGGTCATGTGAGTTGATGTGTCTAAATTTACCCTATTCTAGAATGCTAGGCAAGTCGGGGTAAAAAAGGAAGCACATGAAGTGGCGTATCCATCAGGTATTGTGACCACTGTACAAGCCTCTGGAGTCAGCGTTATGACCTGAGGTTTCAGAAGGTCAGGGCTCTGCAAATTTATGTAGCAGTAAAATGAAGTCAGAAGATGACCTGTATGTACTGAATGACTAGGTTATTTTATCGTTGGAGCTAATCTACCCTGATGGCACATATATAAAATAGTGAAAGAGTGGTTCAGAGAGCATGAGGAACAATTTTTACACATTCATTGACACCACAGTCCTGACCTTAACAGCTGTGAAAGTGATTAGGATGTGCAGGAGAAGACTTTACACAGTGGTTTAAGTCTCCCATCCTCGATTCATGATCTCAGCGAAAAAAGAATTCAATTTTTTTGTTGTTTTTGGCAGAGTGGTGTATTTTAATGCGGAAGACATTTCATAAAAGATTGCAGTAATAAATTAGACAAAAGAGCACAACATATGTATCATATAATTTTGTATAAACCTACACATATAAATGCTTTTATAGCAGAACAGTTCAGTTCAGTAGGAAGACTCATTGGACCTCAGCACCAGCCATAGTTATTCAAATCAGGAAATAAAATACAAAACTTCAAAGATAAAGTACTTGCAATGAACCAAGCAGGAGATATGAATAATTCACTAAATTAGTACATTAGCTAACACAGAGCAGAGCATAAATAGACATAGATCTGTCAAAATTACACACAACATGAATGAACAGAAGATTGGGTTTTGCCCAATTTAGCTGAGTTTGAAAACACACCATTCATCAAACAAATTATTAAACAAATTAGCTACTAGCTGATCAAACATCTTAAGGATTATGAATAAATGCCTTACCGGTTCAACAAAGCTAAAAATCCATTATGCCTCAATCTGTTTTTCATTATTCTCTCTCTCTCTCTCTCTCTCTCTCCACTGTTTGCCTGATGACTTTAGTCTGTTACCATGTATTTGTACTTGAATAATGTGAACACATTTTCTTCCAAATCTGACCTGACAACTCTGACACAGCACAGGCTGTGCTTATGAATACGGAGCTGTCAGAGCAACTCATTGCAGCTTAGGAGCATCCCTTTTTTCCCCCATCCTGACTGTGTAGTCATGTTTTTAATTTTAACTAAAAAACCTTGTGCTTTATAGCTTCAAGTAAATTAGAACCATGACAAAAAAAAAGAAACCCTGCTAGTATACACCAAAATGCCCTGCATGTGTCCATTATGACTGCCCATTACTAACATACTATTTGTGAGTTTGTCCCACACAATCATATTCTGTACCTTACATTCTAAACAAAGTGTGTATATACGTAGTACTATGTTATGTACCCTGATAATGCTCAGGGAATATTTGTAATTTTCCTTATTTAATGTGATGTAATTTTCAGACCCCATCTGGCTTTAGAGTACAGTGGCAAGGTATGTACTTATATTTCATGGTATCAGCAAAAAAGTACTGATTTATAAACCATTAGGCAATGTGGTTTGTTGTAGGTTTACATGTATATTTTCTGTTTGTTTTAGGCTACAAAAATTCACCAGCGAGCATTTGGTAATGATCACCCCATCACAGCCAGAAGCCTGGAGCTACTGGGCACAGTTTATGCTGAGATTGGAAAAACAGAATATTCAGGTACAGTAAGCTGCTGAAAGAAGTTAATGACCAATCATACTAAAGTAGCTGCTCAGTTGAAACCAAAGTTCCGTAATGACAGTTTATTATCATTATAATATATCATCAACAAAATCAAAAGATATAATTAAATAAAATTACAAATAATGTGTTCAGTGTATTAGGGTGTATCTGTTTCATAAGAAGTTATCTGCAAATGTAAAAAAAGCAGCTGAAAGTTTATTCTAAATATAGTTAGCTAATGACTATTAACATGATTCGTTCGTCAATTGCTTTAATTAATGTAAACGTTTTAGTTGGTCATTGAACAGAAAATTCTTTCCATAAGGGATAGTGTAGAGCTGGCCATCCGTTATCTCAAAATAAAATGACCAATAAATAAATAAATATATATATA
>JAQMYF010000023.1:36471922-36515909 GCA_030014195.1 Neosilurus mollespiculum | reverse complement strand
TATATACACACACACATATATATTGTATACAGGCCCTGCGATGGCCTGGCGAGGTGGCAGCCTTCCCACTACCCTACTTAGGATTAACCAGCTTAGATAATGAATGAATGAATATTCTAAACACTGTATTTGTATTCCAAAAATATTATAATCACATTAATTTAAAGTAAATTAAAAAAATCAACTTTGCATGAGCACTGAGCACATCCAACCATGCCTTAGCTGATCGCCACATGCACCAACCAGAGTGAATTACTTATGCTGACCGGCAACTCCTTTCATGTGTGAAATGTTCAACCTGATGGTGACTATACAGTGATGAGCCCTGGCTTTTGCACATTTTTTGAATGCAGCTGCACGCCATTGTTCTTCCAGAGGCATTACACAATGCCTTTTCAGATTAAAAACATGAAATAATTTTAAGCAATTGTTCATTTACACAGACTCACTGGGTCAAAGTGTGTCGGATCTGTTGAAAACATCTCCAGCCCCTGTGTCATACAACAACACACACAACATCTTCACTCTCCCTGATAAGGATTCTGAGTTCTGGCACAGAAAAGACCCACATCTTCTATCAGAAAAGGCAAAATCTAAGGTACTATTTGTTAGTTGCACTGATTGTTATTAATGGACTGAATTATATAATATGTTTATTCACCAAGAAAGAACTTTCATATCCTTGGCTACAGGTCATCAGCACTAAGATCCCCACCTCCATCCTAAAGAGGACCAATGAGCCATTCTCGATTCATCGGCGGAAAACAGAGAGGCGTGTTCGTTTCACTGAACCAGAGACCACTGTTCATGGTAAGAAACTAAACTAGAGACCTGCAGGTCACTTTGAAGTGAGAGCTCTATTATTAAGCAAAAGTACTTGAAGAAAATTAGAAAAGTAATTAAAAAAGTTATGACAGATCTTTGCCTGTGGGGTTGACGGTAATGAATTAACCAGGTTCAACAGCTCTTTAACATGCCCAAGTGATTTACCATATAATTAATTATACATGCAAATGAGCTTCTGTGTAGTAGGTGCTATTATCTTTATGACAGGAAAACAATATACAGTCATGTCTAATGTGCTAATTATTGCTTCTTTAGGGACACACAGTGCTGGTATTTTTGCATCTATGTGGACCCTTTAGATTTCTTTATCTTTTAAAATATATTACCAAGAAATTCAATTTAAATGGCATTGTACCTACACTCTGACTAGTGAATATTGCTCTTCCAGCTATTTTCTTTAGGCATGTTTTACTAATTCTTGAGAATAATTACGAGTAATCAAAGTATAAAATGCTTTGTTATTACCTTGGATTCACAGACATTCCATATTATGACTGTTTTGGAGGTGAGTGAACAAATTATTTAAGTGCTGTGCATGATGCATGGACTCATCTTGTGTAAACTTGATACATTCTGTAGTCACAAATAGGGACACTATAATTTTGTTTTCACTTGTAATAATTTAGGGGCGGTACAGTGGCATTGTGGTTAGCACATACACCTCACAGCAAGAAGGACCTGAGTTCAAGTCCTGGGCATTGCAAGGGCTTTTCTGCGTAGAGTTTGCATGTTCTCCCTGCGCTTGCATAGGTTTCCTCTAGGTACTCTGGTTTCCTCCCATAGTCCAAAGACATGCACATTCAGCTAACTGGCTGTTCTAAATTGCCCCTAGGTTTGAGTGTTGAATGGTGTGTATGTGTTGGCCCTGTGATGAACTGGCAAGCTGTTCAAGGTGTACCCGGCCTTCGCTCAGAGTTGGCTCAGATGGGTCCAGCCTCCCTGTGACCCTAATAGGATTAAGTGGTTCGGCAACTGAATGAATGAATGAATGAATTAATATACAAGATTACTTTAGATGTGAAACCTAAACTGCATTCTGGAATGTAATATTCAAGATTTTATGTTATTGAGGAATTCAGTACATAGCATGCATCTAAAATATTTCTGCAATTTTATTCATAGACCTAAGCATGCCTCTTTCTTTTGTTTGAGTACTGCTTTACTCAGTGAAATTTACACTCACAGAACATTTTATTGGGAACACTTCTAATACTAGGTAGAACCACTTTGCTCTCAAACAACATCATGGGTTTATCACATCTCAAATCATATGTTATACTCGACTCAGATCCAGTGACTGCAAAGACTACTGAAGACCAATGGGCTTATTGTGATGTTCATGAAACCAGTTAGAAACGACATTTGCTTTGTTATGTGGTGCATTATTATTTTAAATATAGCCATTAGAAAATGGGTGAATTGTGGCCAGGAAGTAATGCACGCTTATCAATAATACCCAAATAAGCTGCTGTGTTCAAGCAAAATTTTTTGGTATTAATGGGTGCCAGAAAAATATTCCGCAAAACCATAACACCACCCCCAGTAGTCTGGACTGCACACACAACACAGGTTGGGTCTACAGATTCATGCTGTAGGCACCAAATTCTGATCTTACCATCCACGCACCTCAGGAAAAAACAAGATTCATCTGAACAAGCTACATTATTTTCAAACCAGTCCATTTGGCACCTGCAGTAATGCCACAGAAAATCACCGAGGTACCATTTTCATCTTCTAATAAATAATATGAACATATTTGTAGCTACTGGCCCATATCTGCATTATTTTATGTATCACCCATGATTGTCTATTGTATTGTTGCATAAATGTGTACACTAGTTGTGCAGGGGTTCTTAAAAAAATGTTAAGTGAGTGTATTTCCCTATTATTTCAAGCTACAGACATTGAGTGCCAAAGTTTGCAACTCTTAGTTGTATAGGTGAAAAATGAAATAGTAGAAGTTGAATTACAAAAAAAAAATTATAAAAATGTGTACAAAATAATAAATATAAATAAAAAATTGTATTTAAAAATAAATAGAATTTTTTTTTAAGAAACAGTGGTATCTGTGTACTTGATTGATAAAACAAATAATACTGCCCATTAGGTTACACTGTCCAGAGTCCATAGCCAGCAACCACATCCACTTCCCTATCCCACTGAATGAGCTCACCTCTTGTTCATTTAGCCTCATTTCCTTGTGTATATACTCTAATTTTAACCAGTTATCTTGGCTCACATCTATTATCTTCCAGTTTTTGTTCTTTTGACTTAGCTTTTTACTAAAAGCTTATGATAGTTCTGCTGTATACTTTCTGATTTTTTCCTCTTTGTTTGCCTCTATGTTTGATTGACATTACCTTTTTTTCTTTTTCTACATTATTTGCCTTAGTACTTTTGTAATTGAGTATTTATTATATCACACTGTGAAGATCTCGACTATTTCATCTGCTCTTGACACAGAGCTACAGATGGGTTGAAAAAAAAAGATGGGGTTTGGGGTTTGACAAGATATGGGTTTGGAGACAGTAAAACCATTACTCAGCAATACTGACCTGATCTGATAGTAATATACAAATTTTAATCCTGTCTTTCCTTTTAGGGTAATGAAGGAACATTATCTCTGTATAACAGTTAAACAATATAACTTTTTTCCTGTAAATATAGTTTTAGTAATGTAATTGTGTTTTTATAAAGACTGATCTGCTTAGACTAGTCATGCTATTTGTGGATCAGTCCTATTTGTAACATACCATACCAAAGGGTAAAATTAAATAAACTGTATGATTACTCAAATGCAAAAGTAAATAAATAAAATAAAACTCAAATGCAGAACATACGTAAACTCTAACTCATTAAATGTCTTCCATTTTTCATCCTTTCCCTGAAAGGGTATGCAAACATTTGCACTCAACTACACCTTGTTTTCCAGTTAAACAGCTTGAAGTATTACTGGCTGCTCCTTATCTCTGTGATCTCTGTCATCTACAGGATATGACTCATCTCAGAGCCGGCCCTACCTGACCCTTCTTACATGTCTTTTCCTGCTGCTCACAGCACTGGGTTTAGCTTTGTACTGCACGCATCGCCATCGGCCCAATCGCGCCTGTGAGGAATTGCAGGCAGCACTCGCTGTATATTTGCTGCGCTTCAAACAAATCATGTGGGGCTGCTGGATATGGCTGACCGTGCAGTGACCCATGCTCCCATGAGTACAGAAAGCAAAAAAAATGGTGCAGGAAAGATTACAAATCTGAGAGTCTTAGTTTCATGGAAGAACATTGAAATAATGGGGATTTAGAGTAAGACCCTTTATTTGATGGTCCCTACCTTGGGACTGAAAATGCCTTCAAAATCCACTGATGACAAACTGACTAAAACTAAACAACCTAAAAGGTAACTTTTACACGCCATCTACAGATGGCAGTCTTATGCCCTTTATGACTATAATGCCATATCCTAGTTTTTACTGAGGAAGATACATTTCAACTCTAAATATGTGTTCTTGTTGCAGTTGTAGTTACACCACCATATTTGTGTTTCTAACTATGTCTGCTGCCATCTACTTAAAGAATACTCATAGAAATCATTAACCAAAATAATAATGTATTAAAATTACTTTTAGATTAAATACATACTTTATATCAAACAAATCAATCAATATACAGTGTTGAATGTCACACCCAATCACACAGTTGTACCTATGATTTTCTATAAATGTTATCACATTTTGTTTTTGTTTTTTATATAGAATGCGAAACACTAGGACTTATTTCACTATTAATCCAACATGCTTTGATGAATTACACATGTAAATAGAAAATATTAATGACTGTCACTTAAGTAATACATCTTATTGTGCACATTGAATCTGAATGTGAATAGAATCATGAATAACACTCAGTACTCAATATAACTAAGTTGAAAATTTTAGACTGTAGTGTAAAATTAAGCACAACGTTCCATATTTTACATTTACTTGTAAAAGTTTTACAAAACTGTTTCAGTGTAGCCGGTTAAATGTTATGCCAAGTCAGATTTACTTCATAAGGCAAAGGGCATATATTTTTTTTTTCTTTTTTTTTTCTTTTTTCTTTTTACAATAATCCAGATTAGTAGATTTTAATTATTTCTGTGTTTCTGTCATTTGAGTTTATTTTTGCAAGAGCCATATGGTACATGTATATACGTCATACTTCTATTTATTTGACTATTTTTGTATTTTTTTTATATCTACTATTTTCTATACTTAATATAATTAGTTATAAGTTTTTGTTCATTTTAATTGATCTCAGCATCAATTATTTGAATTATATCATATTTTAATGAGTTTAAGAGGATCTTCAAACCAAAAGACATTGGTATATTTCCATTTAAATCAAAAGATATAAAAAGACATTCAGTACCAACATTGATCAAATGTTCAAGCAATAAAATGCACTTTCTGTGATTGTTATTTATGCCAAAAATGCAAACAGTACCGATGAAAACTTGTATTTTGAAAGAAATTAAGTGGTTAAAAAGTGTATTCATTTCATTTATTTATTTTTAATTTATTTATTTTTATTTGTTTTTTTGTTTTTTGTTTTTTTTGGGGGGGGGGGCTTGTTTGCAAATTACTGCAAACAATATGGTGGCTAATGCAATATTGCTAATAATAACAAATGAATGGTTTCAATACTTACATTGCTAGTACAAGCTTTCGTATTATTTGACATGGATGAAATATCCACGTCTTAATTATTTTACAAAAATGATAGTTAAATATATTTTTAAAGGGGATGATGCTCAATGCATAGCAATTTTATGTTCTAAGTTTATTTTATGTTCAGTATGTATTGGATATAGTCAATTAAATGATTGTTTTTCATTTAATGAAAACAGAAAAGATTTACCTAAACAATCTATGACCATTTGGTTCTAATACACTAACTGGGCTGTACTTTCATTCATTAATTATCAGTCCTTTACCATTTTTGGTCCCTACTACAAATTAATGCTGGACATTAGAAGCATCTCCATTCTTATTCCTGTATCTAATTGTACTGTATCATGCTCCTTTGAGGGTTGAGTTCTAGGGCTGTACACCATAATTTGAGTACTTGTACAGCATGACCAAGAAGTTATAATTAGGGCAGATTATACAAAGGGGCACACTAATTCATTACTTACTGTGATATGCACATAAAACCACTGTGAGATTTTGGGGACAAAATGAATGACAGCCTAGTTCACATAAAATGTTTAAATATCTTTTTGAAGAAAATTATACTGAGTGTATATTTGTACATATTTATGCATACAAAGCAAAATATTATGCAGCGCATGATTGTCCATTGTATAGCTCAGTTTAATACTGTATATGTGTACCGTTGTTTGGAGAACATTTTAACCAAGTGGTTTGAACTTGAGTTACAAATCTATAAGGCAATATAAGGCAATGTTCACTTCAAAAGGAACTGAATATAGCTAATTTGATCCTTTAAATCTGATCAGTTGGAGCACATGTTCTATGTTCTGGGTTTGGTGTGGTGTTTCATCTACACTTTGCATTATTGCCACTGTATGAGACTATTTTAATACTATAGAAGTGCCTTTTTAAGGTTCACTCCTCTCCCTCAGTTTAAATAACACTGTAACAAATTAATAAAAGCCATCAAATAAAGTTTATTGCAAACCAGACAGATTATGTATGCTAGCACTTTTCATTGGCTGCATGTTTTATTCACTAATTCACTTTCAGTAACCAGTTTATGATACAAAGCCTATCCCAGTAATACTGGATGTGAGGCAGGTATACCCTAGATGGAATGAATTTCATTGCAGGGCACCATGCACACTTTTTTTCACAAAAAAATTTATCATAGCCAGTAGCATGTTTTGTCAGATGGATGAAACCAAAGAGCACACAAGAAACCCACAGAGACCATATGTGTGTGTGTGTGTGTGTGTGTGTGTGTGTGTGTGTGTGTGTGTGTGTGTGTGTGTGTGTGTGTGTGTGTGTGTGTGGGCATCGCAATGGACTGGTGAGCTATTCAGGGTGTACCCCACCTTTGTCCATAGTCAGCTGAGATAGGCTCAGGTCTGCAAGCAACCCTCGTAGGATAAAGCAGTTCAGCAAATTAATAAACAATTGCATTTTTACTTCAGTGCTTATCCATCAATAACTTCCATGGAGACTTTTACATGCATTCTACAAACTTCTGTTCACTTACTACCCATCTGTGAGCAGTGGTAATTTTAACATACAGTATAAATTTTACACTGCATGATAAAGAGCACTCTTCAACACCATCATCAAAATTAATTACATTACAATCATCACATTAAGAACACAGTCACTCACCCATTTACTGAACCGCTTAATCTTATTAGGGTTGTGGGCAGGCCTCAGACCCAAACACACAGAACCATTCATACCCACACCCACACCTAATGGCAATTTGGAACAATCAATAAGCCTAATGTGCATGTCTTTAAACTGTAGAAGGAAACCGATGTACCCAGGGAAAACCTACACATGCACAGGGAGATCATGCAAGCTCCACACCGAAGCTCCCAAGGCCAGGACATGAGACCAGGACCTTTTCACTGTGAGGCAGAAGAGCCAACCTCTACGCCAACGTGCTGCCTTACATTGAGAACAAAAAGCAAAGGTATTATCAAAACAAAGCAGATATACTTTCAGGTCCTACGGTATGTTGTAAATGATATTTATAGTTTGTGACATTTCACTACATACTAATAAACTATCTATAACTAATAAACTCACGTACAGTACCAAGATTACAGTTTCCTGATATTTTGCAATAAGCAAACTTTAAGAATATACAAAGAACAAAAGTACACAGGTAAATATGGAATGTGTTTTATATGGGACAAGGGGGATAAAGGTTTAATAGGTTACAAAGATGTGCTTAAATTATTCATGCAGTTTCTAAATTAATAAACACAGAATAAAAATATGCCATTGAGGTTAGAAAATAACAATTTGGCTATTTTTTTAATTGATTATACTGTATTGAAAATGCACACACAGTTATTGCAGCATGCAGAATGATTTCAGGAGGCAAACACATACACTTCACATGAAAAAAGTAATGCTGAAAGACTACACACTGTGCAACTGTATGATTTTTTTTTCTTCAACATCCATTTTGTTCCATTTGAAAACTTTTGTATGATGAAGATATCCACCATGGTCTTTCATAAGAAGATAGAAGGTAATGCAGTATATATTGTCATATTCAACTGTCTATGGATGTCTTCAAATACATCATACTTGCTGTATATGCTTATACATATAGATAATAAGAAAATGGTAAGAACAGAGGAAAAGATACCTACTCTTAACCAATATAGACAGAATACTGAATATAAAAACACTAGCTGAAAAGATTTTTCTAGTTTATTTCTTTAAGGAAATTTGTATTACAGAATTCAAGCCTAAATTGTAATAATTTGTACCCAAAATTTGAGGTTGTGGTTAGTATTTGAGTAAAAGTACAATTAGATATAATGGTAACTGAAACAGTTGTTGGAAATGTGCAATATTTATACTAATTGTAGTGTAAACAGGTTCATAATTTAATAGCACTATTAAGTTATTACAGTTGATTATATATTTAGCGCCTGTAAAAGCTGCAGTAAACTCTATGTTCTGGGACCAAAAATGAACCAAGGTTCTTTTGGCCACTGACTTCAGACCATTTAATAATAAGAACCCCTTCATAAATCAGTTAAAACAATACTAAATTAATGGCATTCTTACTAATACTTTTTTTTTAAATAAAATAAAGCGTAAAATAAAAAAAAAAATTATCATTTATTTTTCAATAATTAAGTCTTTGGGCTTTTTACACAAATTTGTGTCAATGTTTCATTCAGTTTCACCAGCCTCCCACAGACAACAGCCAGGCCTTCAAGAAATTATGTAATGTGTATTAACAGTGTGTCTAGCAGGTTTGTGGCAAAAAGAACTTGAATATACTATTCATTTCAGTGCATGTCAGCTTTGTATGTCATCACCTTTAGACATTCGAACCATATGCGGTGCTTCCTGAGAGAATCAAATTATGGGACTTTTCTTATCCAATACATCCGAGCAGCGGCGGGAGGAACGGCCCAGCAGGAACTCCTTCTCATGGATCAGGCTGTCCAGCAGGTCTTCCTGACGATAGTTATGGTAGACCTTCAGAAAAGCCATGAATGTGATACCCAACCAGGTCAACCAGGCCGCCCACAGTCCAAACTAAAGGGGAACACAAATAATAAGCCATTAATATCACATATAAAATGTAAGTACTACCTCAGTGCTAATGATTATATATAATAAATTCAAATTAAACATACTTGTACAATGGCAAACTGGTCATAGTATGCAGAGTTGTCTAACCCCAGCTCCAAATCAGTGTCCTGTAAATCCTCACAGCTACATTGTGAAAAGAAGTGAATCAGCATCACTGACAAAGACCAATAAATTAATTCATTAATAAATACTGCCATATTATCTAAAGGATAAATATCCATATTTATACATCTGTGTTCTGTGAAACATGATAAATCTTTAAGTCCTTGGATCTGATCTGAATCAATTCTGCTTCTGTTTATAAAACCAGGTAGCTAGTGAGTAATGCTGCAGTCCCTTATGCAAGCATGCTTTAAATTGTATGGGAAATCAGTCCGTTTCTTTTTTTTTTTTCATTATAATGAAAATGACATTTTTTTAAACTCCTCACCAGCGTTTAAATATGTTGCCTTATATTTTTCATTGTGGACTTGACTAAAAACATTCTCTGCTTCCTCCACTGGCTTTAGTACTGTACCACAGTCAGTCCAGATATAAAGGTTCTTGCTAACTAACATCATGAATGAGATTTGAAGTTGGTTAAGTAATCAATGCATGGACTATAAAAAGCCATATCTATGAATTTTCATAACTGATTTAGTCAATTCATCTTCATTCATTTTCTGAACCACTTAATCCTAAGTAGGGTCACGAGGAGGCTGGCACCCATCTCAGCCGACTCTGGGCGAAAGCACAGTACACCCTAAACAGCTCGGCATGCCATCGCAGGGTAGAAACACGGCAATACAGCCGACTCTTTTCCAACTAACCTTTGCTGCCCTAAATATAATCTTTTCAAGATCCCATGAAGCAACACATTTTTACCTGCTGGGCATGCTGCCCCCCTCAGTAATAGCATCGCACCACAGATTAAAGCCCACAGTCACGATGGTGCTGGACAGGAAAACAGCGCACACCACAAACAAGCCAATCAGCAGGTTCAAGAAGGCAGCAAATATGGAGCTGTGGAAAATTAAGCAAAAGTTTAGAAAGCTGTAGAAGTATTTAGGCTACAAATGCAGTGTGACCCCAAAAAAAAAACCTTACGCATTTCAAAGGCAAAAAAAAACAGGTTAAAGATAATAAAATGATTATTTGCACACATGAAGCTTAGTGAGGCAGGAGAGGTGGCGCTGAGGTCTGTTGGGAGCGCAGTCCCAACTTGAACACCTTGAGCTTGAAGAACTCGATGTGTGATTTCAGCAAGATGGAGCTACGGCACACACACAGCTCCAATTAATCAGGTGATCTCGTCGCATGGCAATGTTGGGTCGCCGGCCCATTTCCCCTGACCTTCAAACTCTTAAATCCCTTATGGTTGCCATTCAGCAGGAGAAAGCCGTTTTTCAACCTGAAATGACCCATCGAGCCACGGCAGCCTTCAGAAATCACCTCCAGGCATGTACTGATGGATCATGGAGGATGTCATTTTTAAAATATGTTGAATAAAAACTATACTGAGGGAAATTTCATTTTCATTTACCTTTGAAATGTGGGAGGCTTTATTGGGTCAGATGTGTAAGTACGATGTATTAGTTTGATGCTTGTGCTGCCATCACAGTATATATAAAGCAGAAAATGTATTTAAATGCTTTCTTACCCTGTTATGCAACGTTTTTCTAAAAAGGATAGACATTACTTTGAAAACTGTCATGCATTGTTTGTTCAGCACTATTGCATAGCTGGCTTTTGCAGGAATCATTTCACTACGATATGCAAATCATCTCAGTAACAAAATGTTAACTGTGCAACAAAATGTTTTATTGTGCTGCGAACATCCTAACCAATTACAGATGCTCCAGATGTTCCTGAATGTTTGGAAGAATCACGATACAGATGCGTTATCCGGCAAATAAAAATCATTAGTTCAGATAAAGCAGGAGCACTTTTAATCCCAATATGCTTTTATTAAGTGCACTTGATTCATTTATAGTAAAGAATATATTCTGATTGGTTTGTGAGCGAGTCTGTTCTGTCCATCATGCATCCCTAACATCCTCAGTGCTTCCATCCCAGGAAGATTTTAAGAGTAGAAGCAAAAGCAGATGTAGAAGAGCATGAAATGGAGGAGGACTCACTCGTCGTGGCCTTTACAGATGAGGAACAGCAGCCTCCAGGCCTGAACAGCGGCCAGCGCGAGCGAGGCCACGCCGACGAAGGTGCTGAAGCTGCAGGAGGACTGCGGTCCCCACTCCTCCACGATGAAGCGCTGCTTGGACACCGTGATGTTCTCATTCTGCCACATACCCCGTGTGAACAGCAAGCACTTCCCTCCGAAGTCCTCGGCATTTTCCGAGAGAGGCACTACCGCGATAAAGCCGAAGATGAAAGCCAAAAAATACAAGACGCACTGCGTGAATACAAAATTGCTCTTTGCCATTTTTCACCCGGCTCGAGCTCATGCAGCTGAGCACCGCTGCTGCGCATGCGCAGTCCCACTCTGCTGGTGTGAGCCCCAAAGACAGCATCAGAATTACAAATAAATGTAAAAAAAAATTTTAACCAAAACTTTACAACTTAAAGCACAATATGTTTTTTCCCCAGTGGTTTCAATATATGATTTTGACTATAAAATTTAAAATTAAGTCTAATGATGACAGAAGAGTGTATATTATATGGAAAGTTTGTGGACCTGATCATCATCCAGATATGTGCTTGTTGAGCATCAAATTTTAGATTTTGTCTCCATTTGTTGTTAGAACAAATGAATGTGGGGCTGGTGGCGTAGCGGTTAGGGTGCCGGGCTCACGATCGAGAGATCATAGGTCCGAATCCCCGTTGGACCCCACCGTGCTAAGACCCCTGGGCAAGGTCTTAACCACAAGTGTGCCTCTGTCCACCCAGCTGTATAAATGGGTACCAATAAAAATACTGGGAAGGTAACCTGTGATGGACTAGTGTCCCATCCAGGAGGGATGCAACAACCCATAGAAATGCTTCATTTTGTTAGTAGCTTGTGAGAGTTTGTATAATGAACATGCAGAAAATGTTGAAGAACTCAAAGGGGAAAGAACAAAACAAGAGAAAGCCATAACAGATAATATATTCCTTCATTACATCATCACAAATTGAAAAGATTGCTTATAACTCATTTTTGCACCCTGATGGTTTAGCATGATCCGAATTATTTTGTGAATGACCCATTTCTTTTTGTGTGCATAACATCCTAAATTTGGTTCTGATCAGAAGTTGATTAAAGAGCGCACTCACCCCACTGCACTGAACATTGCAGTGCATATGTCAGTCTCAGCCTGAAACAGAGGCGGTATTTCAGTGCAGCTGTATTTGAAGACATTTATGAGGCAGAACAGAGCAGCTGCATTGGAGGCTGCTGCAGCATCAGGGGGTTCATCTATTTTTAATGGGATAGATTAGCACCATCCCAACAGAGCAAACAAGCCTATTTATACCACCACGCTAAAAAGACACATTGCAGGACTACACTGCCAACAAATAAAAATAATAATTATAGACCCATCACCATCAGTTATTTGGGTCATTTTGATCTCATAAATGAACTCTTTCCTGAGAATGACATATATATTATATATGTATATTCATAATTTCAGGGTTTGTAGCATAAGTTACAAGTCCAGCTCAAAAATGTATAATTAAGAGGCTTTCACATAATTTGTGGAAAATGCACTCATGTTTTTTTTTAACAAATTCAAATGAAGTAGAAGCACATAGTACAGAAAAGGAGTTTGAATCAATAGTTGCTTACTTGCTTTCTTTCATTATTTCCTTTTGCATTATGTTTTACAAGGAAGTCTTCATGTGACCAAAAAGCAGAGTGCAGTGTGTGCGTGCGTGCATGTTGCAGTTTCAGCTTTGCTTCAAGTGAATTTAGAAATGCTTTTAGTTAATATCTACTCGGATAGTCTCCAGCCTCTTTAAGGAAGTAACACATTTAAGAGTGAAATGCATTTGGCCAAAGTTGTAGTTTTAGACATCATGTTACATGTGTTTGTAAGCTAATGGTTGAAACTTATCATGAAAACAGGTTGAATGTAATTTGAGGTGTGACAGTGAACAGACAGACAGACAGACAGACAGACAGACAGACAGACAGACAGAGAGACAGATATTTTGCAGTGAAAGGCCAAAACCTAGAGAATGAAAGGCAATTTTTTTTTTTTACCAAAGCCTGATTGACACTTTTTCAGAATATCGTGCATTTGGTTTCATGGGCTCTTACTCTTGGTGATGCTCTATGTTTAAGTATGCTCTCTAACAAACTCGGTAGAGTTCTCTGATCAAATCATCATCTTTAGAATTGAAAGTATTACTTATATGGAAACCTTAGCTTATTGAAACAGGATTAATTTAGGGGTTCCACACCATTGTAGTGTAAATAATTAATTTATTTTTAACCATTTTTAAAAACCATATCGCCACCAACATACACCCCGTCAAATAGGGGCATATATATGAGTCGGCCAAAAATCCATATGTTGCAGAGTCTATAATTCACAGAATACATTGGAAACTGAGAATAGCCGATCTGTCAAACGTGTCCATGTTGATGAGCATCACTTTACACTGTGAGCAGTGGACCAATAGATCTTGTTTGCATTTTATGGCAATAGATTCAGACTTCAGACCTTTAACACAGTATACTCAGAAAACCAGTGAAGAACCAAAAAGTACAGATCCCAGCATTTCCAGACCATGACAAAAATTTTAAAAGACATTTCATCAAAAAATACACAAAGCTTTTGGTGGTCTTTCAAAAAAATGTGTACTGTTCATAGATACAGTGTATGAATTTGACAGTCATGATAATTTTCTCTTTTAAACAGGGCCTCATGATATATATAAATAATTGCTTAGGGTTTATTATTGATTGATGCACAGTGCACATTGCACAGTGGGTGTATCTGTTATTGTTGAAGCTGCAGGATTTGTTCATTGATGAAAAAGAAAACCAGAGCACTGTCTAAAACTGAACTATCAGTTAAAGATGAGCAAACATGTTAAATCTGTTTGATACTGGTGGATTTCATCCACACCAGTGACATAATTAAGATAATCGGTATAATGTATCATATATAATGGGTCCAGTATCACAAAATTTCATTTGTCATAATCAGTTAAAAAATACTAACACAAGGCAGAAGATTTTTTGAGATATATTTGCTTTATTATATTGCAATTTTCTAACTGCATACAGAAATTAGAATCATACCTAACATGGCAGAAATATGGGAAGCTAATCACAATCTCATCCATGATGGGGTGTCTTCTCTCTCTCAGGATTGTTTCACCTGTTTGCCCCTTTTGGTTTTAGCTTTTCTACTGATTGACTCTTCCTTTGTAGCCTAAAAAACACAATTTATTCACAGGTTTTTTAATAAATGGATTACTTTTCTGAAGCACGGCCTACAATAAACTTTAAATCATGTAGTCATGAACAAAGGGAAAAACATTCGCATCTCTTACAGCTTATATAATTCTAAATTGATATAAAAGTATGAACAAGTAGCTAATGTAGGGATGTATCATGGTTTTAAGAGATATATAATTTGTGCCCTCCGCGACCCGGCCCCGTATAAGTGGAAAATGATGCTATGCTATACTATGCTATGCTATAATTTGTGCCTATCTACAATCAGGTAAGTTTATGTTGGTTATAAAGCTATTTACATTGTGCTGTAAGTAATTTCCTCTGTCTGCACATGGGTGGAGTCAGAGGCAAAATATCCTGTTCCCATTAATCTATGCCTGAGGCTGTGGAGCACTCAAAGAGCAAATCCATGATGAAAGGCTCCAATAGCAGCATTTTCTTTTAAAAGCATGCAGACATTTCACTACCACAAGGAGCTGTTAACAGTGAGGTGTCCTTTGGTTTTCTGAGGTTACAGTCAGACTTGGATTTAGGTGTAGGACAGTATTTTACATACATACACACACACACATATATATTCATATATATATATATATATATATATATATATATACACAAGATCTTGAGTCGATTTTCCGTAAAACAGTGCTCGATACGTCGAAGTAGAGCTAAATATATTGTATGTGGGAAAAAATAACAGTACTACAATTTTATCCCGACAAGCCTGTTTCGTGGTTGCCCACTCATCAGAGGATTTAAATCGGGCTAAAATTGTAGTACTGTTATTTTTTCCCACATACAATATATATATATATATATATATAAAATTTTGTTTTCAATTAGGAGTAATATCTGAGTGTCTAATTCTGTAACCAAAGAAATCTTTAAACAAAAAATTCCATAAACAAAAAAAGTAGTGCAATTCTCCTGATTAGAACATACAGTGTGGAGTACTGTTTATTACACTGTAGCTGAGCTAAGATGGAAAAAATAAGCAAGGGACTAAATAACTAATGTTAAATTCAACAGCTGCTTACTGTAGATGCAAAATCATTTAATATAGATTTGAATATATTATAATACATACATAAATAAAAATAGATAAGCTCAAAACAATAATTCAACACTGATGCATATTTTCCTCATTGCACATGCACATCAATGGTTTTAAATAAGTTATAAATTACATTTATTACAAAAAATAAATACTAGGGCGGGGGTGTACTGGTTAACACATCCTCACAGCATGAAGGTCCTGGGGTTGAGTTCCGGGTTTGACAGTTTCTGTGTAGAATTTGTATGTTCTCCCTGTGCTTGTGTGGGTTTCCTCTGGGTACTCTGCATTCCTCCCACAGTCTCTTGGACATGCACATTAGGTTAATTGGCTGTTCCAAATTGCCTGTAGGTGTGAATGGTTGTGTGTGTGTTGGCCCTGCAATGGTCTAGCGAGTTGTCCAGGGTGTACTTCGCCTTCACCCAGTGTCGGCTAAGATAGGCTCCATCCTCCCAGCAACCCTAACAGGATTGAGCGGTTGGCAAATGAGTGAGTACGTACAAAAAAAATAATTTTCTTACCTGTTTAACCTCTTGTTTGCATCCTCTGATAAGCCCATGAGACTGAGGCCATCCTAGAATAATAGAGTGTCTTTTCTCTAAGAAGATAAGAAAATAAGACCAAAAAATAAGAGAAAAAACCCTAAAAAATGGAATCAGTGTTTCAGGAAGTGACTGGATTTGGGTAGAAGAGTATAACCTTTTGTTATAGCAGGGATCTGCTCGATAGCAGGCAGCAGTCCTGTGGAGGCTCTTCTGGTCTCCACAGCCTGCTTCCACCAGCTGCCCAGCTTACAGTCACCCACTCGGTCTGAGGTGGTCCTAAAACATACTACTTCCTTAATTCCTGCGTTTCTGCCCTCACTAGCAGCTTTGTCTTTGGTCTTCTCAACAGGACTGAGTGGCGGTACTGAAGCTCCAAGAGAAGTCTGAAACTGATGAGGACGAGTGCTATGCCTGACCGGGTTGAAATCCATTACCAGAATGGAGCTCCTGAGAGATGCTAAAGATAATGGTTGGTTGGGTTCCCCATCATTCACTTTGAGGGTCTGTTTGTGCAGCTGCATGGTCTCAGTAAGTGCGCAGGAGGTCAGGATCTCTGGCTGGTCCATGTCATCCTGGAGATCGTAACAGAAGGACCTCAGGCTCTTCTCAACTTGAGGGTATGGCAATGCTCTCTGAACACAGAAGGGGCAAAGACTACTCAAACTTCAACCACTCCATTTATACATTTCTTACACTTCATTTTCCGAACCGCTTCTTTTTTTTAAGGTCCCATGAAGGCCTATCCCAGCCAACTCCAGGTAAAGACACCCTAAACAACTCGCTAGACCACACCAGGGCCAACACAGACAAACAACCATTTACACTTACACCTAGGGGCAATTGAGAATATCCAAATAGCTTAATGTGCATGTCTTCAGACTGTGAGAAGAAAATGTAGCACACAGAGGAAACCCACACAAGCAGTAGAAGAACATGCAAACTCCACACAGAAACGCCCTCACCGGGTAAATTATCAAGTGAAACAGGCCCATTGGCTACCTACATAATAAGCTGTTTTAAATTTAAAATGTTCAATGCCTTATGGCGCTAATGTGACCGAGCCCGACCCGAACCCGAGCATAATTTTTCTAAATATCTGTCTGAAGTTCTGAACCCGGCCCGACCCGTCGGGTACTGTGGTGCCCGGGTCGGGTATACACTTACTATGTGCTAACCACTACACAACCATGCCACCTACAGGAGAAATTATACAGTTAAAATGTTTACATTTAAAATTAATAAATGTTTCAATCCACACCAAAGGATATAACACACAATTAATTAAACAAAGTTACTGACTGGCAAGCAGAGAAAACAACACTAAAGAATGACTCATAATATGTTATTAAGCTGTTAGCACAGAGTACATATCACTCACTTTTAATGGCTTCAGATCCAAAAAGCTGTTTGAGCCAGAAGCTCCATGACAAATGGAGTCTTGGCAATACATTCTCTCAGAAGATAAAACACTGAACTTTTCACTCTCATCTTCTGCCTTAATGCTCCCAGAATGTGGCTCCTGAATCATATCATCAATCATTTTCTCTATTTAAAAAAACAAAAAAACAAGGTGAGATTTTGAATCACACCCAGCAATCAATTTAATGTTTTTACTGGTCATATGATTAGAAAAGTGAATATCCATGCTCACCAAAATCAGGAATAAAACAAATGTCATCTTCAACAGGGATCAGAGCAGCACTATACAGCACTGCTTGTTTGTGCTCATTGCTGTAGATTTTAAATATCATGACAAAACATATATCACCTCAAGGTTGTATTATTTGCCCAAAGCATATACTGTGCATACTATTTATAAAGAAGTGCACCACACGTTACTCTTATGATGTCCTTCAAACCAGTTAGTGCAGTCACATTTCCTAAAATCATTATGGAGCACAAATAGACCATAAACAAAATGAACTAGAATATACACTGTAATTTATAAGAAACATCTACTGTACACACCTTCTTAATTATTAAACTGTCCAGTTAGTCAATCCTGTGGCGAGAGTCTGATACATAAAATCATTTGTTTAGTTAAAGTACATATTAACCTCAGAACAGTGACCCTGATCATGGTACTAGATGAGCTAGTTTGAGTATTTCAATACCTTTCACACACAACAGCATCTAAGATTTACACAGAATGGTGTAAACAATCACTCTTTACTAATATGGTTGGTGAGCAGCAAATCATCTAACAATGCAAAACACATTAAACCTTGAGGCAGATTGTGTACCACAAAGAGAGAGAGAGAGAGAGAGAGAGAGAGAGAGAGAGAGAGAGAGAGACGGTAATATGCAGTAAGGCCACAGTGACCTTGACGTTTGACCTATGAGCTCCTAAATCTAACCACTTCATCCTTGGGTTAAGATGGGCATTTGTGCAAAGTTTGAAGAAAACATCTGAAAGCATTCTTGTGTTATTGCATTGCCAAGAATGACCCGGAGTAATGGATAGACAGACGGACATACATACAGCAGAGGGCAGATGGACGGGTGGACGAATAACCTAAAAACAGCCAGTGCCAGAGGCATTTGGTGACGACAACCATGACTTAAGTTACTGAGATCAAATTCCCTCTCCATTTGTTTCATGTACTGCGCTGCAGACATGTAATTGGCTGATTGCATAAATAAGTAGGTACATGTAACTACACACCTTTCTATTACTTTCAATGCAGCTATTAAATGTATACTAGTTTTTTTTAATAATATGCTTTATTAATAATAATAAGAAGAAGAAGAAGAAGAAGAAGAAGAAAAAAAAAGAAAAGAGTTTAAGGAATTTAATGTTTAAGCTTATACATCTAAATATACACTGTTTCAGTGTACACTATGATGTAATGCAAAGTGCAGTATATAAAAACTCAAAAACTATTAAAGAGTCTAGCAAGAAACCTTTAACATTGTGAAAATACCTATCCTCTATCTGTGTGACTTCCACCAGGTGACTCTCAGCTGGATCTCCTGGTCCTGCACAAAACATCTTCAGTGTCATCACGAAACCGTAACATAGAAAGAAAGTATAGCATATTTAATGAAAATAAGCAATCAGAGAAAACAGAAAATTGCTAGACTCACGCTCAGTGCTGACCAATTCATCCACACTTTTTCTACGCAAACTTTTGGAGAACATCGGCTTTGGGGCATCGCCTATAGTCAGAGTAATATGTGAACACCACTGGGTAACATCTTTAGATATCATGTGACTGTTACTCAGCGGGTCACTCTTCTCATCTGTGATCTCTTGTCTCCTCTCAGCAGGGGGTGGAGAGGGAGGACAAATCAAGGAGCATGCAGAATCCATGCTTTCTGGAGTTGTAGAGCCAGAAGAGATAACTGCTGGAGACGCATGAACCTCCTAAATACAAATAAAGAAGAGGAATACATCAATGAATGGAGGGGAAATTATAGAGTAAAATTTGATCCTGTGCAACCCCCACACCAAAAAAAAGTGAGTCATTGTATTATTTAAATATATTATTTCCAATAAAACACAAATACACATTAAGTTACCATAGTTACTGTACTATAGGGTATATTACTTTGATATATTGATTAGGGCAGCACAGTGCTGTAGTGGTTAGCATGTCCGCTTCACAGCATGAATGTCCTGGGTTTGAGTCCTGTGCTAGGCAAGGGTGTTTCAGTGTGGAGTTTGCATGTTCTCCCCATACTTGTGAGGGTTTCCAATGGGTCCTCTGGTTTCCTCCCACAGGCCAAACACATGCACATTAAGCCTATTGGCTGTTCCAAGTTGCCCCGAGGTGTGAGTGTTTATGGTTGTGTGTGTTGGTCCTGGTGGGCTGTTTAGGGTGTACCCCGCCTTCACATACAGTCGGTCAAGATTATAGAATTAAGCAATTTAGCAAATGGATGACAAATGGATATATTGTTTTGTTTGTAGAGTGGTGTACTATACTAAATATACACAGGCGTAGTGTACCATTCTCTCATTCTGTAACAATTCCAACTCTGGCTGTTCCTTATGCAGAGCTATAGGGTTAGGACAGAAGGATAAATGAAATTTATCAGAAGACTGAGAAGTATTCCCTTTGTGTTTAGTGTTCTCCAAGTACTTTGGCCAGACCGCCATCGTCCTAAATGAACAGAAACAACATAAATACCAGTTAGTTTTTTTATTTGTTTTACCATCATAAATATTAATAAATTATTACATTCCATAGTACCTTTTAACTGTCTCTGATGAGTTAAGCGCTGTCACACTTTCTCTAAATAGTTTGAGAAAATCTCCAGAACTCAGAGAGCCATCAAATAGATACTGGTAGAGCAGTGCAGATAACGGACTCGGAGCAAATACTGAAAACATTAAAAATAATTTGAGACCTTCATTTACATGACCATATTTAGTTTACCAAGTAATCGTTCAACAAAATATTTCTTGGTCATTAAAGTTGAAATCTCTAATATTCAATGAATAAAAGTTGTTCACCTTTTACAGCAAACTTATTTTCTGCAACATTATCACCAAGATTTCCTCGATTCATTTTGTCAGGTTTAGTTAAATTTGGTCTCTCTGATAATTTGTCATGTAGAATATCCTAAAAAGAAATAGTTGAAATTTTATAAATAAACTCAATGGTATTCATATGATTTGGTTTTCTGGAAACTTCCAATTGTTTTAGTAATTTTATGTCTAAAATAAATAGTTTACAAATGTGACCCCATCTGGGAAATATCTGGCCACTCTTCTGCATTTTTCAAAGTATTTATGTCATAATGTCGTTATGCATTGTAACTAATCAACAGTTTGTCAAGCATATCCTTATCTTGGAAAAAAACCTGCCAGTTACACACACTGGTGCCTGAAAGCTGTGAACCTCCCTTTAGTATTTAAGCTCCTTTTCAGCAAAAAGGGGAACGAGTACCAATAAAAATACATTCCAAGTGAGATGGCTAAACTACGCATGAGGGGAAACTGATGCAATCTGTCATTGAGTAGTTTGGGGGTTTTTTAACCTTTTTAACCCAAAAATAGCTTTTTTTTTTTTAATTTTTATCAGAACCAACTTAAGTTCATGTGAGGTTCATGAGCAGAACAAAGGTGCGGGCACAGGCTTTATGCCTATCAGAAACAAGCATGAACCATGTGCACCACCAATCTATAGCTGATGTCTAACAAGAGAACCCTTTCCCCACAGCAGCCTGTTAGCTAACTATCTGGACGTTAGCTCCATTCTAACGTTCTCCTCAACAAGCCCTTGTTGAATTGCCCTCACCATTTCTTCTGACCTGGTTACACTCTGTGGATTAAATAAGATTAAATTTCTGTGACTGTATACACACACACACACACACACACACACACAGGAAGCAGTGAATTTAACCTCTGCATTTAACCCATCCTTCCACACCAGTAGTGAGCACACACAACCACTCAGCACAGGAGCAGAGGGCAGAAAAACCTGCTTCCGTGGGGCAGTGCCATTCCCAAGAGCACTTTAACCTTGGATGTTTCCTTGTCAGTCCTGGAATCAAACCACTTTTATCACAAGCACGCTTCACTGACCTTTCACCAACTAAATAACATCAAAGAACAATGGGTTCCTTCAAGGGTGAAGTAAACCCAGGTAAGTTTTTAGTTTCATTTTCAGATAAGAAAACAATTCATGGATTCCTTGCAAGTCATCATTTGGTTTGGACTGACAGTATTTAATGTTAAAATAACCATTGTATATTATCATTGATTTATATATTTTATTATAATTTTTTTTTTTAGAACCATAAACAGAAATGTCCTATTTTTTGGGCAAAGATCATGTGTCACTTTAAGAGGTCCATCTTAAACAATGCGTAGTTCATTACGTGATTTTCTGACATTAGCTAGGTTTTCCCAGAAAGAGACTAATATTAGCATCGTTTCTGAGCCCTGAGTAATCAATGTGGAAAGGTGCATCTTACTGTATCATACACACACTTGCCAGTTCATCTCCTCTGATATTGTGATTTTCACATTCACACATGAAATGCTCAAGTAGATATTCATGTCCTGGTTGGCAATGTCTGAGCAGAGTCTGAGCCTCAGCAACATGGCTGAAAATAAATGATGTCCAATTGACTCAAAAATAGAAAACTTGACCAATTTATATCACTCATAATATGACACACCGTTAGGTATTTTTTGGAAGATAAGCTGTAATGAGAGAACCATGGTATATGGTTTGAATCTTATAATGACACCTACACCTACTTGATAAGACTGATTTTCATATACTTGTTCTGTAAGAGCACATCCACATACAGTCTGGCATCCTTAGTATTCTCTACAGCTGGCTTGGTGAAGTAAAGGTACTTCAGTGCTGCTTGCCTCTCCCCCTGCCTCAGCAAGGTTCTTAACACAGCATAACTGTGACATGATAACCATGGTAAACTGGTCTCTGGGCTCAAAAGCTTTCCAAGTGAATTCTATGGGAGGAAAAGTAATTACTCTTCAAATCATTCTTTGTAAAAAATAAAATAAAATAAAATTCTAGCTTTAAAATTTTGTGAGGATGATGGTAAAGGATAGCATACATATACAAAGCCATGGTCTAGTAGCCACAATCCATAGAGATGTTGAGAGGAGCTGGATGGTATGCTAAAGGTATGGCAGAAAGACTCCAGGAGGCCACCTTTACCCTGCATGTTAGACACGTCCAGGACAAAATACATTATCTAGAGACAGAGTTAAAGAGCAAAATTATGTGTTTCATAGGTTAAAGAGTAGACAGCCCATGCCTATTTATTTCTTCACTCTTCTTCAATTCACCTGGACTTTATCCTGGGAATACTGTGTGCTAGGCAGGAATACACACTGGATTGGAGTCCAGTAAATTACTCAGACGTTCATACATTCATTCACACCTAGAAGCGATTTAATGTGCACACCTACAGAACTCGGAGGAAACCCATGCAGAGAACAGCAAAACCTCACACAGAGTCTTACTCACCAAAGCGCAGATGTGGATGGGATGATGGGATGTGGAGCAGTGAGGCAGCAATGCTACCTGCTGTGCCATCATGCTGCCCAGTCTTAAGACAACTCAATATATTGAAATTCCAGCTATCCAGGAGTTTATGTCTTGGTACAACCTGTTCCACCGATCATTCATTTTCTGAACTGCTTAATCCTTTTATGGTTGTAGGGAGGCTGGAGCCTATCTCAGCCAATTCTGGGCAAAGGTAAAGTTGCCACAAATCAATCAAAATGAATTATCTTTTTATATTAACAAGAGAAGCACAAAAAGGATACAATCATCAGGGTAGACGTGGTGTCTGTATAAGGGACCAGTACTAGGTTTAGGAGAGAACGAAGTGAAGGTGGTGGGTAAGTCTGGTAGGTACAGTCTTCTGAAGTCCACAGTGGCCCATATAGTTTGTGCATTCGAGCCACCATACCCTGTATAATAGAGCTCCCTCTATATTTATCCTCAACATCACATCTAGTAAAAGAAAGCATTAAGGGAATTTTGTGTGAATTTCTGTGCAAAATCTGTGAATGTTTTTTCTGCTAATGGTCAAAATTTCAGAACAGTAAAGTAATACTGAAGGCAAAAATACAGAATGGAGGTAGAAGGAAAATAGTGTGCCAGTGCACATGACAGTTTCTGTGAATTACCGCAGCTCAAGACAAGTTGTCTTGTGGTGCTGGTTCATTTTTTGCCACATCTCGGAGATTTTCTTTAACTCATTAGCATCTAAAAAGAAAAAGAAATAACTCAAAGTATAAATAGTAATGTCTTCTCTTTTAGACATTTTCATACTTAATTTATGTAGTATCGTCCTTTTTATATAAATCATAAAAATCCTAATTTTTTATTAAGACTGTTAGGCCCTAGTGCAACTCCTTTAACCATGAATGACCTTCAAACATCACCTGGGTTTTGTGGCAAAAGTCCACTGCTGCTCCACCATTGTACTAGTCTGCCCAACAGGATGTGTTGTCTCAGTGTTTGCAAACCCAGATCCCTGCACGTACATAGTGCTATAGTTTTGACATTCATTTGACACAGCATGCATGTGTGCCCTGGGACAATGAGAAGAGAGAGGCAAATCTTAAAAATGAAAAGAAAAAACAGCATTTTTTAAGGTCCTCTGTACTTGTTCACATTCTTTATAAATATTAATGATGTCTTACGTAGATCCATTTTTGACTGAATTTAACTGAATAGAAATGATTGGTGTGTTTCTTACCCCAACGAGCCAATAAGAGCAGGTTCTTAAGTTTCTGTATCAACAGACTTAAGTCAGTAAAGGATGTATGATCTACAAACATCCACAGGCCATGAAACTGACCAAAGCCTATGCCAAAGAGACACGTGACAACTCACACAGTGTACTCTATGTTACTTTCCAATAACTATGTTAATAGAACTCAGTTCATCATTTTAGTTTTACTTACAGAGAGATAGAAACTCTTTCTTGGTCAGTTCTATGGAACACTGAAGCCAACTGTTAAACTTAGCTCGGCTCTTGTCCGCATCATGTTGACCTGTTCAAATCCACAGCAACAGATTTGTAGTTAAGCCAGAGCATAAAGTCACTGACATACATTGTGTGATGTGGAAGCATGACCAGGTAATAGCATGACCAGGATAGCTCTACAAGGCCTAGTCTTGCCTTCAGTGGTGAGACTCCAGAGCCAACGAGTAATATCTCTCACACTGTTGTCTTCTAAAGCTTTGTTCCACAATACTTCTGTATTGAGCATTATCCTGGAAATGCAAAATGTTTCAGTACATATGCTGGAATATTGGAGCAATAAGGGCTTTTGTATTAATATATGTCTGTTCTCTACGATAATTGAATAACCAATTTAAATACCAAAGAAAAAATATAAATAATAAAAATTATATTCTATAAAATCTAATTGTCTTGGATTAATAACTTGCAGTAATTATGGTGTCATATCAATATTTAATATTAATAATAAATGAAGATCATAAAAAATTAATCATGATATTTATACTTGTTTTAAATTAAACTCATCTCAGTGGTGGTATGTCACAGACAGCTGAACATTTATAGTGTTGAAAAATCCAGTACTTACCAGTAAGTGAATGTCTATCCCTGCACTGGGATGAGAATGTGTCTAAATCTGCTGACAGAGTCTCTGTCTGCATTTTCTGAGACTCAATCCTGTCTACGTCAGAATAATCCAATAATCTAAACCAGTACACAATTCTGCTGGCCATCTAAAGGGGTTATTTAGTGTATTAAATGAAATATTCATGCAACTAACATAGCTTATTAAGAGAGCCATAAGGGAACTTTTACATGAATGAACAGATGTCATAAAGTTAATATCAAGATTAAGGGGCTGAAGCAACATTCAAACATATTAGTTCTCACAGAATAAAAGCAAAACAAAACGAGTGCATTGTGAGCCTTACAATTGGCAACTCATTGTGCGCAGTGAATGTGGAGAACGTCATAACTCTTAAATAAATGATTATAAATTACAAAATCTCAACAGTTATACACTACACATTTAGTAGTTACACCAATCTAATGGCTGGAATGACAATTTTATGAGTATTTCCTATAATGCTTGTAATCATTTGTCAGGAGCAGTGGCACACTTAAAACTGATAATCATACAAAATGATACTGTATGCACTTTAACTAATGAGATTCTGGTAGACTAACTAATCAGTTCACCTTAAAAAGTCCTGTATTTAAAACTGAGATTATTGGGAGGGGACGAGTTGTTTATGCTGCTTTTCATGGTAATACTTTCTCTTTTACTCCCATTTCTCAGGAAAAATTAGGGTTGACAGGTATGATTTGGGTTTGTAAAAACCTGCACCTGTACAAACCACACAACGTATAGAGCAATATCTTTTGGACTGATGAGAACAAGGTGGAGTGGTTTGGTCATCATGCCCAGAACCATATTTGGCAAAAACACAAGACAGAGTATCAACACAAATACCTCATTTCAACTGTCAAACATGGTGAAGGATTGATGATTTGGGCTTGCTTGTCAGCTACAGAACCTGGGAGACTTAGTCATTAAGATAATGATGAATATTATTCATATCAGTGTGAGGCCATCTGTTTAGCAGCTTAAGTTGGACCACAACTGGGTCATGTAACAGAACAAAAATCTAAAGCACAACAGCAAATCAACATTTGAATGGCTAAAAAAGAAAAAAGTCATGGTGCTGTAAAGGTCAAGTTAAATCTGGACCTTAACCCTGCTGAGATGCTATGGCTTAAGAGAGCTATGGATAAAAGAAAGCCTACAAATATCAATAAACTGAAGAAATGCTGTAAAAACAACTGGGCAAAATTTTCTCTAAAATGATCTGAGAGACTGATATACTGCTACATCATATATTTACCTTAAATTGATATTGGAAAGGAGACTATAATGAATTATAGGGTGTAAAAGGCCCCACCCCCATCATTGTTCAATTGTTTGTGTATAATTTTTGTTTTCACATGAAAGAAAAAAAAAATAAGCCTTTATAAACCACTTGATTTTACTATTGATTCAGTAAAGAAAAAGATATTAAATATTTTTTAAATGAATCAAAATCATTGTGCTAAAACAGGTTGCAAAACAATTCTATACTGGAACCAACATTATCACCTGCATTATACACATATATACTGCAGTACATCAGTGAGATTTGTGTTGGTGACAGAAGGTACTCTGATAAATCCAAGTGGCCTGATTAGTGATTACAGGAGATTATAGAGCCTTGGCCTGTAACAATATCTCACAGACACATCAGTTTTTCAGGCCAATCTACATGTAAACATGTCCTTACAATAAAACTCAGAATGCCTTATCAGTAGTAGAGAATCAATCTGAAATTTAAGATGCTATTAAAAATTAAGCGAGAGGGGAGCAGACATGTTTGGGTGAGTATTCAGGTGTTTTTTACTACCACTAATTCTCTAAAGCTCTTTTTCATTGAGCATGTCTGGCCACATGCAGGGTGGTGTGTATGTGTGTCTGAAAATCAGTTATGTATCATCTGCTCTGGTGAAGATTTGTTGATTTTATGTCAAATATGACAACTGTCCATTTTTAGTAGTGCACCCTTTATAAAGGTGAAAAATGTTGAATTTCCAGTTTAACTTCAGATTTTTTATTTTTATTTTTTCAATTTACTGGCATTGTGATAAATTGTTGGAAATAAATTTAAGGTATAAAAACAATAAAACAAAATTTGTCAAACATCAAAATGTAAAATCTAAGAAAGTAATATAGCATGTAAACTAATTTGAATTTTCTGTTGCTTTTGTTTGTACACAAGCAGGTAAGCATCTTTCAGGTCACTTGAAGAAATAAAATGGATATATGCCTATATGCATTCCAAAAGGCCATACAAAGTCTTACTTATGGAGAAGACATTATTCTACTTGCATCTAGCCTTTATTTATTTCTCACCACTGATCAGCCTGCAAATCCACTGTAAAAACAGCATGCTTCTGAAACAAATTCCGCTTTGATGGGAACTTATATTTCAGCTTAATGTCCTCTCCAACATTTCCTGGTAACTATTTTTCTCAGCAAGATTTTAAATTCCCAGATTGTCTGCTCTTATATACTCTACAAAATATAATTTAGTCACCAAACTGAAGCCTGAGAAAGCTTTTTGAAAATGGCTGTTCTACAAGTAAGATTCACTAAAACCCAGAGGGACAGGCTTGCCCAGGCTCTGTGGTTGCTGAACTGGATCTCGGTGGTGACGGGCCTCATCCTGTTCAGTCTGGGCCTTTTCCTAAAAGTGGAGATCAACAAGAGGGGGGAGCTAATGGCTAACAAGGAAGTTCATTCTGTACCGGATATGCTAATTGCAGTGGGGCTGATAGCTTGTGTGATAAATTTTGTCGGAGGAAAAATCTGCTATGACTGTGTGGACACCAACAAGTTCTTGCGCTGGAAGCTTGTGATGCTCCCTTATATAATTTGTACATTCTTTTTTACCTTATGTGTGCTGGTCGGTGCACTGATGTGCTACACCATGCATGGAGAACTGAAGGAATCCTTAGAACTGGGCCTACAAAATGCTATACGCTACTATAAAGATACAGACATACCAGGCCGTTGCTTCCTTAAACGCACTGTTGACCTGCTGCAGATCGAGTTCCAGTGTTGTGGTAATGCAGGCTACAGGGACTGGTTCCAGATTCAGTGGATCAGCACTCGCTACCTAGACATGACCAGGCGAGATGTGGTGGAGTAAGTAAGAAGGTTTAAGGATTGAAATGAAAGTAACTATGCTTTGCCTAAAGTCTTCTTTTTTTGACAGTGATTGACGATGTGATGGTCATTTCTTTGCAGCCGTTTACGCAGCAACGTGGAAGGAAAATACCTGGTTGATGGAGTACCTTTCAGTTGCTGTAACATTAACTCACCTCGGCCATGCATTCAGTATCAGATCACCAACAATTCAGCCCACTTTAACTATGACTACCAGACAGAGGAGCTCAACCTATGGAATAAAGGCTGTCACCAGGCTTTATTGGAATACTTCACCTACATAGTGCATTCAATCGGCCTCATCGTGCTTCTCATCTGGCTCTTTGAGGTTGGCATGTGCTTAGTTTGAATAATATTAAGCTTGGTGTTTGACATAACCTCTTTACAATCAATATATTTTCTCTGAAAATAAAACAAGGAATGTATGTAGCCTGTGCTTTCCTCTCATGTGCATGTCACCTTCAGTCGTTTTCTTCCTTATAATGACTATAATCTATACTTGGCCATGAACATCCAGTGGCCTTATCTCAGTTGGTCTTATGTAAACATTTCATGTTTATTAGATAACTAACAGATTTTTTTAATGTTTATTTATTTAGATATTTATCTAGAATTAACATGTATTCCCCCCCCCCACTATCACAGTAACCTGTATACAGCTGCCTCATTCTCTATATTCTCTCTCTGTAATGACAGCTCTTTGTGCTCACTGGTGTCCGGTACTTACAAACAGCTCTGGAAAACCTGCTTCTTCAAGGAGACCCAGAATCTGAATCAGAAGGCTGGCTGTTGGAAAACAGCTTTGCGGAGACTGCACGCTCTAGCTTCAATATCATAAAAAACCTGGGCAAGTGCAATCAAATTGAGACTGAAAATGGTGATCCCAATGTAAACAGGCCATCCACAGCACACTATGGTCCTGATAATGTACCTCCAAAACCAATACCTGCAGTCAGCTAACCTTGCCCCGTGCATCTCTGTGTATGTGTCCAAACTATCACCGGTTCTGATCAGCCTACAATAGTTTTTCCATTCTTACTCAAATATTATGAAACACCCTCTCACATTTTCCGAACCACTTAATCCTGCTAGGGTCGTGGGAAGACTGGAGCCTATCTCAGCTACCACTGGCCAAAGTGGGGGGTACACCCTGAACAATTCACCAGACCATCGTAAGGCCAACACACACAATCATTAACCATCACATCCACATATAGGGGCAAACTGGGACTCGAACTCAGGGCCTTTTTGCTTAGATGACTGTATTGTATCGAAAATATTTAACCCTTTGACTGGACATAGGCTGTGTGCTAACAGGACAGCACACAGACATTTTTAATCTATTCAGTGGATAACAGGAGGACAGAAAGCTTAGCACTCAAACCAGTGACACAGGAACATCTCTAAACGGGAGCTATAAATAATAACTGCCCCGAACATCCTAACTTATTGAATTAGACTCCCTTTTTAAATCCAATATGAAAGAAATTAGTATAAAGCAACTATGATACAATGTTGCATAAAGTCTTAATTTCACTCACACGTTACTGTTTGATTTTGAGAAGACTACTGTAACATACACAGAATTTTCTTTAATTTTTATACTGAGTTGCTTTTAATACCAAATTGTAGATTCAGGTGCATTATTTCATTCTTAATTCAACATGGTTATTTAATCAGAGCTGCAAACTTGCATGTAGTTCATCTCAAACCTGTGCCTTCACCTCATTGGTGAAATAGAAAATGCTGTTGACAAACTACCTCCAAAGTCTCTTGGTATCTCCCAAGTTTAAACACTACAAAACTGAACGAAAGATACTGCACTATTTTAATGTTGTGGCAGTGTTGGTTTGGTTTTTTCTTGTTGTTGTTAAATACATTAAAATGTGATTCAAACCACGGAGCACTGGCTTTAATTGGATTCTGTGGCAAAAATTAGAAATATTGCTAGGAATATAAATTCCTTATTTTAGCACATAGCACTTTGGTAGAAACATCAGTAACATATCTAGAACTAAGCATTAAGAGGCCAAGGAAAGATAATTAGGAAGTGAGAGACTTATGAGAATGATTAAATACTGAAAATGCAGCATGGGGCATAAAGGGGGGGGGGTGTTTGCACTGAAGATCGTATTTGTTTCATACACCAATTCGACAGAACATTAAAAAACCTGCATAATATTCACTCTTTTGCTATCAGAATAACTCACATAATCTCCAGAGTGCTGAGGTGATACCAAAACATTAGCAGCAGATCCTTTAGTTCTACAAGTGAAGTGGGGACTCCATTGTGTCGTTGGCAGTCACTCAGTTTCTTATGCTTGCCCATTTTTCTTGCTTCTAAGATATTACCTTTAAGAACTGCCTGTTCACTTGCTGCCTAATATATTCCTGCCCTTCACAGCAGCCAATGAAATGAAAAAATTCATTATTATAATTGTTAACAATTAATTGTTGAATAATTGTTTTTAATATATACTTCATGGGAACATAAAAAGCAAACTAAACCTAGATTGTTATGGTTTATTGTTCATATAGACTCAGCAGGTGAATGCTGCAAACTTTGTAAGCACAGCATAAGTTTAAGGGTGTGTTTTTAAACTGATTCAATTTTACTACATAGTGCATGGAGATCCACAAAGCTCCAGTGTTAACCACAGAAATGACAGAAGTATACACACAACACTTGTGAATAACAAGGTATTCAATAAACACTATTTTAACTAACAAAAATTTAATTTTCCCTAATAGAAAACAATTGCTGAATTAAACCGTGATGCAAACCAAGACATGTTATTTTGCAATTCCTACATGAATCAAAATGCTCAGTGACAGAGTATAGGGACAGCAAACACCACGATTGGTTGATATAAGGTAATATGCTATTTAACTCTGACATTTAAAAAAAAAAGTAATTAATAAACATATAATCTGTACAATGGTAATTCATATAGTATATGATACTGTGTCTCATAAATATTTGGGCACTGCCTAAAAACAAAGCTTGAAAAATGTTCACATTTATTTTCAGTAAACAAACAATTGCAATATAAACTTATTTCTCCCTAAGAAGAAAAACCTAGACTAAACAAAATAATTTTCTGTGGAGTGCAAGTCCACGCCTCGTTAGGATGCCCATGTGGGCACAGACATGACAACAAAATCACGCTCATGGTTTTATGACATTTACATAAGTATGGAGCTCCGATATTAGATGAAGCATAATGTAATGGCTCCATGATTAAACACATGAGAAAATTTTCAGTACAGTATTTTATTTAGCCAGAAAACTTTCATCACTGTCAAGCAATGCAAACGAGAAATTGCAAAATTTAACCATCAATCATTTCAAGTTGAATTCTTCTAAAATATTTAATGTGAAAACATGACAAGTAGTGAAATAGATTAACACATCAATGAGTTTGATTCAGTTATTAAACAGTTACATATTTAACTTTACATTTACTGTATGAACCAAGTAGAACATACCTGTATTTGCTTTTTTGGGGTCTTATGATTATCATCTCAGAACTGTTTTGTGCACAGCTGATTTCCCTTGCTTATTTGCTATATTTTTTATAGTAAAATATAATCTTATCATTCACTTAATTTTTATATACATATTTCTGTTGTATGGAAAAACATAGCTGACACTGTATCAGAAGTAGACAATTGGCAGAATAACTAGCCAAATTAACATTACTTGATTACATTAGGTATACGATATTTTTGTTGATGCCGTTTTTCCACAGAGTGCAGAGAAAAGGTGACAAAAGGAGAAAAGTAGGTAAGCAAAACTGGGTAAGCAATTACACAAAGAAACGGGAAGCATTTTCGGCAAAAAGTGCATACACAAGTAAGACGAAAGAAAGCTGTCTCACTTTTTTCCAACTCTTGACATTTGTAAACAACAGAAACAACTCAATCCCCTAATCATGGAAACAGCTAGAGCTGTTGAAGAACCATACTTCAGTGTTTTTCCCCCCACTTCACAGTAATAAGCTTCTGGATGCAAAGCTGAAAATAAGTGGAAAAAAAAAAAAAAAAAAAAAAAGATTAAAAAGCAAACAGCCCTTCTGATTATCCAGTGCTGCTGCTGTTTTCTGTCCAAAGCATCTATTTTAAATGCTGAAAGAAAAAACGTTACTTGGCAGGAGCACCCAGTACATTTAAAAGATTGTGTGAGAGTGAGTGTCTTTCTCCTGAGCTCAGAGCATCTGCCATTCAAAAGCGAACATGACATTAAGCACCTCCAGACTTCGGGCAATCTTCTCAAGGATGCAATGTTGCTGCCACAGCTGGTGCAGCTTCCTATAGCGCTCAGGGCACAGATGCAGCGGATTTCCACGACTGGCAAGAAAAACAAACTAATTACAGTTTTTGCGTACGTCTCTGAAACAAAGATTATACTCAGTGATTTAATTGAAATCATTAAAAAATATCCACCATATTTATAATATTTGGACCTACTTTAGATGAGGATCTGTTTCCCCATATTCATCAAGGTAAGGAGCTGGATATGTACTTCCACGTGTCTTGCTTGCCATCAGAATAATCTCACACTCTCTCACCCTGTTCATTAAGATACAAGATCAACATTGCTTATTTGTTCTTTGATTAAATTTCAGTAGTGGGAATGAAATGTAAAGATTATACTATGAAAGCAAGGTGGATGTCTCAGACTAGTACCTGAGATAGAAGTTTGAGAGGTCTATTCACTACAGTATCCAACAAGCTTGAAGGGCATAAATGTTTCAGTGTATACTTCATGCAAACTTAAGCAAATAAAAAACACACTTAGATTTATATGGTTTATTTTATACATTTTGTAAAACCATGATGGATGCAGATGATCTCCATGTGCACGTGAGCAGGTACAGAGTTTTGTAATGTCGTCTCATTAAATATCTTAGAGTTTAATTACCTACTGCACAATAGAGTTTTATTTATTTTATTTTATTTTTTTTTTTAACATATTTTAACAATGACCGAGGAGGGTCAGATGAGTTCTGTGTTTAAGCCTCACTAAACTAGTGTAGAGACTATATTCCATGTGTAGCTACTCATACAGAGCTTACTACACTAGTATACAGTACAGTATTCACACCCAAGAAAAAACAAGGTAACATATGATATTTTATGGATTATTTCTCCATCTTACAGCATGATAATGGGGACACCACCTGCTCCAACTGACAGTGACAAACCATGAGTGTCCTTAATTAAATTTCAAGCCACTCAGAATAATGTTTTTTTTTTTAATCCTAAGATAGCAATTCCAGTTTCACAGTAGAGTATATACTAATCTATAATACCTAAGATAGAAATGCATTAGTAGAAACGCACACTTAGTATCATCATGTTTTTACTAAATTTGATTCTTGTGACATGAAAATCAGGTAATAAATTAGTTGGATTTTAAATAGGCTGGCTGGTCTTGCTGGTAACTGAGGTGGATACTGAGGTACTGTTATCAGTCCTACTTAATGATTGCAAAAAATAAAATTAAATAGTTAAACTACTAATCAGGACATATTTGGTGATTTGCACAGAAAGCCTGTGCACAATGTTATGTATATGAATTTTTACATTGCCAGGTGCATAATTCATATAACCCCTACAACCTTGAAATTAGGTCATGGTGACCTAGTTTCAATAAGCTTTGAAAACTTTGACACCAAGTACAACCGTTACAAATTTGAAACAGTTCCAACAAAAACTGCACTCGTTTCACCCAGTTCCGACAGGCTGGTGGGGCGCATCATTGGGCATTGCCTGATATAAAAGCAAATCTATTAATATTTCAATATGATGAAGTGCATGTAAATGTTTACTTATGACCTCTGTGACCTTGAAAACTAGGTCAAGGTGAAAAGGTTAACAAAAGGTTAAAACTAACTAAAATAAAACTAGGCACTTCTTTATATGCGATTCCATTTGCCTACATTAAAACAAGCATGCACACATACATATATTAAAGAATACCCCGTCATGTTTTCAAATGAGAATAAGTTCACTACATGATATTTCCCTTTTTTTTTCGCCTTACAAAAGGCACCCCCCATGTGAGCAGAGTAATTGCTGTCCTTTAAATCTCAAAAAAAAAAAAAAAAGTTTATGAAACAGCGAGATTTAATAGAAACAGAAACTACGCATGCAAGCTTTTAATAAGTTTGGATTTAATTTCCTTTTAATCAGTAAATTAGAAAAAACATTTTCTCCTCATGCTTTGGAATGAAACCATATTGTATTTTAAAAATGTTTTCTGCAAAACTATTCTTGTATCTTTTGAATATTTAACATAATGACTTGTGAATTTCCAACAAACTATTTTTACAGAAAAATACATTACTATTTTAGTTAAAGAAAGCCATGTTTTGCAGGGAAATGCATCAAAAGCTGTTGTTGACATGTCCTTACCTGAGAAACATGCCTATTCCAGCTCCACAAGTGGCAGCGTGTGCTGTGCAAGCTCCCACCTCTTCATCATCCAGTCGCACCTGACAGCATGGGTTCTGAGAGCACAGCATAACCCCACAGAACAGACACAGAGTCGGGTGCTTCCGCTCATCATCAGATGAGTTTGGACACCTGATGAGGTTGATGACATGCAAACTGCTTAATGTACATGCAACTCATATGTTAACTGATTGAGTGACAAAAATAATAATCAGACACAGGCCTGCAAAATTAATGACATAATTGAATAAAAGTTGCACAAAATGTCTTAATATGGCTGCCACAAGGAGTCAGAAAAGATGTTGGATTAGATTTAGAAAGTGGACCAAATCACAAAATGCCACAGTGTAACAGTTACCAGTTTTTCCACTAATTTGTCTGCTTCCTTTAAGCATGCTTAAAGTCCTCTAATAAGTTGTGCCTCATGCACATATCATGTAGTTACCATGAGGCATGTATCGTGTAGATAACTCATGTATCATGAGTTATCATGAGGCAACTTGTTTAAAAAAAAGAAGAAAAATAACTTACTTAAAAAGACTGGCCTGGTTAAGCAGCACGCTGTAGTCGTCAGGAAGATCTATTAACCTGTTTCTCTTCCGTGGATACCTGTGTTCATTTTATTACAGAAAAGTTATACAAAGTTCAAAGTGAACGGAAAGAGCAAGAAGTTGCAGAGAAGTGAGAGTAAGCTAACCTGATGTGCATTTCTCCCAACAGGTGTTTTGATATAGCTTTATTCCCACACCACCTGAAATATAGACCCGAAACCATGTTGATGTGTACACTTTCATTATAAAAAATAAAGAAAAAAGTGAACAGGAACATATTAAAAAAAAGTGACCCGGTCCAGCATAATATGCATTTGAAACTTCCTAGCAACCATAAACTAAATGAATCCGGCTCTCGACCAATCAGCAAGATCTTCCTAGCCTCTTCCTAGCAACAGATGAGTTTCTATTTTGTCATGTCAGTTTTGAGGCTTCTTTGGTTTACCATTATATGACTCGGGGAATCCTTTTGGGAGTCTGTAAGAAGGGAGAGTATTCTGGTACTGAATATGGACAATAAGGCAATACTCTGAGCAATCACAAAAGTGGTTTTAAAATATCGGCAACATAGGAGGATATGTCCATTGTTTTACAACAACTTGGACATGGAACCCTTTCTTTAACAAGTATTTTAGCATGGATAGATTGAATTTATGGATATTTGAACTTGGTCATGTTGAAGATTATGCTTTGAAGGATGTATTTGTAGGTGCTCTCACATTTTTGTCCAGGTAAGCCGTTTTCAACTTACTTTGGCTCTTACTCAAAACAATACCTTGCGACTTAATCAGTATTATGCTGGAGCAGGTCACATATCATTTAAGTGATGCATGCCTCTGTATTAGGGTTATTGCGATGTCCTGATGGTCCTGGAAGAGCTGAAACAGGTTGCTGGGCACAGCAAGGTAACTACAAAGAAGGTGCAACTGACTCTCACAGGACACTGTGGAATAAAAGCAGAAAGGGATCATTATAAAATCACTTGAGTTTCCACTGTTTCATCAAATCTTCATATGTGTTGAACGCTGTGATTCACCTGCAGTACTCGACAGCTCTTCTGGAGCAGGCACTCCTGTAAGGCAATGGAAGAAAAGTGCTGCACAGCGAAGAAAGGGTAGAACACCTCTCTTTACTGTGTCTACAGTCATGGAAGCAGATAAACCAGACTTTAACCTGAGAAACATGAGAGGAAGAAGAGAGAAAAAAAGAGGAAAAACAAAACACAAGCAATCAAATGTGTAAATTTTTCTTACAACAAAGGCACTGCCAGTTCATGTGACTACTTGACAGCCTCACCCCTCAGTGTGTTGTGATACAGTAGAACAAAGGGCTGTTGCTGCTCTGAGCTCCTCTGCATCTCCTCCTCCTACTGCTCCGGTATTCATGTCTGGTCAAATATATGTATAAACAAAACATGAAACACTTCTAGTAGCTATGTAAGAGTTAATACTGTTCACTGTTTGATTTAATAATATCCACATTAATAAGCCATCTGAAAATTAATCAGTTGTGATTTATTTATTTTTTTCTTTTACCCTGTGATGTTAGTAGGATCTGCACAATGTGAGCCATTGTAACCAGGTGCACTAGGTGGAGTTGATTATAAGCAGTACTGATTGCTGAAGGCTGCAGGTTAACACTCTCCTCTTGGTACAACACAGGTATAGAAAGCACTAACCCCACCTGTGAAATTATAATATATTCTAAATGACTCTTTCATCCCCTAACAGCCAGTGAGCTTCCAATAAAAAAATGTAAGGCAGATTAAATATAAATACAACATCCAAACACACATTCTGTTCAAAACTTACCAAGAGATGAAAGAAATCTACTTCTAATATAGTAGGTGTGCTTTCTGCATTAGACATGGGTAACAATACTACAGAGAAACACACATGGAGAGAAAATGGCAATAAAGTTAAGTACTATTTAAAAAGACAAATCAGAAATAAATTTCTTCTTCACTTACACACACAGACACACTCTGCCCAACACTGCACATATTCTCATGAAGCATACATACAATCACTTACATCAGCCCCCAAGCACACAATCAGTCAGGCCAATGTACACACATGATTTTACCTGCTAGCATGTCTGTAAAATGCTTCTGTATGACAGTTTTACAGCTCTTCATTCGCTGAATAGCAGAAAACTGTACCACTGCTTTGAGACCAGACAGCTGTAATAAACATATCAATTCAATCACACCACAATCACAGAAAACAAACAGAAACTACACAAGGCTGTTTAGAAAAGTCATGACCTGTCTGTTTTGCAGAGATCCAAACAGAGCTTTTCCGTCTTCCTGTAGCATGTTTTCTACAGAGAACACAAGAGCCACAAAACATATGAAATTACATACAGTTCCCCCTACACAGGACAAGTATAGATGTGGAGTGAAGGGAAAATGCCTTTCACCTGTCGCCTGGATGGTGTAGGCACAAGTGTTCCAGGACATGACAGGAACATGAGGGCATAGCTCATTGGGTGCTGTCTGCAAACCCACCCTGTGCACTGTAGTGGCACACACTACCAGCATTTCCATTATACTGCTTGAGTATTTTGGCCTAACACAGACAGAGAAACACTTATAATTTGATAGTTGGGCTTTGAAAGTTTGTGAACTCTTAGAAATGTTAAATAAAAAAAAACCAACAACAAGAAAAGGCAACTAAACGCCTCTCTCACATTTGCTACCATTAATGTTCCTGAGTCCACCATTAGGAGAAGAAAGTGGTACAGTAGCAAAGAAAAAAAAAACACAGCTATTCAAAAAAAAGAATGCTACCTTTGCAGTTTGTTAAAGAACACATGGGCAAGCCAGAAGGCTACTGGGAAAAAATGTTGCTGAATGAGCCCAAATTAGAATTTCTTTGGATTAAATGAGAGGTGTTATGTTGGGAGAAGGAAAACACTGCAATCCACCATAAAATCTTTATGCCATCTATGAACCATGGTAGTGGTGGTGGTATCATGTTTTCAGCCTGTTTTGCTACATCTGGGCCAAGACGTTTTGTCTTCATTGACAGAGTAATTAATTCGTAACTATACCAGTGTCAACCAGCAAATTAATCAAATAAAAGAAAATATCAGGACATCTGTCTGTAAACTGAATCTCAAAAGAAAATAGGTCATGCTGCAAGACAACGATCCTAAAGACATAATTAATTAAACCAAAGAAAGATCAAAGTAGAACAAATATAAATGTTTTGCAAAGGCCAAGTCAGCATCCTGACCATAATCAAACAGGAATGTTGTGTGAGCAGTTCATGTGAGGAATCTCAAAATTAAAGCTGTTCTGTACTGAGGAATGGACTAAAGTCCCTTCAAGTCTGTTCAACAGTTACAATAAACATTTAGTTACAGTTATTGCTGCACAAGGGGGTCTGAAAGCAAAGGTTTACATATTTCTGCCACTAACAGATATGTAATAGTGGATAGTTTTTTGTAATATTTTTGTCTCATTTGTTGAACTGGGTTCTCCTTATCGCCTTTTAGGACTTGTGTGAAAAACTGATGTTTTAAATCATATTTATGTAGAAATACTGGATATTTTACATGGTTCACAAACGCCCGAACACTACTGTTGAATAAAAACACTAACTGTTCATGAGAAAATAGAAAGGGACTTACGGTGGCTGAACTCCAAAGCTGAGGATTGACCTGGAGTCATTCTGTATGTCCTCTAACAATGCAGTTTCCTCTTTTCCTGTGTTGGTTGTATTTTCTAAACACAAACACACAACCAGGATTTCAATTTTGATTTAAATTTAAAGACCAAAAGAAAAAAGACTGTACACAGATTTATTACTCTGAAACATGAGAATCCTCTCACCAGCTCCTTGAAGGACTTGGAATCCCTTAGTCCGAGCGAGCACTATTTGTATCCAACGAGGAAGAGTGAGGATCTGACCAATCATCTCAACAGTCTCACTAAACAGGAAAAAGACAATTCATGACAGAGTGAGAAATACTGACAACATCTCATAATAACTAGATTTAGGGCACACTGGGTCTGAGCAAACTGAGTCACACAGACAAATTTATTCTAACCAATGGACTGACTATTTTTGACAAGGGTAAACAAAACTCAAAATTCTCTTCAGTGTAGTACAAAAAGCTGTCGTACAGGTTGATCTTGCTTGACTCCATGGGAATGAGGGGAACCACAGTGTTACAGAGAGACTTGCAAAGCGGGCACATGTACTCTCCATTTTCCAGGTCTATAATCAGCTCAGCATGCATCCGGTTCCTAGTAGTGTTCTGTACCGCCTCAAAGTACCTGTGTACAGAGATGATGCAGGAACATCATGACGATATTTACTATACATATGACGATACTTGTTTAACATACTGGAAAGGTAAGATGATACATTTTTAACATGCACTCACTTCTGCCAACAGGTGGCATGCATGACGTGCCCGCAGCTCCCAGTGTGGATGCCCACGGCTAGATCAGGGGGCATGAACAAAGGGTAGGAGCTTTCTGTCCAACAAAACAACACGTGATATTTTACATATTTCTGCAAAACAATCTAAAACTGAAGGTTCATGCTTGTCTTAATGAAATCACTAACCCTTTGGGGAGAGGGTTTTGCCCCTGCACTGAGTAAGAACTGTAGATCTCTGAACACAGGCAGTAAGTACCATGGCTGGAGCTTGAGCCTGTACCTCCTGTTCCTCTTGACACAGGATGCAGGTGAGAGTTCCCCAATCAGCAGCACACACCCCCTGCTTTGGCCCCACAGCCACACGGCTCTCCAGCTCCGGTACACTGCTGTATGCAAAAATAAACACATGTAACAAAATCTGTTTTTTGTTATTTATTTTTTAAAGCTATTAGCCCTCTATCACACTGGAATGAACAGCTTCTGGAAGTTCCTTTCTCAATAAGCACGAAAAATCCCATTAGTTAATGCTATAAGACTAAGATTTTTAAAGTCTTCAAAACAGCCAAGTTTCAAGATTCTTAAAGAAGATTTATTGATGTCACTTAGCACATATCTGATGCATTTAGAGTTTGAGATAAGATGACAGCTCAGGCTCACACAATGAAAATTATTTCACAGCTCATTTATGTCCAAGTATGAAATACTGTGGATCTGAAACTATTCCCAGTACAAGGGATCTTTTCCTTGACTTTTTGAGCAGGCTTCTCCTTACCTCTCTGTTGGGACCACTGGCTCGCCCTGACTCCCACTCTCAGGCATATTATCATACAGCATCTTGTGACTTTCAATAAAGTTCTTTTGCATGGCAGACATCTGAGCCATGATCTTCTGTCTGTGAAGCTTAGCAGCCTCGGCCTTCCTTTTCCGCTCTGCCTTTTCTTTGTCATGAATGTTCTGCACAAACACAGCAAGGAGTACTACTGCAACAAAGCATGCTTTTAAGAGCCATATAATCGGCAGCATCCAAACTAGACTTTAGCTCTCATCTGTTACAGAAGCAGAAACTATGCCATTTGGAAGCATTCAACATAATACTTAAACACTGAAAATGCAAAAATAAATAAATAAATAAGAATGCAACACCCTTGTGCTACTGAAGTGCCTAGGATATAATAAATGACTGGCATGAGGATCCCTGTTGAACAATTTAGTCTAAAAAAACAGCAATTCTCTTATGTCAAGTATTCAACATTAAATAATGTGTGCACTCAAATCCTTCTACCTCCTCTGCCTTGGTCTGATCTGCTGCACAAAAAACAGAGGGTATGGATTTCTCACGAAGGCACTTCACAATATCAAACATCTGAAGAAAAAAATCATGACATAAACATGGTTACATGATTACTGACTAGCCAGTTGATAATCATGACTGTAAATAACTATGGTATAATGTACCTGTAGTGTCCAACTTATCATGTCACTGTGAGCTTCAAGAGAAGGTTGTGACTTCATTTTGGACAGGAAATGGAACAATGACTTTCCATGATCTGAGCCAACTTCTAGGAGGAAATGCAAAACTGGAGGGTTAAAAGTACAAAGTGCATTGAGCATGCTAATGACCCATAATTTCCCCAAGTGAACAGACATACTTCGAGCTTTGAGACTGAAGTCAAATGTCACTTCTTCAACACTACAGGCCTCCAACTGAGTTTTTTCCTCTAGCAAAGCCTGGCCAACAAGATGCAATGCCTGTAGAAAGCACACAAACAAATATATAAATATGCATGTAAATAAATACAGCAAAACATTTCTAATGACTACATTAGAAATAAAATATCACAAAATACAAATGACATACATCTCAGAAACAACTTTTGCCAGTTAGCTATCGTAATTTTATCAAATCAGGAGAATAAAATAAAAGCAATGTGCCTCAATATACCCTCTGGATCATGGCTTCGGTCCACAGAGCAGAACGCTCCTCAGCTGCCCTCTGCAGCACTCTCCTCAGCACATGGATGAAGATATCGCAGCAGAGCAGTTGAACAATTCTGGAGAAGGCCTGGGAGAAGGGAGGAGGGACTGGTGGCCTAAGAGCTGAAAGGAAGGAAAAGATTTGCAGCACCCGAAAAATCGAATTTTGTATAGAATTCTGGCACAGTTTCTAAGAAATCTATCAACTTTAAACTTAGACAAATTCGTTAAAATTTTTTTGTTTTAATGTACATTGTGAACTACATCCATACCTTTGTCACTCCCTTCTTGAGTCCTTCTCTTCTTCTGTGCATCCTCAGCCTGAAATAAAGATGCAAAGAGTAATACAAAAGGAACAATATATTTGGGGGGTTGGGGGGTGAATGCATGCACACACTGTACCTTGCTGTGCTGTGATTTAGAGTAATGGTAAAAGAAGGGGTTAAACTCCTTAAGACACTCCTTCTTCAGTTCATATAAACCATGACCAGAAACTCCTGGTTTCCTAAACAGGTCACAAAAGGAATCGATTAAGTAAAATGAAAATGGCCTTCAAATACTTTATTTTTATGAGATCCACTCACTTGAACGTGGCAACTTTTGAGATAACAGTTTCAAGCCCTGTTTCCTGATTTTCCTACAGTAAGAAAGCAATTACTATTCATTTTATTTGATCTATTAGGGTATACAATCTTAACCATAAACTGTCTAATTTGTATTCTTTCACTGTCACTTGAATACATGTAAAAGTGATGGTGACAAGCTTGCTTACATTTTCAGGCAGGCCTTTGACCATATTACTGTGAGCCATAGGTTCTATACACAAGAGATGAATCACTTCCCTCATCGTCACATCCTCTTTAGTCACATTACTGATCCCCGGGACATACCGCTCACCTGTGCAAGCCAAACATAGTTTATATTGGCCCGTCCATGAAAATGAGTTTGAGATAAGAATCCATCACAAATCTGCAGTAACTATAAACAATATGTTAAGCAATACAACTAAGGTCAAAATTACAAGGAAATACGGCAGTAATATTTTCCTTTTCAAAAGCATTTGGTGCTGTATGGACTTGCCTATGATGATAATCAACAGGTAGAGCATTTCTTCGGTCAATCTGTTCCACTGTTTCTGGAGGTCCTACAGAGAGAAGAACATTACAATTTTAAAAATAAATAAATAAATAAAAAACACTAGGTAGATTGGGGCTTAAATGATTTTGAAGGGAAAAAACCTACATATCAGGTCCATTCATTTAACAACTGACATTGTTGTTTTAAAAAAAAATTAATTTCATAAAACTTTATTAGGAGATAATGTCTAAATCTATTTAATTTAAATTTAGTTTATTGTGTGAAGGTGATGCCATATTTTTTTTAATGTTGACATATCAAGCTAAGCCATAAGTATGTATTTTTAATGTAAACACATCAAACAAACCTGATCTTTACTTGAGCAGTTTCCATTGAACACCTCAAATAGTTCAAATCTCAGTAGAATTAGCATGACAAAGTGGTTGGGGTCCATTTTGGATGCAGCAATCTGTCAAAATATCCATCTTACAACATTTATTTGCTTAGATTATTGCACTTTTTATGTCATGAGGAAAAAACTAGAGGAGCCTGGTACACACCTGAAGCATGATGATGTCTTTGTCAAACATCTCATCTCTGCATCTCACATCCTGATAATAATACACCTACACCAAAAGCAAAAATTGAAAAACACTGGTTAATGTTTATTTCTGGATGGAGTTTGTTTTTCATGTAATCTGGCAAGCATCCAATTCACAGCAAGATGGTCCTGGGTTTGAGTCCCGGACTCAGCGAGGGCGTTTTCTCCCATAGACCTTAGACATGCACATTAGGTTTTCACATCAAATTGCCCTTAGGTGTGAGTGTGAATGGTTATGTGTTGGCCCTACGATGGTCTAGAGAGCTGTTCAGGGTGTACCCTGCATCCGTTCAGCAGTTAGGCAAATGAGAATGATGAGTGAGTGTAATCTGACTGATAATGCAGTGCTGAGTTAACTGTAAGTGGTGAGTTTCACACTGTAACTGAGTGTGACACTACGGCATTAGTTTCCATGTGTGAAAATGCCATCTGTTCAAACCATGCTGCCATTAATCAGGTACAGGTTTGCTAGCAGTATATGGTATAGAACAGGGGTCACCAACACGGTGCCCGCGGGCACCAGGTCGCCCCCAAGGACCACATAAGTCGCCCGCAGGCCTGTTCTA
>JAQMYF010000023.1:36447110-36457966 GCA_030014195.1 Neosilurus mollespiculum | reverse complement strand
TTGTAATGGTTATGAATCAAACATCGGTTTGAATCAAGAATCGATTCGTCACCCCAAGAATCGGAATCGAATTGAATTGTGAGTTGTTGTTCGATTCACATCCCTAATATTTTGTATTGGTTCTTTGGATTAATGTGAATTTTAGGAATTTTTAATAGAGGACAAGAAAGGATAACATTTAGGCCATTCAGAAATGTGCTTTATAAGATGACAAGTATGTAATTTGTAATTTAGCAAATACTGAATACTTTTGATCTAGTTCTGAGATTGGTTTAGGTTTTTTTTTTTTGTTGTTGTTTTTTTTTGCTGCCTGATCAACATTGTTCTAAGAGAGTGTTGCATTATTTTTCTATGAAGCCTCTAGAGCAGATTCTCACTATGTACACGAACTTGAATCTAAATATATTTTATTCCCACTATTCAGCCACACTCAAATAGTTATTCAGCTTTGATTTGCAAACACCATAATTCTTTAGGTAAACCACTCCTTGGGGAAAAGTATTACTGCGTACAAAAAATAAATTTGTTATGCAGAAATGTCAGTGCCAAATACATTGCACACAAACACTTTGTTTCTGCCTTCCGTCCCTTAGGTACCGAGCTGACACACAGACGTATCAACCGAACAACAAAGACTGGATCAAAGAGAAAATTTATATATTGCTGCGCCGCCAAGCTCAGCAGGCTGGGAAATAAATGCTCCAAATGTGCTGTTCAGAGAGGTTTTACTTTTCACGAATTTGGCAGGGAAGTTGGTCACTTTAAACTGCAAACAATTAGTAAGGACGTGAGGGATGACGGCCAGATAATTAGACAATTTTTTCTCAATTCCAGTCCTGGGTGACCACTGGGAGTTCATTAAGGCAATTGGAAGAAAACTACTACTGGAGTTAATGCCAACCATTTATGTATTTATAACATGTATTTTAATATGTAGATGCTAAACTGACTAGCTGAACCAAGCAGAGTAAAGTTCTCTGAATAACCTCTACACACCGGTATATGAACGGATTAAACTGTGCAGTTCTAAGACACATAGCAGTAGAATTGAGAACCAGTTGTGTAAATGAAAATGTGATTTGGAACTACTTTTATTTTTCTGTGTATTATTTTATCTGCAATCTCCTCCTTTTCCTGCTTATCTTGGAAAATGTCTCTTTGCACATTTTTGTTCTTCATAATAAAAGAGTTTCATTTAAAATGTGTTGGGTACTTTTTATGTATAGTAATAACCAACAAATCATTACAGTATGCTTAAGGTTTAGTGAAGGTGAGGTGGATGTTGCTGAATTATTCCCAAGACAGAACATTGAGAGCCTATTCAGTTCAGTGATATCCACCAAGTCTGAGGTGCATAATTGTTTTAGCATATACTACATGGCAACAGAAGGAAAAAAAGCACACACAAATTGAATTTTTATAGTTTATTGCTTGTATTTTTATTTGTATTTTTTAATCATGTGAGTTGGTGTTTTTAGGAGTCTAAGTATATACGATGAGGAAACATAATGAATGCTAGCCAAGCTAGCGCTGTGTGGCGACTGCTCTAATCTGTTCAGGCTACTCATTTAAAAACAAAGGTAAAGTAATGAAATGAAAGTAAACTGCACTCTCATTCATCGTTTATTTATTTTCTGAAACGCTTAATCCTAATTAGGATCGCTGGGAGGCTGGCATCCATCTCAGCCAACTCTGGGCGAAGGCAGAGTACACCCTGAACAGCTCGCCAGGCCATCACAGGGCAGAAACTTGACAAGATAATCATCAATGGTTTTTTTACATGCCTCTCATCACAGACAGGGAGAGACATGGCCAGCATTTGATAACCCAGTTAGCTGCACTGGGGGGGACAGCAGTGACAACCCATTGATAGTGAGGGAACCCCCTACCACCGGGCCACCACTGCCCCACACTGCACTCTCTACAGGTGTTTTAGTATATACTTTGGGAAACAGAAGAAAAACAAACTAAAGCAAGATTTTGTTATGGCTTATTTATGACTTATACCATTGAAAGCATACTAATAATGATGCCACCTTCTCCAAGTGACTGTGAGAAACTGTCTTTTTTATTATTTAAGCTTTATGCACTTGGAATAATTATTTTTAATCCTGATACTGTGGACACATCAGATCACACTGTTCCCATGTGTATGCTAATTGTTACTTATCCATTAATTAACTAGATATGGTACTGATCTAATATCTAGGGTCAGTAATGGGCCGATACCAGCAAAATATGACAGATCAGATATTGGAGGGGCTAAAAAATAAGAAATTGAATTCAATTCTCTAACAAATGGAAAGGCTTGAACTTGGGAAAAGATTTTTTAACTGACATTTATGTATAAAGAGAGTTTGTGGTATTTTTGTTCATTATATTTATTCTTCATGCATTATTATACAGTAATTTGCCATGGAAGTGAGCTTAACTGAATAAAATGTTAGTGTAGTTTTCCTTATATTTTGAATGAAATAATTTTGAGAAAATAGGCAGAAAACAATGTAAATCTTTTTATTTAAACAGACCATGAAATGTGGCGTGGTTGTTTAGGCCCAGAGAATTTCAGAAATTTTTATGCATGACAGTGTTCAGAGTACACTGGAAAAAAAAAAGTTTAATTAAGCATCAGTTCTGTGGCTGGAACCTGATCTGGTTTTCATCTGTTGTTGCTGTCACCTCAGCATTTGATGTGCTGTGTAAAAATTTGTAAAGTGTATTTATTTGAGTTACTATAGACTTCCTGTCAGCTCAGACCAGTCTGGTCATTCTTCTCTTATTTCAATCACTGACATGGTGTTTCAGCCTGCAGACCCTCTGCTCAAAACAGTGCTTTTTTGTCTTTTGTACCTTTCTGTGTAGTCTCCAAAGACTTTTTTGTGTGAAATTCCCAGGAGGTCAGCAGTTCCTGAAATACTCAAACCAGCCCATCTGGCACCAACAATCACACCACAGTGAAAATTCACCGATATCACACCTTTTCCTTATTCTGATGTTTACTGTGAAGATGAACTAAAGCTCCTGACCTGAATCTGTATGATTTCATGCACTGTGCTGCTTCCGCATGATGAACAAGTGCATAGGTGTTCGTATTAAAACAGATGCTGAGGTTATGTATATGGTATTTGTATATTCTTATAATTCAATCAAATTATTAATATTAGCAAGCCATTTAATATACATATAGGCATGGATACCATGTATAGGTCCTGGGTTAGTGAGGAGGTTTCGGTGTGCAGTTTGCATATTTTCCCTGTGCTTCCATGAGTTTCCTCCGGGTACTTTACTTTCCTCCCATAGTACAAAGACAAGTACATTAGACTAATTAGCTGTTCCCAATTGCCCCTAGGTGTGAGTGTGAATAGTTTTTTGTGTGTTTCCCTGTGACAGACTGGTGAGTTGTTCAGGGTGAAACCCGCCTTCGCCCAGTGTCAGCTGAGATAGGCTCCAGCCTCCCCACAACCCAAGTAGTAAGCGGTTCAGTGAATGAATGAATGAATGGATGAATGAATGGATGGATGAATGGATGGATGGATGAATGGATGGATGGATGAATGAATGGATGGATGGATGCATGGATGAATGCATGAATGAATGGATGTGTGAATGGATGAATACATGAATGAATGGATGGATGAATGCATGAATGGTTGGATAGATGAATGCATGAATGGATGGATGGATAAATGAATGGATGGATGAATGCATGAATGAATGGATGGATAGATGGATGAATGCATGAATGAATGGATGGATGAATGCATGAATGGATGGATGGATTAATGCATAAATGGATGGATGGATGAATGCATGGATGGATGGAAGAATGAATGGATAGATAAATGAATGTACGGATGCATGAATGAATGGATGGATGGATAGATGGATGAATACATGAATGAATGAATGGATGGATGAATGCATGAATGAATGGATGGATGGATAGAAGGATGAATACATGGATGAATGAATGGATGGATGAATGCATGAATGGATGGATGAATGAATGCATAAATGGATGGATGGATGAATGCATGAATGAATGGATGGATGGATGAATGAATGAATGTACGGATGGATGAATGGATGGATGAATGAATGCATAAATGAATGGATGAATGAATGGATGGATGAATGAATGAATGAATGGATTATTGGATAAATGAATGGATGAATGAATGGATGGATGAATGAATGAATGAATGAATGGATTATTGGATAAATGAATGGATGAATGAATGGATGGATGCATGGATGAATGAATGAATGGATGGATGGATGAATGAATGTATGGATGGATGAATGAATGAATGCATAAATGAATGAATGCATGAATGAATGGATGGATGAATGGATGGATGGATGGATGGATGGATGGATGGATGGATAAATGGATGGATGGATGGATGGATGGATGGATGAATGGATGGATGAATTAATGAATGGATGAATGGATGGATGAATGAATGGATGGATGGATGAATGAATAGATGGATGGATGAAAGAATGGATGGATGAATGGATGGATGAATGAATGAATGGATGGATGGATGGATGAATGGATGGATGGATGAATGGATGGATGAATGAATGGATGAATGAATGAATGGATGAATGAATGCATAAATGTAGGCATGTAGATGTATCCAGATCCTATATTTTTGCATATAGACTATATGCAATGTTGTGGTGGGGTTTTAAAGAAGAAACTCTTCTCTGTTTCAGTGTTTTAAGGAGGCCTGTGTTGAAGTGAGCTGGTGATGCATGTTGTAAAAATATACCTTTTTTTAATTAACGGCTTTATCACGCGCGTGCATGGTGGTGTTGTAAGTGCCGGTGCTCTCGTGTCTTATCCTTGTTGTGGCACTGCACAGTCACTGTGTTTTACACAGGCGGGTGTTTTTAAAGAGTTTGTGCTTTTTTTCGCCCCCCTCTTTCTTTCTCCTCGGCCCGCTGTTCTCTTCTGAGCCGATGAGGATACACCAATCGGTCTCCGCTCTGTGTGTGTGTGTGTGTGTGTGTTTTTCTCTCTACCTTTGTGTTCAGATCGCCTCACACTCGTGTTTCTCACCCAGCCCAGTCTCCCCCATCTCCCCCCCTCACACTCCTCCCTCAGCCTCAGCATCTCAAAAGGCTACTGAGTGAGAATCGATGGCGCAGAGGCCCGCCTGACAGGACAATAAAAACCCACAAAGAAGCGGTGAGTTTTTTTTTTTTTTTTTCCTTCGCCTTTCAAGTTATATCACAAAATGACAGCCAGCGAGGCGAGATGGGCTCAGCGTGCAGGCGTAAAAAAAAAAACAAACAAAAAAAAAACCCCAACGCGTGTTGTTCCAGCTGCCTTTTTGTTGCTACGAGGCAGCAGCAGCCTCCCTGATTCCCTTCCTCAAGACACAGCGGCGTCCCCTCATTAAGCTCCGGCGCTCCATTTTCACCTAGATTTGCGACACATTTAGTCGCATCATTTAATGATGTTAGCGTATTTCTTTTTTTCGCACATAAGCTGAGAGCAGGTCACTTTGAATGTAGACGCGCTGGTGTGGAGCGTCTCATGCCAGCGGATTGCCGGACTGAGCGCTCATTGTGCGCTGCGCCACGCCGTAACGACTCTCAAATGCGGATTGCGGTGCGAAAATAAAAATGCGATGTAGTGCTGTTTGGAGGAGGTCTGGCTGTTTGAAAGGACCTCCCCTGCAAAATTAAGAGACGGCGTGAAGCAGCCTGCGTTGGATGAACTGCTCGTTTTAATTGAAGGCGATCGTCCTGTACTGGCGTGTCCCCGGTCCGCCGTGGCAGATGCCCACACTAAGGCACTGTTTACATACCACCGTGAAGGCAGGATGGCATTATTACCCTACCGAGGATGTACTATGCTTTCTCCAGGTCCCCCTCACATATTCTATCAAGCCAAGGTTACATTATTAGCTTGGAAATGGTTGGATTTCCACAGCCAACCATAACAGGCCAATCACATCTAAAGGTGGTTTTTAGGCTGTTTAAAAGATGATGGAGAAAAGGTGTGGAGATCATCCCTACAGTGTAATTCCTAACAATGTGTCGCATGATAATGTGGAGTAGACTGATAGAACCTTGGTGCGTAATGTGCATGGTGTCCTTTTGTGCTTGTCTTTTAATGATGCCAGTTGTTGGATGTTTTTAAATGCAGAAGACAGTTATGTACCTGTTATGGGAGTTAAACCCAGGGTGTCTGGCCTCCCTGGCCGTGTTTCAGTCTCTGATGTGTGGCCTTTGAGATGTCCACCATCCCTCGATCCCCTTGCTCTTAATGGAGCCCCCATCTTCTGAGGTGAGAGTGTTCTTCTGTTTAAGCTCATTGTTCTTAACTTGTTTGTAGAGCATCATAAGAAATGACAGTCCCTCAAATTGAGTGCATTTAAAATTCCACAAGACCAGCTACGTTTCTGCTCATGGAATTTTTGACCTTGGTAATTAAAAACCTTCATAGTACAAGACTGGGTCCTAAGGACATGCTTTTAAGGCCTGGTAATGAAAATTCTCAGATGTACATCAAAACATGTATTAATAGCTTCAAATACCAACCAAACTCCAATTAATTATGTTGCTGTTTAACATTAATTAATTCTTTGGCCAAAAAATTTATATATGCTTAGTGCCAAATATATTCAATCACATATTTCATGGCTTCATATATTTGCTTTGTTAAGTCAAGCAGAGCATCTCCTTTGTTTACACCAGAGATCATTCTAAAATAGATTGGAGAAAGATTTATTTCAGTCTTAACTCACTATAACAGATTTACAAGGGATAAAAACCTATTTACACCGAGTTTACACTCTCTCTGAGCTATACTTGAGGAAATGCATTTTAGAAGCTTTTTATTGGCCAATTGTCATAATTAGGAGCTTGTTTTAAATGCATCTCTGACAGTAAAAAGGTCAAAGGACCTACCTTTCAAAACAGTGCCTCTCTGTTCTTCAGACAATTGGTTCCTCCTTGGAGTAATTTCCAAACACCAGAGAGTACCACGAGCAATACATGAACATGATCCCAACTGCGAGGCATGGAAGAGACAGCGTTATGTTGTAGGGATGAACGAGGACTGGTGCACTTCAGAAAATAGAACACATCATTTGGATTATCTAGTAATACTGCAGCAACCTCAAGACATCATCCAGAAAGTTAGAACTTGGTCACAACTGGACTTTCTTGCTCCTGCATGATCCATGATCATTAAAATACCTCTAAAATTTCAACAAAGTACCTTAGAAAAGCAAAGTGACAGTCTTGATGTGGTCATCACAAACCGTGACATTAATCTCATAGAATATTTGTGGACTGAACTTAAACAGATGTGTCTGTGCTTGGAAGCCTATGAAATACTAAATTATACCAGTTGTGTCAGAAGAAATCAACATGTTTTAAAAAGTGTATATAGCTTGTGGAAAGCTACATCAGGTATCTGATAGGCGGCTCAGTGGCATAGTGGTTAGCACATCCGCCTCACAGCAAGAAGGTCCTGGGTTAAAGTCGTGGGCTTTGCGGTGAAACTTCTGTGTGGAGTTTGCATGTTCTCCCTGTGCTTGTGTGGGTTTCCTTCAGGTGCTCCGGTTTCCTCCCACCGTCTAAAGACATGCACATTAAGCTTATTGGCTGTTCCAAACTAATTCTAGGTGTGAGCCTGAGTGTGAATGGTTGTGTGTGTTGACCCTGCAATGGACTGGTGAGCTGAGTCGGCTGAGATAGGCCCCAGCTCCCTCGGGACTCTAACAGGATTAAATGGTTTGATGAATGAATGAATGAAAATTGCCCATATTGAAAATGAGGTGGATAATGTGATGACTTTACTGATGGTATGGTATGAAATGTGTGTAATTGTGAAGAGAGTTTGGGTATCTTTAACCTAGACGTATGTAAATCAGTGGGCTACACCTATAACTAACTGCTTGTAAATGTTAATCCTTGAACAAAGGTTTGCAGTGATTATTGCTTATGCTGGGACCAGCTGTACAATGTAATATTGGTTTCCTGTAACTGGACATTCCTCCACAAGTACTCTAAATTCCAGGGTTTGTATTATTGTGTTTTTAACATTTGTTTTATACTGCTTTGCATTATCTCTTTCATGTGCCTCAGTTGAAATGGAGGATGAAGATGGCACAAGTTTACTTGATGTGTTGTGGTAAGTTTTACCAGACTGAGTGTAAATATTACTTTAGATCTGGGCACAAAGGAAAGACAAAGCTAATGATAGAAACTTCCTTAAAAAGAAGTCATTTGTTCTTTGTCTTAGAAAATGTTTTTTTTTTCTCACTAGTGACCCAGAAGCCCTGAATGACTTCCTTCATGGGACAAAAGAGGTTTATTATCTTCTATATCCTCATGCAACACAAACAATAACTTAAGTATACTTTAAGTAATGTCACTGTACAGGGTGTCTCAAAAGTCACTGTACATAACACACACACACACACACACACACACACACATTATATATTTATACGTATTTATTATATATAATATAAAATTGTGCTGTTGTTTTTTTGTGAAGACACAAACAAATAAATATTTTTCCAGCTGTATTTACTCAAAGCAACGTACAAAAGCCAAGTGAAAGATATAATAGCAACAGTTCAGAAAAAGAAAAAGAAAAAAAACAGAATGAGTTATAGTAGTTTGTGGAACCACCTTTTGCTTTGATTACAGCCATGAGCCTGTTTGGATACTTCTATAACAACTTTGCATGTCTACAGCAGACTATGCAATATTTGCCCACTTTTCTTTACAGAACTGTTAAATTCCAGTCACATTAGATGGTAACAACTGGTGGACTGCAATCTTCAAGTCATTCCCGAGATAATCAATAGGATTTATGTCACAGCTCTGACTAGGCCACACAAGGACACTGAAGTTTTTTCTCCTTCAGTCACTGTGTGGTCAACTCTGGGATACTGTTGGAAGGTGAACCTTCCTCCCATTAACAACTTTTCGGTGGAGGGCAGCAATTTTCCATCAAGAATTTGATGGTGTTTTGTCCCATCCATTTTTGTCTATCTTGACAAGTGCTCCAGTCCCTGCTACAGAGAATCATCTCCATGCTTTGTTGCATATATGGTGTTCTTTGGATGGAAAAGTGTTTTAGCTTTTTCCTGATATACCGTTTGGTGCAGAACCAACTAAATTTTGGTCTTAACTGACCATAACAGCTTTTTCCATTTGGAATTCTTCAAGGTGCATTTTGGCAAAGCTTAATGGAGGATTTACTTTTTTATTTTGGTACCCTCCCATACAACCTACAGTGATGAGCATTTGTGATGTTGTTGTTACATCCACACAGTGGCCATTCTTTGCCAACAATTCCTGTAACTGCTTCAATGTTGCCATAGGCCTCTTGGTAGCTTCACTGACCAGTCTTCTCCTTGGTCTTCCATCCAGTTTACCTAATCTGTGCTGCAGCAACTATAGCTTGGCAGTATCTAATGCTTGAGAAAAAGCAATTGCAAAGGTGTTGGAGATGAATATGGCGGTCCTACTGTGGTGTGGTGACATGTGGTCTGGGAACATGTCAGTCATTGGTGCTGCCTGTATCATTGTATCATCTCCATATCCTTGAAATTATGGATATGTTGACACATAGCTTTCTTGCAACTTGCCTCTGTGACAGCCCACCAACAAGGATCCAATGGCTCATTTTGATATAATTGTGTCATGACCAAAGACAGAGTCAAAGGCATCAAGACAAAACCAAATGGTATTAAACTTGGAAATTGCTTTGGCTATCTATTGACCAAGTTCCAGAAGGATTGGCAACAAAGTTCTTCTCACAATAGGGGGAGTGGCAAAGTTTATCTTTGTGTGTAACCCTGGGTTTACACTGGGGTGTGATGTTCGCAATTAAAAAAATCACGGAGCTCCACGATTTATGAGCACACTTGGAGCATGATTGGGGAATAAACAGTAGCAGCGTGCATCCAGGAGATGAAATTTGAAGGCATTGTGTTGCCAAGTTCATCAAGATCAGTTACGCTCTGTTAAGGTCTCTTAAACTCTACTGTGCTCCTCCCACATTCTATCACAAGTGGTGTCAAATCATAATACAGCGGGATAATCATCAAATCCACCAAGTTCCCTCAAAATCATCACGATTCCATCAAGTTCCCTCAAGATAATCACGATTTGATCCCACAACCCCCCGCGTTCATCATGGTTCACTCAAATCATGGAGATCGTGGACATTGTGCCCCAGTGTAAACCCAGGGTAAACAAAAAAGCCTCTGTTGGAAAAAAACACAAGAAAAATTAACAGTGAGTAACTTGAATTTATGTTATTATCACCAAAAATGAAAAGTTCATATTTGATGATATATGTGTTTGATATGTTTTGGGCAAACATTTTTCAAATATGGAAACTTTTGAGATGCCTTCTACACACAACATTGGTCATGTAAAACATAATTCCATAGATTATTGAATTAAACCATGTTTGAAAGAAATCAAACAGTATAAATAATCAAGAATTCTAAATTATGTAAACAATCTGTGTTTGTCTATGGGAGAGAAATTTTGAAGACTCATGATAGCCTTCCCTTTAATTAGTTGTTATCTTTCCCCCTATATCTGTTCAAGCAGCTGCTAAGTGGAGACCTGCTCATTAATTCTTCCTCTGGGGAGCCGTCTCTGTTCACAGATACGCCGGTAAGTCTAGGCCTTTGTCCCAACTGACGAAATAGTAGATGGATAGGATATTACCTCTAGATTCACCTGCATGCTATTGCTTTTAAAGACACCAGCTATTAATTCGGTCTTTACTGTTAATGACAGTGGTCCAATGGTTTCAAGGGATGGCCTCTATTTTTTTCTCTCTGATATTATATATA
>JAQMYF010000023.1:36409520-36447062 GCA_030014195.1 Neosilurus mollespiculum | reverse complement strand
AACTCATTAACTGTTCTTTCTTCTTATTTTTCTCTCCAGAGCCCTGTCTCTTTGTTGGCAGATGATGCTGGCTCTCATGACACACCTATATCAGGCTGTGTGGATCTCTCCTTCCTGGATGAGGCCTTGTTGGCCTCACCAGCAGGGGGAGAGGATTCTGAAGAGGTATGTGAACCTCCACAAGTTGAGGCAGAAGTGCCACAGCAACAGGAAAAGGAGGAGGAAACCTGTGACATTCTACAACAAAGTCTCCAGGAGGCTGACATAACTGAGCACACACTGGCTTTAGAGGCAGGCCTTGCCCAGTCTGGTGAAACGATAACTCTCTACCCAACTGGTATAGCCCCACCTTCACCTCCATATATGTCTAAACCACTGACCATTTCTGGGGTCACAACTTTGCCCCGGGACACACAAATTGCAGTGGATCCTCCTCAGCCATCCCTCCTGGCTGTGGGACCGGGTTGCCCTTCACTGAAGCCTGTACCACCCCAGTTAATGGGGCTGCTACCTGGGAATGTATTCCCTTCACCGCCCACATCTGACACATCTTTCTGCCTGAGTCGTGCACAGGGTTCCAACATGATCATTCACAAATCCCTACCAGGCCTTACACTGAGCCCTGCTGTTAGGACAACAGCACCTCCAGAGATTATACTTCAGAGAACCCCACTGCCTATCCAACCTAAGCTGCCAATCAACATCCAGCCTAGATTGGTGCAGATAAGCCCAAAAACATCAGAGCAGAAATCATCTCCAGGACTTCATTTCATTCCTCCAGCTGCATCACAAAATATTCTGTTGTCCCCTCCTGTGGGACCCAGGCAGCCTCTGCCATCGCAGTCTACAGCCACACTCAACAAGCCTGTGAGTTTGCAGCTAGTCAACCAAGGAGGCTCAATTGTCATTCAGCCCCAAAGTCTCTTTCAAGGCCAAAGGCACTTTATATTGCCTAGTCAAGGCTCTGTAAACCGGTCTGCAAGTGTCTCTAGGCCACTAGTCAGCTCAACAAACAATCAAATGCCAGGCACAGCACCTCTGGCAGGACAGCTTGTTGATGGCTCACAGATTGTAACAGTACGCCCAAGGCAACTGAATTTTAGCCCTGTGTTTACCACTCCGACTGGGCAGCTTACACTCCGACAGGGAGCCGTCCTGTCAGGACCCCTGCAGCTTCAGTCAGCGCCTCCTACCGTCTTCCAGATGCCGGCGCAGCTAACAGGGGCCTACTCTGCTCATGCACAGGGGCAGCATAGTGGTGTTGTCCACACTCCTGCCTTAGGGAAGCAGATCACCTTGATCAACACTCCTGGTGTACTTACCCCTGATATGACTGCCATATCAATAGTGAATGGGCCATCCATGGTGCAAAGCTTGCCCTTTGTGTCCCAAACACAGAAACCCATCGCAGGGGGGCCTGAGGAGCAGCTAAGTCTTCCACAGACCCCAGTGCTTCTATTGCCTGAAAGAACATCAGCAGATAAAAATGCAGCAAATGAACAACTACAGAGTATCTTGGAAGTAAGTTAAGGATTATTGGTTGTGGTTTACTGAGTAACTGATCAAATACCAAGCCTGAGTATGACTATACAATATTTACCCATTCTTTGTTTATCTGTTCCAGCAAGGCATGTTGTCTCCTCCAGCTTCACTGCAAGGTTCTGTGGCTAAAATGCACACACAGCCTTCCCCAGTCATTACTCTTTTGCAGGCGCCACCAGAGAGCACCAATTCCCACGAGCCTATTGCATTATTGTCCAAACACCTAATTTCGCAACCAGAGAAGCAGCAAGCTGTTGAAGGAGGCCATACACCACCAAATCAAGCATTCATACACCATTCACTACAGGTATGGGTTACTGAAGTTTTATTGTTATATTTAGTAATACTTTGGATATACAAGGACCTAAAAAAAAAAACCTGCCATTAATATTTTCAATGTCCTCACAGGAAACACTAAATCCTTTAGCCTCTGCTGACTCTTTGGAGAGCCACATTTCTCCTGCAACTAGTGACACAGAGTCTTCACCCATGGTATTGGCAGTGTGTACCTCATCTGAGGTTCTCTCTGCACTGTCTGAGTGTGGAGGAATTCCCACTCCAGTACATTCTGGGTCAGAGCATGGTGACATGTTAGTCTCGCCACCTGTAACCCAGTGTTCTGGAAGTACTCCCTCTACCATGTTTCCCACACCCCCACTTTCGGACAGACAACCACCCTCAGCATTTGTGTCTCTCATTGCCAAAATGCAGGGGCAAGAAGATTCCAAGCTGTGCATGAGTCCATCTTCCAGAAGTCCAGAAAAGATGTGTGTTTCTGAGCAACCGAATTTATCCATCCCTGTATCTACTAACCTCAGTGGATTCCTGGAGTCTGGCTTTAATGAAGCCCAGCAGCACATGCAACAAATCAGTAAGTGTGACTGACTTGTACGGTTGCACTCCCATGTGCAACTGCACCTAGCAAGATACATCATTATAACAGTTTCTCTTTTGATTCACTCCAGATCTTAGAGTTCCTGGTGTAGTGGATGATAAAGAAACAGTCTCGCTGGACCTGCAGGAGAGTTTTGAAAGCTTGTCATCGCAGGACACCCAGGGCCACGCTGCACTACAGGTGAAAATGCATGAATTTCATATGGCTTGTTGATTACTGGAGACATATTTGAGAAGATAAAATGGTAATGGAGAATGTATGATATAATATTTTTATAACTGTGTTTTTAAATAATAAATTATGAAGCATTTCAAGTGATTCATACATTTCCTGCTGCTTTAGGTACCTTCTGTCAGTGTAAAGGCAAAAGAAAGACTCACTCCTGCAATGCGGCAGCAAAGGTTAACATATTATTTCAGTACCTTTAGTATTAAACGCAAAATTAAAATCTCTTGCATTTCATAGTAAGACATATTTTACTTAATGAAAACTAGTCAGATGCCAACGTGAAAGAGAAATCAGTACCAACTTGATTAATATATTGCTCATATATACATGTGTGTGCAATTCACAGGTTCAAGCAGCAGCTTTGCTCAGACTATGGCACTGTTCTTAGTCCAGACACTTGCTCTCGGTTCACTTCACTTGAAGATGCTGTCAGACACCTGTTGCCCTACCATACCTGTTCCAGAGCCTTACCCAGCGAGGCTGATCTGCTAACAGGTTAGGCTAAAGCCACTCATGCAACCATAAAACTCTAAACTTGTAATTATAACTAGGTTATAATTATTTTCTCTGACTGAAATAGGTTCTGCCAGAATCCAGTTTGGTGTCAGACAAAATATTCTAAATTGGTTTTGAAATAGCTATAACATGCTACCTTCTTCTTCGTGTACAGTGGATACGCAGTTTGAGAATGTATCTGGGCTCCTGCTGAAATGTACCACAGATATGCTAAACAAATACAGGCAGCTCTTACTGGCAGAGTCTCAGGTGAGTCAGAGCATCCCATATTTAACATTTCTTTATGAAATTTGCCTACAGCTCATATTTGGAATTTCTGAGCATGTTAATTAACTGTAGGATTTTTGCAATGGCAAAACCTCAAGCCAGGATTTACTAGAACTATTGACCAGTGAGGATAATATATTCACATATTGTTCATAGTCATATAAAACTGGGGACCTGATTGCAGGAAGTACAGGATTAATAAAAACATATCGAGTTAAACCTATACCTCCAGCAACCAGATCCACAGCTTTGTATATACACTATTATATATACACTGCCCAGCCCCCCAAAAAATATGTGCACTGTAAAATTTAGTTGAAGCTCCTTTAGTTTTGATTACAGCACATAATCATGACATTGTTGCTTCATTTGATCAGGTCAAGGATCATCAACGTTATGTAGCATTAAAATGATGTCAACTGTTGTACTAAATGTAACCTAAATGTACTGAATGACCAGGTTATCCCATCAAAGTTTTCTTCCCTGATGACATGGATATGAAATTGGGGCTGAAATAGTGAGAGTGGTTCAGGGAGCATGAGAAATCAATTCATGAACTGGCACCACAGAGTCCTGACCTTAACCCTAATGAAAATGTTTGTGATGTACTAAAGAAGGCTTTATGGAGTGGCTCGATTTTTATGTCATTAACTCAAGATGTTGGTGGAAAAAAATAACACAAATCTGGAAGGAAATAAATGTGTTGTTCCTTGAGTTTGTCAAAACAATGCCATTACAAGTATAAAGGGTAAAGGGGGTCAAACAAAATAGTAGACAGCATGGTTGTTTTTAAGCTGGGCAGTGTATTATAGCTATCTATTGTTCACTGGCGCTAAAATCAAATAATTTAAGGGTTTTTAAAAGGTATTAATGAGTACCCAATAATGTATGTTTTTGTGTGTGTGTGTGTGTGTGTGTGTGTAAGGAGAGCTGACTGTATAGAAAATGAAGGGCTACACATACTTGGAGAAATCTAGGTGACAGAAATAAGTAAATAATGCATTTTATTATAATCTGTGCAGCAAGAAAGTCCTTCAGCGGAGATGGTGATGCTAGAACGGTTATTCCTGCAATCTGAGCGGCTCTTACTCGGGGAGGAGAGACGCAAAGCAAGAGGTGATCCAGGTGAGCCCTTTTACATTTTCTGAGGAGCACAGTTACTGCTAACTCTTAAGCAAAAGCATCGTTTCCTAGGATATTTGTTAGCCAGGTATATATATATATATATATAAATATATAACTGATAACTATGGGGAAAATGGAAATGATTTGGCTCCTAGAAGTAAATTAAAAAATCATAATCAGTTGAGTATATTTTCAGTCACAAAGAAAGAACAGTGAACACTTACCATGAATATAGCATTATGTAGAGTGTCTGACATAGGTCTAAGCGCTCAGCAGTAGTTTTAATTACACACACGGTACTGTATATAAAGCATTTACTGAAACTTTTGCAATACAAGCTGTCTTCTTCTACACTGTATTGCCTATAAACTGCCTTACTTTTCTCTTTAAGTTGATAACACGTACACTGTTCAGCAATACTTTTAAAACCACTGTGATGCAATGAGAATACCAGTGATTATCACATTACAGTGGCATCTGTCATGGGGTGGAGGACAATTTGGAACTGGCAATAGGTCAGTAACACGGGAAAAAAAGAAGAAGAAGGAAAAAAAAAAAAAAAAAAAAGAGCATCAGGGTAGAAGTTCATCAATCTGCAAAAACACTGCACCCACAAATTGTAAATAAAAAAATCTCAGATGAATATTCTTAACATGCTTTGAATGTCTCATCATTGCATTCTGAGAATCTGGAGAGATCCCTGTGGGCAGACGACAAGGCCAAAAATCAGTACTGCATGCCTGTGATCCTCGAGCCCTCAGGTGGCACCGCATAAAAAAACTGACGTGATTCTGTAATGGGAACCATAGCGTGGGCTCAGGATCACTTCCATCTGTCTGTGAGCACAGTTCCTAGAGATGCAGGTTTTTGAACTGAGCACTTTTAAGCTGGATGGTCCCTCTGCTCTTAAATCTAGAGGAAGAGACATCCATAATTTCCCAAAAGAATCTCAAATGTCGATGTGTTTGACCACAGAACAGTTTTCCACTGTACCTCCGTCCATTCTGGATCATGCTCACATATGGCTTCGTTTTTGCACAACAGAACGTTAAAGTGTATTTGTGGATGGCACGGGGAACTGATCTCACAGACAATGATTTCTGGAAGTGTTCCTGAGTCCATATAGTGAGTTTCATTACAGAATCAAGCCTGGTTTTAAAACAGTGGCTCCTGAGGGCCCGAAGATCACAGGCTTCCATTACTGATTTTCTAAGATGCTCCTTTTAATCAATCATTTTACTGGACTTGTTGCGAGTTAAACAAACTATTTGCAAAATCTCCCTGCAGCTATTTCTTTTTAGTTCCATTTACTTTTCCAGCCTTCTGTTGCCCTGTTCCAGCTATTTTTAAATGTACCGCTGCAGTCAAATTCAAAATGAGCAAATATATTTCATAATATAGTAAAATGTCTCACTTTCAACTTTGTTGTAATGTGGATAAAATAAGGGTTTATTAGATTTGCGTATCTGTGCACGCACACACGGTACATAACTCGAATTTTAGTTACATTTCATTCACAGGTCCTAGTGAATGAACTGGTAAAGTAACCATAAAGTACTAAACCAAAGTACAACAATTAATGTTTAAATTACACACAATATATGGATCTTCCAGGGAAGACTTGTGTTGCCTGTACTTCAAATTTGCCACAGTGTTCAGTAGAGGCAAAAAATTATTTAAGCTTCTATCCAATCAGAGTGAAAAATTTTAAATTTGCCTTGAGTGAAGAATTTCAAATTTGAAATTTACTTTTTACCCCTATACCATTTAAAAGTATTAAGTGTGATTTACGAGCTTTAAGTGACCTGAGATCACATGAGTTTTCTATATAATACAATCATGCATGCATTCATGAAAGGTTTGTGAATAAATTGACAGTTGAGGTGAAATGGAGTTCAGTCAAATGTAACCCTGTGCACTTCCTTTAACAGAGTCCTTCCTAATGTCTTTGCGTAAAGCATCATGGCAACGCAGCATGCTGTCTTCACGCCAGTCTGATGCCTCAGCAAGTCCCCCATCACCGCCTGCATGGGCTCTACACTCAGACAGACCCCCCGGTCTTAAAACGTATTGCTCTAGGAGCAGGGGAGCACTGCGCCTTACCATCAAGCACGAGTCAGGATCACGCAAAGTCGTCCATAACTCAGCCTGTGACGAGTCCCATGTACCCACTGGACAGAAACGCACCTTAGATGGGCAGCTAACTAAAAGAGGACGGAATGAACAGGAGCGGCAGGAAAAAATGCTCAATCCTACAGAGACGAACTCTGAGCTGGTACAAGCAGGGACTGATGTGGACATGAACAGGACAGCCTGCAATTCTCTCACAAAGTCAGAGCACAAATCCGAAAGAGCAGAAGGATCATTTCCAGATTTGTATACCCCAGAGCTTAAAAGAAACAAACTGGATGTTGCAGATGGATTGGGAGATGAGGGCGGTCTGAGTGAGCACCTGCAGAGTGCTATAGACAGCATCCTGGAGCTTCAGCGGCTTCAAGGACCAGCAGCTCGTCTCAAACCCAAAATGCAGCCTTGTGCCCTGGAGCAGAGCATCAGCTGTGTGCTGGAAGGAGAAATGTAAACCCCAGAAAAATAATTCAAAAGACAAAAAACAAAGTGCCGCTTCCACTCTCCCAGCTGAGTGAAAATAATACAGTCTGACAAACACAGACAGTAAATTCTTAATTTGTTCATTCCTACTCTAAGAGTGGCATTAAAAAAAAAGGACCTGATGTAAAGTTAATTGATTATATAAATGAGTAGACTGGGAGACCTGATGTGAATAAATTGCGTGGAGCACCTGTCCCATCCCCCCCACCCCAAGATGCACCACAGTAATTTTTTAAATGTTGGATTTAGTGTTAAGTAAGGAAGCTTCCAATGTGCTTGATTTGTGCCAACATTGACCATGTTGTCAGTTGCATTTGCCGAGTGCCTGTGTGTATTATTGTTATTTCTGAATGTATGTCGGTGTGTTTGTGTGATAAGTATGATAATTCATGTGTGAAGGGGAAGAGTTCGTTTGGAAATATAGATATACTACAATTTAAGAAAGTTTGTACACTACAAGTGTATAGTATATGGATACTGATGTCCGTTTCAGCTTGTTTATCCCCAAAGAACACACATTTCATTCTGATAATCACCAGCAAAACCTATTACTGCATTCAAGAGATTTTTTTTTTTCCTTTTCTTAAAAACAGAATGATTCTACTTCACATTCGCATAAGTGATTATTGAAAGTAAGATGCTGTACTCCAGTTACAAATTAGCAGGTGTTATTTTTGTCTGCAGTAAACTGTGATGCATCTTACCATTTATTAAGAAGACAAAAAAAAATGCTCTAAGAGATATTCTAAAACACAAGCAATAATGAGCAGTTGGTCTTGAATACGTGGTTGTGCCTCAGTCCAATTTTTAGTCGCTTTTGCTTTCTGTATTGTGATTCTCAGCAGTTCATCGCCTGTATTCTGGCATTAGAAAAAAATTCTGTTCATAACAGCAGCAGCAATATCAAGGGATCATTGGGTAAATCGATAGAAATTTAATTTATCCACACACAAAAAGCTATTTCATGGATTAAAATGAGCTCTCATCCATAATTCGCTTAGTAAATTCCACATCCAGCAGTACAGATGTTTGTGTTTGACTTTTCTTGACAATCTTTTACATTTTTAGTGCTGTATCTAAAAGTCAAAACATTAAGATTAAGCATTAAATCCTCGTAAGCAGACATTTAAGACACATGAAATGTATGGATGTGGAACTATGGACGCTATTTAACAGTAATGACTAAGGCTTTAGCCAGATGGAGGTAAAATTAAATGACTGTCAAGTTAAATATCTACATCTGCACATACTTTAATAACCATGTCCGACACGGTCTCACTGTTCAGTGGTAATCTAGACATATTCCCCAACATGCTATGCACTGGTACACGTTTCAGAGTACTCAAGGTCACAAAACCCAAGGTGACAGTATAATGCACTTAACCCTATGAACTGTGACGAGCCCTAAATGTGACAAGGTGCCATTTTTGATGGATGATGTCATTCCTCTCCAGTCATTCTCCTCTTTCAGTTTATTAAATACTGTGAATATGGTAGCATGTGTTGGACACCGCTTCAGATGACGACATTTTACTGACAGATTGTTCTGATGCCAAAATCAAACAGGCCTTAATTCTGCAGTACCATATTTTAAAAAAAAAAAAAATTAAAAAAAAAAAAAAAAAAAAAAAAAGGAATTAAATGTTAAATCCCAACTAATGACTCTTTTGAGCCACTGTCATGTTAGTCATTCATTTGAAACATATAGAGAGAAAATCTTTTGTATACATTTTTACAAACTATTTATTTAACTGTGATTTTGTAAATAATAAAAAGTAAAATTGTGAATGGAATGCTTGTGTAATGTGAGTATTTTGACAGCGTGGAATGTGGGACAAAACACAGCTCATTCCTTACATTTTCACCACCACATCAGACACTAACATTAAATATATGTTTTAATAACAATTTAAGGAAACAGCAGCTTTTAGGAGTTTACATCTGAACAAATGTAAAAGAAAAAAAAAGCTGGAGTTTCTTTTATTAAATTCTGCATGCTTGAATGTGGAAATCTTATTCGCAAAGATCAGGACTATGGGAATTACACCTGACTCAGTATTACTAATGGAGCTGTCTCTCTGGCTGTTAAAGGGTGAATTCTAGATGCCTCTCAATGTTACTACCATGACCTGTACGCCACATCAAGGCATTCAGTGGTAAAAGATAATTGTGCACTTTGAGGCGTCCTGACTGACGTGGAAATTTGGAAACAGTACACAGCTAGGCGTGGCCACATCCTCCCTGAACATATACTAATAAATAAAATGTCCATGAATCAGAGAGGCTAAAAAGTTCTAACAGATAGTATTGAGTTAATCATTTAAGGTGTGAAGTCTAGATTCATGTCAAGTCCCTAATAAAAGACCAACATACACTGATCACAACTGTAGAAATATGAGGAGTGAAAAAATAATTAAATACCGTAGACAGCCCATATTGCAAATCCCAAGATCTTCCACACAATTATACAAAAAAGTTTTAATAGGACCGCAAACCTGCAATAAGTTTAATCTATATATATATTTTTTTATTTTAAGAAATTAAGGGCAGGTTTGGGCTGTTAAAAATAAACAGGTTTCACTTGATTGGAAAGCTGAGAACTCTTCTCCTACTACTATTTATACTGTACATTCAATGTGTTTCATCATTTTAGTTCCTGCACATTTTTACTCTTATCCTTCAGAGTGTTAACTCATCAGAGTGAGCGTACAATCAATAGCCTGTGGTTGGTTTCTCCCAGTTCATCAACAGTCTTAGAACACGTTAGGTTCACTTCATATAGGAGTCAAAATCAGATCAGGATAAGTCCATCCCTTAGAAATACACTGACACCATGGCAGGATGGGACGAGGCTACGCGGGTCTTGCCCAAACTGCCTCCGCCTACCTCTATGTAGACTGCGCACTCAGGTCAGATTAATGAGCAGGTTCTCGCCGTACTTGCGCAGGTATTTCTCATGGTTATGGTCAACAGACCACAGTGGAGGTAGGAAATTGGGCTGCATGCTGGATAAGAAGTGCTGACGCCAGCGTCGCTCCAACTCGATTAGACCACGTAGTCCATGCTCGGCGTATGCCCGTACCACCTTCAGACCGTGTGGAATGTAGTTCTCATTAAAGAGCCTACACACACACACACACACACACACACACACACACACCTTTTAAATGACAACACACTGTTTTGGGGGAATTCATTAGCATCACCACGCCCTTGCCTATCCTTAAAAAGCTATTCATATATTTTATATCGTAGCACATGAAATATCTACGGACGTCAGTTTATTTGGACGGAAACCAAAAATCAGTGAACTATTGTGAAACCTCTACATGGTTTGGGTTTACAGCGGTGCATGAAGGTTCATCAAACATTCAGAATTATCTTTGTAATGTTTTAGCTTTAAAAAGTCATTTTCAAAATGAAAGCAATCTCTGTTCAGACGGGCACTTCAGTCCACACTTGCACACCTGTTTGTGACGATCAGTTGAAGCAGGTGGCTTCAGAGTTTTGCTTTAAAATGGAAAATAAACCATAAGAACCTTGTTTAAGCCTATTTTTCTTGTGTTTCTGCATAATATAAAACTAAAACTTCAAATGAGCACGCTCAGCGGGGTTTACTTCATTTCCATGTAGTATTTAATATAAACATTGACACTGCTTAAAAGTGGAGCTCCGAAAAAAATTTACTTCTCCTGGTACTAGGTTTCAATGTGAATTTGTTTTGATGATGCCATCGATGACATAACGTCATGTAATCATCATGTTATGACCGCCCCCTCCCCAAAGTGTTGATGCTGTCTGAAAAAGTTACTGAGATAAGATTTCATTAATGAAAACCCAATATCACCACAGGGTAGTGAGTTGCCATTCCGCTGGATAGGTTTACTTCTGTAAGCATGTTACACGCTCCAGAAACGTCCTGTGCTTCCTCAATGTGATTGGGTTAAAGGCTTTTCTATTCAAATGAGCAATGAAATGAACTGCAGTAACAGTTTATTTTGCCAGCTAAAAAATGAAGATAACTACTGAATATGGCACATAGAATTCTGTTTACGTTGTTAAAAAAAGTGTATTTTATTTTATGGCTTGAAACAAGTAACAGCTTGGAGAGGAAGATGGAGTAGAAGTTATCAGTCACACATTCATTCCCATTACGACGGTTATATATACACGAGAAATTTCACCATAGAGTTCCCAGGCGTACACGTACTGACAAGACGGACGGACACATCGCTCACGACACAAAAAATGTGATCCATGCTATATCAATTTCTTTTAAGTATGGTGCTCTGCTACAAAACACATGAGTAGGCTTTACAAAAGACACAAGTCTCCACAGCACTTGGCTCTGCTTAGTGTGTGGAAGTCACCTGACCTACCTTTGTCATGGTTGGTATGCAAAAATAAACTATAAAAAAATTATTATTTTTTGGATTTAGTTTTTTTGGATTTATGTTCCCATGTGGCATATACTAAAACAATTATTCATCAATCATAATGTACATCAAATTAAAACAGCACATCGATTCATTATTTAGACCCCATTGCACTATGGTGCATTCCTGAAATAATCATCAGGTATTACAGATCAGGGTGGTGATGTAACATGGCATGCTCACCTCGTCTCCATGCTGGCAGCAGTGTGCAGCACCCCCTCTGTGACTCTACTCTCCTTTTCTTCCTTGAAGTAGTACGCATGAACAACTGACAGGAGCTCTTCTCGTCTGGAAGCAGGCATGTTGTCATTAGCGCTGAGGAGGGCACGTGCGGCTGATCGCACCCGCCGCCGATCTGGGTCCTCCAGCATCCTAACCCCTTCCTCACAGCCCTGCGGAGCAGAGAACTCGTCTGCCAGCTGCTGCTTTAGGAAGCCATCGTACACGTTAGACGCCGCGTGGCAAGAAGTGCACAGCAGCAGAATGTCATGAGAGTTATGGTCCTTCATCTCCGCAGGAAAGTGGCGTCTGTACTCATGTGGCACTATGTTCTTTCTAATAGAGAATGGGAAAAGAGATCTACTGATGCTCAAAAGGAACATAAGTGCTTTGGATCTGTGTGTTTATACACAGTATATGCTAGAAGACATTATATTGATATTCAAAGTAAGAATGCACAAAAGCTCGCATTGCTTTAAGACACACCTGATGTAGGACTCTGCTTTCCCACATACCACACAGAGATTTTCTTTGGCCGTGAGGTAATAGTCCCTCTGAGACTCTGGGCGACCCGAGGGCTCAAAAAGCAAACGCACAATAAATGGGTCCTCGCTGACTAGTTCTGAGAAACACAGCAGAAGCCGTAAAAACCGGCAGAGAAAAAAAAATTACAGAGAAACAGCACTGTAGATTTTTTTAATGGAAGAAATATACCTTCTACAAGGTGCTGCTAGCTCAGCTACAGTATGACTAATTCAGGCAACATTAAGTCAGTGTGTTTGTAATATACCTCCTATTCCTTTGTCAAGGTACCACTTTGCCTTTTTCTTGTCACATGTGCAGAGTCGCTGACCATCAGGTGCATGAAGAAAGCAGTTGTCATACAAGGGGGACTTCCTTAAAAAAAGTAGGGGAAAAAAAGTGTCTTCTCAAACAAGACGTACAAAACTTTGACAGGAGCAAGAACTTCCATATGCATGAAAAAGTATTAATATCAATGAGCATTCATTTCAGAAACCTCCATGATTCAAGTCACTGGTAGATCACATTTGCACTAATGCTACATCATCTCTTATAGACAAATATATAATATAATCATATAGACAAAGTAGAACCATAGTTAAAAAAAAAAATTCTAAAACTTTTTGTGTGTGTTTCAATGGCAACAATATTTATTAAACACTAAAAAGTGACAGGGACGGAGAAAGGAAAGGAGGGAAAGAAAGGAAAGAAAGAATGACGGGGTAAAAAAGCGAAGAGAAAGAAAAGAAATGATGAAAAGAAGGGAATGAATAGAAAAGGAGGGAAAGAGAAGGAAGAGAAAGGAAAAAAGGGGAAAGAAAGGAAAGAGAAAAGGAGGGAAAGCAAAAGAAAGGAAAAAGAGGACACAAAATCTGTAACTCTCAACCTGGCTGAATATCCAAGTCCGAGGGGTTTCCGCTTGTTCCTGCGTGGGTCTGGTACTTGCTGATCACCAGACTCAGGACTGTCTACATTAGACCGGCGGCATCGGCGTCTGCGTTCCCCTTCCTCACCTTCACTGCGCCACCTGAAGGGCACATCTATGAGGCCCTGGCAGTGGCCAGACAGCTTGGAGAAGGCAGTCTCATCTGCACACAGCTGGCATGGCTCAGAGTAGAGGCCCAGCAAGTAGAGAAACAGACAGACCGAGACCTGCGCATCACGTGCTGCATACGACATCTAAAGAACATGCAAAGAAGATGCAACATCTATGAGGAGGAATCATTTTCTAAAAAGTTTATTAATGCTAATGATTTACATGGCATGAAATTATTGGGTCATTTGACGATACATGGGGAATTTGTGATTAAAACAATCGGTGGGTATAACACGTAAATCATTTTGCAGAGTTTTTCAAAAGAAAGGATTTACTCCACCTGCTCCCGACTCAAGTTTTCAGCTTCCCAGTTACTACAGCGCAGCTCCAGTGATTTATCAAGGGTGACATTGAGCAGGTCTGCAGCCAGGGACTTCAAACTCAGCCCATTATTCAGAACTGCATGCCTTCAGCATTCAAAAGAAACAAATGATTATAAACAGCTCTGATTTCAGTAGACGTGAGGAGTATAACTCACGAGTTGGGTGGTGAATAAAGGGCTCACTGACAGTACAACCATAATGCACTGAAACTACCAGTAGTCTTAGAATTTCATCCACCAAACACTAGTGCAAGACCTGCTAGAATGAATGAAAAAATAAATGATGAAGTTTTTTTTACACAAAGTTAAAAATACAGAAAAGTACAACAGACTAAAAGCCAAAGTCTAAAACTATTTTCTCTTGTCTAAACTATCGTTTTTAAGCTGGTATTACAGTCTCACCACAAATTTTTAATAAACGTCCATCAATCCTTCATAAGCTTGAACCAGGGCCAGGTCGCGGAGGCAGCAGCCTAAGCAATGAGGTCCAGACGTCCCTCTCCCCAGCCACTTCCTCCAGCTCTTTCGGGGGAAACTGAGGCGTTCCCAGACCAGCCGAAAGACATAGTTCCTCCAGCGTGTTCTGGGTCCACCCGGGGTCTCTTCCCATTTGGACATGCCCAAAACAGCACACCAGGGTGATGTTCAGGAGGCATTCTAATCAGATGCCCGAGCCACCTCAACTGTCTCCTCTCAACGCGGAGGAGCAGCGGTTCTACTCTGAGCTCCTCTCGGATGGCTGAGCTTCTCACCATATCTCTAAGGGAGAGCTCCGCCACCCTGTGAAGGAAGCTCATTTCAACCGATTGTAATCACAATCTTATTTCGGTCACTACCCAAAGCCCGTGACATAGGTGAGGGTAGGAACATAAATCGACTGGTAAATTGAGAGACTTGCCTTCTGGCTCAGCTCCCTCTTCACGACGACAGACCAGTACAACTTTACGGCAGAGGCTGCACTGATCCGCCTGTCGATCTCCCACTCCATCCTTCCCTCACTCGTGAATTTACTCTAGAACCTGAAGCCCATCAATCCATTTGAATTCAAAATCTTTGGATGCCCCTCAGCCCACAATCAAACTTTATTTAAAATAACTTTCTTAAACATGTTACATGTAACACTATTTCTTGACGGGATCTGTTTAAAGACCCCTAGAACCCACCATGATACAAAAGTTAAGACAAAACACCTTAATGTTTGAACATTATACCTAATTATATATACATATTTATTCACTGATTACCTTAACCACAAATCAGACTTTTGGCAGAAGTATTGCAATCACTGGCGAGTGTTTGTTGACTTGATAAACATTTTTTAAATTTAAAATTATTGTCTCTCAAACGAAGTGACAGAGTACATCCCAAAACCCTTATTTGTCGTCTCCTCGCTCCTTGATCCTAGCTTGAACCAGAAGTTATTTTGGTCTGCAACCTTTGCTGGCCACACCAATTCAATAATTAGTGAATAGTGGTGCAAGGATCAAGGAGCGAAGATGCATGACATCAGCTGCTTTTATGCAGAATTTCAGCTGTGCTGTGTCATCAGAAACGGACATCATGCCACGTTATGCTTTAGAGGAAATGATGTTTAATTTCTCTTAAAGCACACCTCCTTGATTCCACACTCCTCACATCACTTCCTCTCATCGCTCTAAGCATCCTTGGTTGGTGGAAATAAGTTGAGATGCAAGCGAACTGTCTGTGCGAGCCACAAGAATGCGCACATTGTGTGTGTGTAAATAAAGAACCATGCTTACAATGGATGAGGGTTCCAGAAAAGTCTGATTGCACAGGAAAAGTCTCTCTCGAATCAATATTAACAGGGTTCACGTCATGGAGATAGCAAAAAATATTGCAAATTCAGATGTCCGTACAAAATCCCCTCTAAATATGAACTGATAAATATAATTCATAATAATGCATAATTATTGCACATAACCAATGTTACCTGATATGTATATATACACATTTATAAACAACTGTGTTGAGAGCTCAAACCCCAAATTCCCTCAGCTAGGCCTCTGAGGCAGCATGTAGAGTACTGCCATGCTTTAAACCGAATATTAGGTCAAATTCTTAAATTGTTGTAATGTCCTCATAACTACGACTGAGTGAGTTTGCAATAATTACCTTTGTCTGAGTGCTAAGTAGCGCAAGTCGACTGTACACACAAGCGCCAGGCCGTGGTCACTGGCCAGCCGCTTGCTATCTTCATAACAGCCGACGCCCACCTTCATCACGCGAGTGTCTCTTAGCACCTGCAGCAGGCCTTTGGGAAGAGGCAGCTGGGAATCACGGAATGGCAGCAGTCTGACCAGCATACAGCGACCCGAGTACGTTGCCATTTGGAGCAGAGACACAGCACATGCTTTGCCTTTGACGGACACCTGAAGGCAAGAAAACACCTTATAAAGAAGGACAGCCTCTACCAACAGGGGGTTTTAATTACTGAAGATGCCCCTCTTACACGCATGCTGTTTACCCATTCACAATCTAAACCCAGGACTGGGAAGACAGAAAGGTCCTCCTGGAACAAGGGCCAGCGTTCTTCAAACTCTTCTGATGAGCTCACCACCACCGCTGGCACCTCCAGTAACTTCTCAACAGATGGTAATGAAAGGCATTTGGGAGTCTGTGCTAGTGATGGTGGTGTAAGCTCTTGTTGTGGATGGTGAACAGTGGTGCTGCTCAATTCCAGAGGTCCAAGCCGCTCCACAGGCAACAGGCGAGTGTCCTTTGGGATTTTGAGAGCTTTTTTCTTCTGTGCATATATACTACGCCACAAGAACAGTCCTCCAAGTGTGGCTCCTAACAAGGTCGCCACCGCTGCAGTGAGAGTGCTCTGTTTGGACATCTCTTAAATGTGTAGCAGCTCCCTGCTTGGACAAGAGGAAGAGGGAAAGTGTTAAAATACTAAATTAAAACATGGAAGACTTATAAATCAGAGCTCTATGTATGTGACAGAAGAAAAAAAAATCTAATTTGATGGATTGTAACAATATTGTTATCATTGGGAAGATATTAATAAGAGCTTTTCAGTCATACTTGGATTTCAGATTTTCACTTTTTTCTCTGATATCAGCCTTGACATTCCATAACAATATTCTTGAGCTGAAATCTACCTGATATTCTCCACTGATTTAAACTGTTAAACACACAAAAAAAAATCATTAAAAATTAGTTTTAAAACGTTATTCGCTCTCCTTCAGTGGCCAGTTCATCTCTCAAACTAGATGTTTACCATGAACAAGCTAGAGTTCTAAACATGAGACTGAAACCTTAGAAAGCCTCTTGGTACTTTCCTTAATCATTGTATAGTTTCAGGGGTGAATTTGCCATCAACCATCCAGTCTCCTGTTAAGAGATTTCCCAATTTTTTTTCTTTCCTTTTATCAGTTGCAGGTAAGCTTTTGTTTAAAGGGAAACTCACTTGGTGCAGTAAAGTAGCAGGGAGTTGATTAGCATTTAGCAATGACAGGTATGGAGCTCTCATTACCACTAACCACAGAAACTATAGAGACTGATCTTCATTTGATGCTTTTATTTAAACACTGTGATATGTCGAGACTGTAAAAATCCCAGAAAGGTTTTAAACCACTTAACGTTGTTAGCACCAACCGCACCACGGTTACAGTCACTGAGACCACACTGTCTCCTTCCTGGTGTAAAGTGAGTGCTTATGGATGTGAGAGAGAGAGAAAGAAAACTAAACGAACTCGGAAATGAAAAACAAAACTACACTCAGTGCTAATTTCGCTCGGAATGAGGAAATATTTAACACACTGTAACATGTATACGAGCATTTAGCCCTCTCTGAACTACCAGCTCAGCTGTTTATCATAACTAGTCGGTAGCTGGACGCTAGCTCTCGAATTCTGTCCTGTATGCTGGTGTAGCAATACTGAAATTTACTGCCTAAACAGCTCTGCCAGTAAACTATCGTGTTCTATTAATTGTATATAAACATACTTACCTTGAGCTGTAAGCGTCCAGTTCAAACACATGCACACACTCTTTGTAATAATGAACAGCTGCAGCTCGGCTTCTTCTGGCCCTATATCACCCATACCACCATCACACCACAGCGCCGCCACAGGCAGAGCCATGTCATTACAGAGTGCTTCATTCAATAATTTCTATACAGTCAATCCACTGGGGGTCAAGGGTGAGCTGGAAGCAATCCCAACTGACATGAGAGGCAGGGTACACACTCAGCAGAGGCTAAAGAAACAGACAACTATTCATACACACACAGAGACCAATGGCCAGTTTTGAGTAATCCGTTGATCCAACGTGCAGGTCTTTGGATAGTAGGAGGAAACATAAGCACCCTGGGGAAACCCAAACAGACACTGTGGAAACATTCAAACTTCACGCAGACGGGCCAACTTGAAAGCAGTTTTGAACATCGAACCTGCAAGCTGTGAGGCGACAGCGCTAACCACTGCACCACAGTGCCGCTTCCAGAGCTGTTCAGTTCTCAAGTGTTGGAACTAAAATCAAATGATTCTCAGAACTAGCTCTAAGGATCAACTCTCAGTCTGTAAGTACAATCTAGTTACAGGTTGTTTTATATCGGAATGCAATGGTTCAAATGCACTGGAAGAGGTAATGCTAGCTACATTTTATTATCTGGCTAAATGGTACATTTGTAACCTCAGGCTTGATTAATACTTCTATGTTAAAATTAATCTGCATATAAATGCTGCAACACAGTGAAGGGAAAATCAGCCACCACTTGGATGTGCCCACAAGGTCCATGAGGCCGATTCTTCCTTTCACAGAGTGCTAATGATCATTTCTGTACACCTTTTGGTGAAGCCAAAGTTAAAACAAACTAAAAGCAGTGTTCTCAACTGGTTAAATCCATTGTTTTTGTTTGCAATATTTATCCATTTTTAAAAACTTGTCAATGTAGTGTCTTTGCAAGTTTTGTTGCTATTAAATTTGACATTATAGGTCTGTAGGCTAGAGTTCACACTACATAACCTACACTACTTCCTTATTACTCATTAGCACAACTCAAAATATACTTAATATATACCCTGACCATGTTTGGATAAATTCCAAAATGTAATTAGTTAATCCTGTGATAACTAGGATATATCCATACCAATCCTGGGATCAAGCACTTGTTTTAAAACAAGAATATTCTCAAGACCAGCTGACAGACCTTGACTTCCTGTACATAAAAATGAGAAGAAGGATACAGAGGAAAACTTATTTCAGACATTTGAATATGTTGCGACCTTGACCCTGACCCTGTTTTGATCAATTCCAAAATGTAATCAGTTCAACTGCTGCTTACACTGACAAGTTCAGCAGTTCATTCTTAGCCCTATGGGGCATCTGATGTTCATAGGACACCTATAAAGTTGAAGTTGGCTGTAAAGAGAGGTCACCAACACAATCACAAACATCCTCTACCACCATCGTTTTATTCAATTTTTTAGATCTAAATCTTCAGACAGAAGCAGAATAAAATAATGAAATACTTACAAAATGAGAACAAATAAAAACAATGAACCGACTGTTTTCACAGGTTTGATAAAACAGAGCTGGGCGAAAAGAAAAAAAAAAATCTCTTGACTCACTGCAAACGGTATTTAAAATCACAGGTCAACTGAGGAAGATTGTTACCAGATTTCAGGTTTCTGCAATCCAGCTAGCTGACCCATCTAACCTGAATAACCCAACCACCCAGTATAGTGCTTGTGCAAAAGAAAATCATCATATAAAAAAAAAAAAACAAGTGGCTGACAATGAGTGTCAATAGTGTTAGAATTCATCTTAAAAGTCCCCCAAATCCCTAAAACATTCATTAAGATAAAGGCAGTTGGGGAAAAATAAAATAAAATACAGTACTGTAGTACAAAATAAAAAACAGAGCAAGAGTGAAAGAAATGGTATATCCCCATCCCATCACTAATGACAAAATGATTGTAGCTGCAATGATTCATTATTTACAGAAGAATATTCATCCGAACCGGATGGGATACATGGCATTAATAATAATAAAAAAAATAAAATAAAATCTCCATCCCTTCTCTCTGTCTTTATAGAACATGTAAAAGTTATGGTTTGAGCTCAGTATGTATAATTAATATATACTTTTTCCATTTCTATAGATATATCTATATAATAATAAATGCCCATTTGCTGTATACACATTTCCACTGTATCTAGCCTGCACCTTTGGCAAGATTACGTACAACTTCTCTGTTATATTTCAAAGCTATTTAAAATATACTTAATGCATAAAAATAAAGATTTTGGCATTCTCTCATTTCTTCATCTTCTGATAAGGAAGCTTAAGAAAACTTCTCAAATCTGGAAGTCCTTCTGTCGTGTTGATGGGAGGAGAAGTCCTTCATCCCAGTGGTGCCAGTAGAATGGGAGTGGGACTGTTGGGCACAGAGGCAGGACTGAAATAATAATGCTGTGTAATTTTATGATCAGGATACAAATGTTAGTCTATTATTAAGGCTCCGAGGCGAATCACCTCTTCACCCAAATCCATCTGAAATACGGATAGAACTTCACAAGAAAAATAATGAAAACAGTAGCTGAGTAATCTTTGCCTCCAAACTGCTCTGAAGTAGCTCCCTCTCACCCTCCTGTGTCCTCTGTCCAGCTCATGGTTAACACTACAGATAGTTTAACAGACAGCAAGGGAAAAAGACAGAGAGATAGACATGGGGTTAATGTGGTGTGCATGTCAAAGGGGTGCCCTCTCGATTAATGTCCTCACCACCCTTCACCCATCTCCTTCATATGTTCATGCTAGTTTTGGTCTCCCTCTCCAACCCCATAACTATGTGTTTACAGTTGGATCTCAAAGGTCTTGTGAAGCTCGCTTGAAAATGGGTTTGTAGGGGAGGGGTTGGTGCGCTGGCGTGAACGGCCCTCTAGCGCGGCCCACTGGGCTTCAAAAGCATCAGCTTGGTGCTCCACTGGCAGAGGGGGCACAGCCCAGCTATCAGTGCCATTTAATGTAGCATTTCCATTGGGTGGCTGAAACGCTGTAGGATTTGCTGGTGGAGGTGCAGGAGCTTTGCCAAAGGGCCCCGTAATTCCTTGGGGATCCAACTGTGCCAAAGGCGGAGTAGAAAACGGTGAGGTCTGCAGTTGTGTTTGGGGAATGGGCACAGGAACTGGTACTGGCTGGGTCTGAGTAGCAGAGCCAAAAACATTGGCTACCATCTGAGATGGTGTAATTCCCACCACAGGAACACTTGGCTGTGCGTAAGGGAGCCCGTTGGACATTGGATAAGATGCTGGTGTCTGCGCATGGAAGGAAGGCTGGTGTGGAGGTAGAGTGGGCACAGCAGAGGGCATGGTAGGCATATAGGCCACAGGGGCCACAGGTGCTACTGGGACAGGCATGCGTGTGGGAAAGGGTTGCTGAATAGGTGGAGTAGCGTTTCGGGGTACAGGTGGTTGCGCTCGTACAGATTTGGACACTTCTTCCAACCAGCGATCAGCCTCAGATGGTGTCCGCTTATGGGAGACACCCGGTGCTGCAAGTGGAGCCATTGCTGCAGGGGTAGGACTGGGCCATTCACCCCCTAGAGGACAAAGAAAAAACATTTTTAGTGGACTACAGAGATTCCCACAAGCAAGTACAACTGACATACAAAACAAAGATTATTAATAAATAAAGCCATAAACTATGACTGATGTTTTTTAAAGCCTGATCCGTCCATTTTAGTCCATAACAAGGTGCAGCCTGGTACACAGTCATCAGGATGCTGGAGAGTGTAACTTTTTCTTTTATACGTCCTACTGTTTATGGATACACAGCTAGCTAGCCTGATAGCAATTTACTCCAGGATAGCAAGCAAGATTACAAATTCCTAGTGTAGAAAACCATATTTATATGCAAAGCATATAGGCAAAGATAACAATACTCCTGTCTAGACAGATATGTATGGTCGTATATCTCATCCTCATTTTGGTGATAGGAGAAAACAGGCTCTCAGCACTTTTACCTGGATGTGCTGGAGGTGGAGGTGCAGTGGGGACCTTGGCCCAGGGGTTAGTTTCTCTGGCAGGCAGAGGTGGTGGCATTGTGGGAGGGTTAACACCGGCAGCCGCAGTGCTGACTGGAGGAGCTGGGAAGGCAGGAGCAGAGCCGTTCACTACAGCTGCACACATAGAAATTAAACTCGTAAACATGAAAGTATAAGCAGCAAAATGAGAGTCAAAGTAGACTTGTTACACAGCACTCCTGTTAAATTGTGAATTAAGAGGAATATATGTGAGGCTGACCTTGTGCAGCAGGGGACTGTGGGGAGGAGGCAGGTTTGGGCATAGGAACCAAGGAGAAGGGGTCCTCTGTGGGGCCACTGAATGCTGATGTGATCTGAGTGCACAGAGAGCTGATGCTATCTCCTTCACCTTCAACCTCTGCGACTTATAGAACAAGAAAACACAAACTTGAGCAAATCCTTAGAGGAGGACACTTGGTTTGCTTGCAGTTTCCATAACAGTGCTAAAAACATTGTGTTCCACTTCAAATGTAATCATTGCTATTGAGGTGTACACATTCACACCAGGCTATTCTGTGGCTATGCTAACCTGTGTTTTTGATTGGAAAGTCAGATTTTCTCTGCATGGTGGAGGGCAGATCGTTCATGCGCAGTGACATCTGCCGTTTGAAAGGAGAAGTCTTCTGGCTGAGAGCCGGGAAGCCGCGGAAAGAGCCTTGTCGTGCTAGCACATCCACAGGGGCATGCCGGCGCGGAATTGCATGTGGATTGGCTTCCTGCGGTGCCAGTGTGGCCATAGGCTGAGGAGGGGAGGATGAGGGAGATGAGACAGCAGTTGGGTTGGCGGTGCTGCCTGCTGTGGTCCCGGAGGCAGCCTCAGAGTCTGTAGACACAGAGAGACACGGCTCAAACATAGTCTGGAAGGAAATTTCTGCATGCCATTTATTCCTATGCTTTTGTTCCATCTTCCGTTGTGACAACCAAATGCATAATGAAGCCTAGAGGAAAAAATATTATGAATAATTTATGTTATTTAAAGCCAAATACAATTTTTGAAAATAATGAAATTACAGAACTTTTGGTTTACATTTCTTTCATCAACATTGATTTATTTTGACTGATTAACAGATTCCTGAATTACCCACGTTCCACATGTGTAAGCAAGTTGTCATGTCTAATAAACAATAATATTTTATATATAGAGGTTTTCTTGTATCTGATTGGTGGAAATCCATCAAATTATTCTTGGTATTGCATCATTGCCATTGGATAACCGAATTATTGCATTATTGCCATCTGATAAGTTGAATGATTATTGCCCAACTGACACACACAACACAGTAACATGACTGTCTACTTTAAAAATATTTTGAATTAATAATAAAACAATAAAAAAATTTGGTTTCATATGATATGGAGAATTATCCGACATCAGCAGGTAACAACTCATATAATTTTCTATATCACACTTAACCTTATTTACTAATCGCTTATTAACATATGAAGTAATATATATTAAAACAGTTAATATCTCAGGCAGTGGCTGTTGACAGATGAATTGAACTGTTAATCAGTGACGTCTGCCTCGCCTTCAGTGTAATTCTCTGATGTTTCATGGTACATGGTTATTGGCTATATGTCTTAACCTTTCTTTATATATGTACTATGTACGCATCTGAATAAACTTTGTTAAATGTTGCTCATGGTTGCAGGAATCATTCTTAACATGATGGAAGAGGCTTACACACTACAACACCAGGTGCTTTTACAGGTTAGTTCACACTGAGAAATTACACATACAGGTGAAACTCGAAATTTATAATATCATGCAAAAGTTCATTTATTACAGTAATTCAACTTAAAAAGGTGAAACTAATATTTTATAGACTCATTACATACAAAGTGAGATACTTTAAGCCTTTATTTGTTATTATTTTGATGATTATGGCTTACAGCTTATGAAAACCCCAAATTCAAAGAAAATTAGAATATTACATGAAATCATTAAAAAAAGCATTTTAAATACAGAAATGTCAGCCCTCTGAAAAGTATAATCATACATTTACTCAGTACTTGGTTTGGGCCCCTTTTGCATGAATTACTGCCTAAATGCGGCATGACATGGATGCTATCAGCCTGCGGCACTGCTGAGGTGTTATGGGAGACCACTATGCTTCAATAGCGGCCTTCAGCTCTTCTGCATTGTTTGCTCTCGTGTCTCATCTTTCTCTTGGCAATGTCCCATAGATTCTATATGGGGTTCAAGTCAGGCGAGTTTGCTGGCCAACACAGTAATCCTTTAACATTCATTTCCTTACTCTACTTTCTCTTTCCGAACAGAAGCTGTCAGCAGAACAGCGCTATTAGCCTAGTCGTTCCGCATGTACCTGGCCATCACACACAGTTGGCTGGGATTGGCTCCAGCTTCCCCGCGGTGCTACAACCGGTGTGGATCATGGGATAACATGGAGCTTTACTGCAGACAAAAATCATGGAGTTCATCTCACCTGCCTTTGTGTCATGATTAACAAATGTATACATAAACTATACGAATATTGTTGTAAGTAGTTTTATTGTGTTTTCTGTAAACACCTTTACAGACTGCTATTTACTTTAGTGTATAAATGAATATGCTGGACAGGCCTGACCAGATGCCATTAGCTACAGACTGTCAGAGCTATTAGCTGCTTCAAAAATGCATTGCCTAACCTGCCTCAGCATTGTGGTTATAAGATAGAAACAATGACAATTTCATTATATTTGCTTCTGCACAGCACCACCACAACTCTAACCTTTTTAAAGAGCTGCCATATCACAGCTCTGCTCTGACCATGTTTGAGCTAGGAGCTCATCTCTACTACCACCGCTTTAATGGTGGTATAAACTAATATAATTATGCACCTTAAGCTTAGGGGATGCTGCAAAAATTAATATTCTGCAACATCCCCTTTACTTAAAACTGTTAATTATCTTGGGCAGGCGTTTTCATAATAGCGGTTCTGACCCCACAACTTTGCATTTGCAGTTTTTTTTACAGTTGTGTGACATTTTAAATGTTACGGGGAGTCACATTCAGAGGAGCCACATTTGAACATATATGACAGATATTATTTTAGTTTTTTTCACTATGCTAGACATCAGTCTAACCCACTGGCATAATGTCTCAAACTGCAGACAGCACAATTCTTGACTGTTAATGAGTACAACCAGTTTTCCCCTACTACATTAGGTGCTACAAAGCCTCTCATGTAGCCTTCAAACCTACTGAAATGTCGGCATTAATATACAATATGTTAATCCCACAAGGGGAAGTTGGCGCTGCATTTAACCCATCAAAAGTGAGCACACACATAGACAGTAAGCACACACACAAAGGAGCAGTGGGCAGCCACGTTGTGGTGCCCATGAGCAGTTGGGGGACAGGTGCCTTGCTCAAGGGCACTTCAGCTGTGAAGGTGGAGAAAGGGGGAGAAAGGGGGAGAAAGGGGGAGGTCCCACCCCCACCACCCCCACCACCCCCACCACCCCCACCACCACACATTTTTCCTGCTGGTCTGGTAATTGGACCAGCGGCCTTTCTGTCCCAAACCCGCTTCTCTAACCATTAGGCCATAGCGGCACCATGTACACTGTGTACAATCTTCAGGATTTTCAAGATAATTAAACATTTTTGAATACAAGTCCCAGTTTCAGCCCATCCTGCCATGGACTCTTTTCCTATAACATAATAACACTTCCAACTAAACAGGTGGATCAGTGCAAAAAATATTTATTTTAGTTTTATCCGTACATATACTTATGTCACTCACATAAAATATTCAAATGTAACAGGGGGCCTGTATTATAAATCAGTCATAAAAAAAAAACGCAAGATAAGACAGTCAAGGTTTAGACTTGCAGAAAATTCTCAATTTCTATCTGGGGTCATTTGCTCAAAAGTTTTGTGAATCTGTCGTTTAAAATCTCCCATCAATTAGTAACCACACTGTTTTCATTTCGCAATTTACCTTTCTTGGCATCTTGTAATTTCTGCATGACTTCCTCTCGCTCAGCCTGTTCTGTTGCTGTGGTAACGCGGAAGGAGCCTTCCCGTGTAAACGTGGTGCGGTTGGCGTCGAAAGTGGCCGTGACTCCGCATTCTTTCTCCCTCTTCTGTTTCCGCTCCAGGCATGCTGCGAACGCACAGCCCACTGCATGGCTCAAACGCTCACCCTGAAACATAGATAACACAGACCCTGGGATCAGGACCGTGTTCCCGTTTCCACACTTGAAGCTTTAAGCACTTTAGCAGTTTCAGGATCATCTTACTACATCTGATACGTGATGAGACATATAGATACATACATACATAAAAAATGTTGCCATTTGGTAGATGCCCTTATCCAGAGTAACATACATCTCTTTTTATCTTTTAAAATACAACTGAGCAATTAAGGCTCAAGTGCCCAACAGTGGCAGATTAGCTCAATAACTCTTCAGCATTATTTACATGTGAGTAAAATTTCACACAGTACTGTGTTTAGTATACAGTACTGTTTTCAGCCTTTTAAGTATGCAACTCTGGAGAAAATTATGTTTAAAGTTCATAATCTCCGTTTTAATACCCACTTTGCCGTGATGGGTCACATTTACACACGAGCACACACACACACACCTATCTATCTATCTGTCTGTCTATCTATTCATATTTTATATAAACACACACACACACACACACACACACACACACACACACACACATACATACACACACGCATATAGCGATCAACCGGTTACACCTACTCATAACCCCTGTGCAAAATAAGCTTCATTTTTAATGCTTTATTCTTAGAAGTATTGCACATAATCTATTTTAATGTGACACAAAATTTTATAGGTCAGGTCCAATATAGCTCAGCTACTAAAATATGTTTTATAGAATTATCTATATTCTATAGAACTACCAGACAACATACATATCTTAAAAATCTGTAAATGTGTTTCTTTGTTCATGATTTTTGTAACATTTTAATTCCTATTTATGTGTATAGAATTTTTAATAATAGACAGTGCCACATAGCATTACAGAAATCCAGAGGTGGTTTTAGAGTACTGTTTAGCAAGCTGATGGCAAAGACACAGGTGAATCGATGGTGCTGACTATTGATCGGTCAAATGGACTTGAACGGACTACACAGGGTACCACATAATGGAGCTGCATGTCCTTCCCAGTGCCCTCACACACAGGGATAAAAGATATCTGCAAGACCTGTTCTCTTGTCTGGCAACATCTCTAGATCTTCAATAAAGATTTAAGTATTACCACACTTGGCTCGCTGTGGATGTGTGGGCAGCCAGTAAGTATAAAAGTCTGTTTGGTTAAGTGCTGACTAAAGACTGAGCCTTGCTTGGGATGGGGTATACACGCTTCCATTAAAGCAAATTTGCTTGACAGAGTGATGCACACACTCAGTCAGGATACAGATCATCCTGGGTTTGGGATTGTTAAGGGGATGTTTTGTGGGTTAGAGCAGTAAGACCAAAAGCAAATTGACTGAGTTCAAGAAGAGACCTTTGCCAGCAGGATAAAACACACACAAGCTAAAAGTCATTATTGAGTAATACAGTATGGACAATATAATTGGATTCTGTAGCTGTTTTTTTTCTAGCACAAGGGCGTACTCACCGAATCTTTGATGGCCATGAAGCAGTGGCAGATCCAGCGGCGAGTAGTGCCATCTCTGCAGATATAAGAGAACGCCCTTTCAAAGTTCCGGTCAGGAGCACAAAATGAAACCTTCTCAATCGTCTGGTCAAGAATCAGATCCTGTAAGGAAGATGCAGAAGATGCAGTTAATTTTTACACCATCGTTAAAAGCTCACTTTAACTTACATTGCTGTGTTTATCTTCTGTTACACTTCACTACTGGCTCAGTCATTGCTGAATCACTTTTTTTTTTAAAAACCCCACCAGGTGGCAGAGTATAACCACATCACATATCCATGATTCGAAATGCTGCCATCAGGCAATTGTTTAATGTATGTGTTTATTTATTTATTTATTTATTATTTAGGTCGCTGGTATATGTTGTAAGATAGCATATACACTCAGAGTCCCAAATTTTTTTTTACTGAAATATAAACAAAGTCTGAAAATCTTTTTGAAATGTTTGAACAGTGTGTCTTTAGGCAAGAATACACAGAGTGCAGGATGAAGATAGGTTTTCAGTCCTTAATTACCTTTGTCTTGTCATCAACGACCCTCAGGCCATCAGCAGATACCCACAGCACAGCCCTGACTGCTTTCTTCCCTGCCTACATGCAGTGAGAGAGGAGGAGGGGAGGAGCACATAGTACAAAATAAGATGGATGGTTAAAGAGTAAGAAAAGTAGCTCTTCACCCCCTTGCTGTGTCCCTTAACATTATTTTCCTTTACCACAGAAACTGCTACATCCACACAATATCCTGCAATCAAAAAACATTAGAAGTCAGGTTTTAGGAGGAAAAAGAAGGTGAGTCAGTGTGTTTTCTGTGAAAGAACCCATGTGACAGAGGAGAGAAAAAAGGTAAAGAGACAGCAACACCGCAAACTCAATCACACAACATGCCATCCTACACTGGACAGTCCCAGATGTTCACTGGAGTAAGGAGAAAAGTGCCCTTAAACAACACAATCAGCCACACACACACACACACTAGTAAGTGGATACCCGTCCTGAGCCCGAGGGTACCTGAGGGGTCGGGCTGGGTTTGAAAGTTCAGACAGATATTTAGAAAAATGACATTCAGGTCGGGCTCAGTCACATCAGTGCCATTATTCACTGAACATTGTCAATTTAAAACAGCTTATTATGTAGGTAGCCAATAGTCCTGTTTCACTTAATGATTTTAACTGTGTCAGGCTCGGACATAAATATGCTAACATTACCTTCAATTATTAAAATTAATTATCTTGTTTAATTCCTTATTATTCCTAATTTATATATATATATATATATATATATATATATATATAAACCAATACCCCACCAAACTTCATTGTAGTGGTGGGGTATGGGCCTAGAACCCATTAAATATTGGAGCAGATCCACATCACAATCCAGGAATTTATTTATTTAATAATTATTCAGAAGCACTCAAAAACATACAGTCACTACCATTGGCCTATACACATTTCCCCACCCAAACAGGTACTCATGGCCCACAATGTGGAGGTTTACGCACTGTCCCAGTGCTTATTTTTAAGCTTTGAAACATGATCAATAATTTTATATTTAATAAATTTTCCTCCTCTCATCTCATCTTCACTGCTGTCAGTTGGACAATTTTTGTCAAGTCTCTCAGCCAAGTCTGACACAGGCTGAAGGTGTATCTGAGCAAGCAACACGAGAGTATATGGTGTTAGAATGGTGATGGTTCACTATAGCTCCAGAGGCATTTGAAAATAAAAGTTCATAGCACCAATATCTCACCACAGGGCAAATGGGATTTCTGAATAAAAGATGTCTCTCTTTATTAAAATGTATTGCATAATATTCTTTTAACTTGCACCCTATTGAGTTAAACTGCATTCTGTCGGATCAACTTATGATCAATCACACTGTATATTGCAACACGAGTGAATCATATCGTATTGCACTAGTAGCTGCTTCATATGTATCTTTAATGTTCTGGATTGTTGTCAGTGCATTTAAATGTTTATAGCATCGTCCTCAGTGACGGAAATGCACATTCCTAAAGCCCACGGGCGTGCACACACACACACACACACACACACTCTTTCACGCAGAAGGAGACAGGTTCCACTTTTTCCAGTTGTTCCAGCAGTTATTAAAGAATAAACAAGTAAAAAAAAAAGTAGGAGGGAAAACAGAAGAGAACAGCAAACACTCGTTCATAAAAGACATCTCATTTTCACTCATTCGTTCCTCACACAGCAGAACTTACTTTGGTAAAGAAGCCCTTGAAGAACTTTCTGTCCTGGAATTGAAGATTTGGTAAAAGGAGGTTGGGGGATGGGGAGGACAAAGCAGGACAGTGTTACAGAAAACCCTGTGTGTCCAGATAACATAAGACTGTGTATATAGAGAGGAGGAATCTGAACGGTTAAGGAGAGTGGAGAAAAAGAAAGAGAGCAAAGGACTGAAGTAATGATCACAAACCTCTAACTACTGAGCAAGACCACAATCACAACACCTACATCATTCAGTGGCGTACTTTACGAGTAGTTGATTCTTTGAAAATTATCTACAGCTATGGAAAAAATAAAGAGATCCTGTTTTATGGGATCCCTATAAAAAGTGGTTTCTTAATGTTTTTTCCATAGCTGTATATATTAGAAGTGTTAATCCTGTTATTACGTTAGTGACTGAACAGTGAAAACCACCACCCACAAGGATGGGGGAAAATAGTGGATTGTTGATTGCATCAATTGGAAGCACGGTGATGTAGTGGTTAGCACATCTGCCTCACAGCAAGAAGGTCCTTGTGTTCGATTCCCGAGCCTGGTGTGTTTTTGTGTGGCTTCCATGTTCTCCCCGTGGGTTTCCTCCGGGTATTCCGGTTTCCACCCAGAGTCGAAAGACGTGCATTAGGCTACCTGACCCTGGGTGAGAGTGTGAATGGTTTTTTTTTTGTTTTTGTTTGTGTGTGTGTGTGTGTGTGTGTGTGTTGGCCCTGCGATGGTCTGGCGAGCTCGTCAGGGTGTACCCTGCCTTCGCCCCGTGTCGGCTGAGATAGGCTCCAGCCTACCCGCGACCCTAATTCAGCTAATTCAGGTTCAGCAATTGAGTGAGTGAGTGAGCGATTTCAACATGATTTTGTCTTGAGTCCTGAGGAGGCCATGACGACAGATTCTGTAAGAATTTTTATTAGGTGTTCATTCATACTTCAGTGTTTTTCACTATAAAGAAGCACTTCATTAATTTGTCTAATTAAAAACTGATCTGCTAAGTTCCAGAGCAGCGTGTTTAAAAATAAATGACTTTTATTTTTCTGAATAGCTATTCTGTTACCCTTGGTGGGTATACTACAATTTATTGCAATACTATTTGAATTTCAATACAGGAAATTACACCCGTCCTAAAAAAAAAAAAATCAATAAATTCGAGATGAATCAAGAATTGTGTTCAGCCACACCATGCCATGCTAAATCAATACTGAATCATGAAATTTCAAAATATTCCCACCCCAGCTCTGATTTCCACTAACCCTGCGGTTCTAGCATGTGACATCACACGCAGAAGCGAGTACACGTCTGACCAAACTGCAGAGAACCATATTGGGAAAACACCCACAGTTTCGTCCTACTGTGCAGTGTTAGCAGACCACTGGACCCTGTACACTTTCTCATTTCATGATAAAAAGCTGATGAATGAGTTCTGGACCTCAGACCCTGTGTTTGTGAAATTACATGCCTTTAACCAACGCACTGGCCGAAATGTCAATCTGTATGACCTAACGTGGTAAAAGCTGACACCAGGCCTGTGGTTAAGTGCATGGTATGTCTAATGGAAAGAGGAGGTTAAGGTTATGTTAAGAAACCATTAGCCATACACACAGAGTGTGAATCATACATGGAGTCCCATCTCAAACAGGAGAAGACTACAGGAAAAAAGCTTCTTTATTGGGTTAAGGACAAACGTTATAGAAATGTTAGCTGAGCAGACATGAAAAGGGTTCTTTGTGGGTCATTGCGAACATAACCTGCTAAAAAAATATAAAATGTTTATATTACATTCAACACAACACATATGCAAGGGGAAAAAAGGACATATGAATGCTAATAATGCCGCTGAAAAGCTGACTGCTGAGTAGGAAGCTTGTGAAAAGTAGGACAGAATACATAAAAGCGAAGAGAAAATAGAAGAGAGGAGGGGTTACTAATATTAAACTGATGCGTGCCTACATTCACAATCACACTGTACACATATAAACTAAATAACACCAATCTACTGGCTCCAGTTCGGCTCTGGCAATCTGCCAGGTACAGGAAGTAACGATACGGACTGGAGTAAAAAGTGCAATGACGATCAGCAGGGCAGGGCAGCATGCATCAGCTGAAGACTGCATGCCTGTGATGTCACACCAACCTCACTGTCGCCTTCTTTAAACGTTGTGAGTCAGAGGGCAAAGAACACCAGTCAGTCTTACACACTCTTCATGCATGCTATTTTTTGATGGTGACTGATTATACAAATGAGGAGCTGATATCTCTTCAGAGAAAATCTCAATTTCAAAAATTAATCTAATAAATCTACAAATTGAATATTTGAAAAAATATTATATTTAATATCTTTGCTAAATCCTACCCAAACTATGGCATAAATCTGTAATACAGTATGAGATATTTATGAAGTAACATGCATTCATACATTCTAGTAACATTACAGGAAACTACAGATATAAATACCTTCAGCTTCATTCCTCCCACTAGATTCAGCACAAACCATCCAATCAAACATGCTTCGATCTATAACTCCCAATCTGAGCATGATCCCTCACCCACGTGACTGTCAGATCTCTAACTAAGGTTAAAGCTGAAGCCCCTCCATAAACTTCATTCAGCTTGACAGCAGCTCATAAGCCACGTTCTTGGCCAAGGTTCACTGGGAACGTCAGGAAGGGTTTACACACCAGCACATAAAGAAGAAGGATGACATCAATAAAGACAATTCTGTGTATGGATGATAGGTTACCAGGAACCAAACCACTCTGCTTCAGTAAGAGGAAATCTCATTATACTGCATGGGGTCAGACATTCCTTCTGTCTGAGTTTTATGTTAGTGGAACAGCTATAAAGGCCACGTTACAGAGCAAAGGCAGATTGCAGCATTACTTATACTAGAGCATATACTGTATATACACTGATGCTTATAGCACAAAAAACTTTGAGACAATATGAGCGTGTTAAAGGACACACACACACACACACACACACACACACACACACACACACACCGTACCCTTTAATGTTTAGTTCCCATGTGGCTAAATCCACCTAAGATTCATTGACAAATGTTTAGTCATATTTGTTGCTGTATATTTGAAAAATTAGCTCTTTTACAACAAAGAAACTGAAAAAGAAAAGAAACTCTAGAGTAAAAAAAAACGATATACACAATAATGTGTCATATCGGACGCTCTTAGGAAGTTTCCCAGTCACAAGTTGAAGGTTAGGTAGAGATGACTGAGGCCAGCTGTGACCAGACAGCGCACACGAGAGAGAGACAGAGAGAGAGAGAGAGAGAGAGACAGAGAAAGACAGTGACAGCAGTGACAGACATACACACACAGACCCAGAGAGAGAGAGAGAGAGAGAGAGAGAGAGAGAGAGAGAGAGAGAGAGAGAGAGAGAGACACACCCACATACAGACACAGAGCGCGAGAGAGAGAGAGAGAGAGAGAGAGAGAGAGAGAGAGAGAGAGAGAGAGACAGACAGACCCAGAGAGAGAGAGAGACACACACACACATACACAGAGCGAGAGAGAGAGAGAGAGAGAGAGAGAGAGAGAGAGAGAGAGAGAGAGCGCGTCCGGGGCCTGAATCTACACTGACTATTAACCAGTAAAAATGCAGGCAGCAATAATCATAAATGCTTTTTACTGTTCACTGCTCACCTTCCTGGAATATCCAAGGAAGAATAGGGTGACAATAGAAGCAATGACCCTACCCAGACAACAATCAGCATTTTCTTTCCTTCCTAATTCTCTGTCAACAGAAACTGGAGAGCACAGTGTGAGATATGGCATGTCTTCCCCTTTACATAATCCCTGCAGACTGGGGGAAAAACAGGAAAAGACGGCCTGTGTGTCCTGAAAGGCTACATTACACGAGGGTTTGGTGACAGGCTGGACAGAGCCAGATATCTTAGAGAGAGATAGAAGGCCCAGCTGGAGGTGAGGGTGGTGCAGGTGGGCAGGCGGTGCACAGCGTGACCTTATGCTCTAAGGACCTGCACAGATTTAGGTCTCACAGAGGGAGGATGAGATGCCTGATGGGAGGAAAGGAAAGGCGTGGGGATGGAGGAAGGAACAACAAAGACAGTCTGGAAATGCACAGAGTAGTTGGATATAGAGGAATCAGATGGGATAAGTTCACACATCCTGGCTTCTGAGAAACAGGAAGTAGAACGCCAAGCTCTCTGTAGTAGATACCTACCGTCTTCAGCCTCTTCACTGCATCTTCACAGATATGCATGCCTCGAGACTCCTCCACCTCCACATGGCCTAGATACTGCAACGAGACCCAAAAAAAACAAACAAAAAAAAAACATTAGCTAGTTTTAAAGCATCAGTTCATCCTGCTCCTCTTAATATATTAACAGAAGTAAATCCTGCTACAGCACCCTCTTCACTGATAACACTCAATATTCTCTCCTTAGACATGGTTCCTCACCCCAAAGTCTTTTGAGGCGACATAGATGTAGCCAAGGCACATGACCATTGTGTATGCAAAACTGAGAGGAAGTCCTAACCCTTCCTTTGATGAACACAAAAAGTCACGTCGTCCTGCTCTTCACCCAACCCAACACTTCTGACAGCTATTCCCAGACAGTGACATACACAGACATACAGACGACATATAAAGAGGGGAACCTCTAAATACTACTAGCCACAATGCAACTACAATCTGATTCTTCGTGTATACATATTTTTAGCCATTACAAAAACGACCGGCCTTAATGAATTTCCCTTAGGGCCGACAAAGAAAGCTTTATTCTTAAAACACTGACTGACTGTACAAGGGAAAAAAACATACATAAAATTTCTTTTTTTTTTTTAACAATACGTTTTCCAGTTTAGAACATATTACCATGCCTATGTTAAGAAAATATCACTGATGAAAGAGCAGAAAGTAACCAGTCATGTGGAAAGTGAAAATTAAGTTTCTGTTTAGTGAGGTGATGACACAGAAACTGATGTGGATCATGCTGATGATCAGAGTTAATCCCAGCTTTTCCATTCTAAACTTTAAATGAAGAGGTAGACAAGTGTTTGTTGCACACCCCAGGATAATATAACACCTGATTAAAGGCAGGGTAGGGAATTTTGGAAAAAACTAAGAGAAACCCCCTCTTTCAGGCCCTCCACCAAAGTCACTCCTACAGAAGAAAACAAACAAGCAAACATTACCATACACTACCTGGTTACTGCTGGAGGATGACTTCATGATAAGAGAGCTTTGGGGGTGGGGTGAGGGTATTGCTGGGTCGTTGGGGAGCATATGGCGTTGTCATATCCAACTACTTTATGTCTCATTTACATGTAAAAACACACGTAACATGGGCGGAGTATGAATCAGTGCCTGGCCTCACTAGTGCTCATGTGGCTGAATGGGCAAATCCCCACAGTGACGCTCCAAATCTAAATCATTCTAAAACAGAAGACACCCATCTGCCACTGCTATTTATACCTGGCTCTGAACCAGTTATTGAGCATAAGCAATAAAACCGACTATCTGTAGCTGCATAAGCGTCCATTTTCTACAGACAGTAAAAGAGAGAGAATTATGGGCTACTTCCCTGAAAAACAGAGACAGCAACCAACTGCACGTTTGCACAGGCACTAACTCTTCTTTTGAACACAAGCCCAACAGAATTTTGACAATACTGTATATAACATAACAGAAAAACATGGCATAAGAGGTCGGATACTTACATTCTGTCCATTCTCACTGGACCAGTTCCACGAATTAAGATCTGGATTCAAATCTCATTTTCCTAACCCAGTCTGAGTGCCTTTTAGAGGGACAAACTACAGTCAAGAGGGGGCACTGGATTGGGCTGGTGTAATAAGCCTAAATCTGGGGCTTTTCCCACTCCGCATGCCTTGCATGGAAAATGTTTATGATGGAGGAAGTCCCGTAAGTGGCTGCACCATGTCATTTCTCTCTGGTTAAGGGCATCAACCAAATGCCATAAATGTAATGTCATTTCATCATCTAACCTCCGACTTCAAATTTTTTTCTCTCACACTGTTCTTTACTGTTGCCACCATGACCCCAGTGTTGAAAGGAGTAATCACTAATATTACTACAACCATCTCAACCCACACAGTTCCTAAGGGAGAAACACAAACAACAAACTGGAACACAGAGAGAGCGAGAAAGAGAGAGAGAGAGAGAGAGAGAGAGAGAGAGAAGGAACAGGGAGAAGCTGAAGTGCTTTGCTGTGCCAGAAAGTGTTTGACTTTTCCTGTCTAATAAAGGCAAGGAACCATCCAGGCTGGTTAACACATTTCTACCTAACTTCACACACAAACCCTGAACGCGAGTTATCAATTACAGATAGTGGAATATTATGCAAGTAGTATCTGCAAGGGTGGTTGGGCGGGGCGGGGGACGACGACAGACAGAGACAGAGAAGGAGAGAGACTGAGCGCTCCCCACAATACGGTCAGCATAAGAATCTGGGCCACAGCAGCAGCATACACAGTATCATCACTGATGCTACTATAAGCTCTACACTGGTCTATATTAAGGACAAACTACCCTACACAAGGTCATTTTACAATGGTTCTACATGATTTCATTATACACACAGACTAAAACTCAGTAACACATCCAAGTGTGGCCCAACAGCTCACACATAAAATTTTGAAATGGGGAACCCGACATGCCAAACATATTACAATCAACACTTAGGGCAGTAGGAAAGCAGTCACCCTATAATGGCACCAAAATTTGTGGATGGGATAAAGAAACACACTCCTGACAATCACTACTGGCTGCTATCAGTGTCTTTTAGTTCATGTATACAGAAGAGATCAAGATAGTAATTTCCTCCAAATGGTTTGCACTAGCTGTGCATGGGGAACAGTAGTGAACGGTGTGAAGACTGGCTTCAGGGGTCTCATAAAAAGAGAATAGTTGGTAGTTGTGTGTGTGTGTGTGTGTGTGTGTGTGGTGGGGTTAGGTATTGAAATGACAAAACCAAATCTATGAGAAAATGACAAGCTACGTGTCCCTGCATCCAGCATCAAATCAAGTGGAGGTCACACGATATAGCAGGTTAATACATTTGTAGTTCAATAATTTTAGCATAGACGCTAGATGTTTAGATTTTACAATTAGTCAAGTGTTTTTCTAATAAATTCCAACTGTATTTTCATCAAAACCTGCATTTAATAAGGGAATGTGTGACCTAGTGTCTAAGAAATATCCACAAAATCATCAGTCAACATTGACACTCTGGGATTACCCCGCCATGTCTGGTATCAATACTTATCGTGGAATTTCCATTACTGAATCTTATGATGTTTAAGTACATTATTAACACAGTAAACCAACAAAAACAAACTTTTCCCTATCCCTAGAATCACAGTGAAAACTGCCTTCTGACTGGCTTGTTCACCTGTGCTTATATCGTGCCGTTTAACATAAGCATAGATAACAGGTTATATCTAAAAAAATACACCCGTATGACCTCTGAATGGTTTGATGCTGAAGGGTTTGTATATTTAAGATCCTGTAAAGCAAATTCAAAGATTTGTTAAAAATTGGTTGTTAAAAACACAAGTGAGGCACAAACTGTGAACTATGTAATATTTAAAAGAAGAGATTCTTTACATTGTGAACTTTTCATCATTTTTGTGTTCACGATTTTTTGGGTTCGATAACATGTCAGAGCATTACCCCTCCCACAGACACGAGATAACCAGTGGAACTGGTGACAAATTCTTTGCAGGGTTGACAGTACAGGCCCAAATATGTAATGTCATGTCATTTTCTGAACCGCTTAATCCTAATTAGGGTCGCGGGGAGGCTGGCGCCCATCTCGGCCGACTCTGG
>JAQMYF010000023.1:36384101-36398916 GCA_030014195.1 Neosilurus mollespiculum | reverse complement strand
TGTGTGTGTGTGTGATAGAGAGAGAGAGAGAGAGAGAGAGAGAGAGAGAGAGAGAGAGAGAGAGAGAGAGAGAGAGAGTCCATGTGCACACGACACACAGTCATATAAACACAATACGAAATATAGCAGCTGTTAAACTCTAGACCCTAAACTTCTCATTCTCTCTTTGAAAAGAATGGGGAAAATGACAGGCTACACCTCTATCTGCTCATCCAGGACTAAAAGGCAACTATTACTGGCAGGCCATGTTCTCCCGCTCTCCTTTATTTAGGTCATATCATAACACATGCTCAGTGTAGACTCCAGGCAAGAGCCTCTCATGTTGTTTCCACAGCAATACTGAGAAATGTGCATGGTGTGTGTGTGTGAGAGAGAGAGAGAGAGAGAGAGAGAGAGAGATTAGTGTGAACTCCTCAACTTCTCTCAAGATCTCTGCCACCACTAATTCACATTATTTGCCCCCTGCTTCCATAAGTCTATCTTCCTTACTCTCTTCTTTCTTCTCACTTGATTTCTTTCCATGACCCTTTTAAACCCCCTCCACCCCCACCCAACGGCTTTAGCCTTCATGTCCTCTCCTTCGCACCCTGCACGCCAGACTCACTGAGACTTCTGTGTGCTTCTGTGTTTCTCATTTTGCTTTCCATGAAGGTACAAAAATGTGTCTGTGAGTGTGTGTGTGTGTGTGTGTGTGTGTGTGTGTGCTGGGGATAAATCATGTGTGGGAGCAGTGAGGACCAGCAGTATTGGGGGAAAAAGTAAGACAAGGAGCGGATTAAAAAAAAGAAAAGAAAAAACAGAAGTGAAGAGAGAAAGATAGGAGGAAACAGAGAGACGGAGACAGAGCGAGAGAGGGAGCAAGAGAGGGAGCAAGAGAGGGGAGTGAGAGAAAGAGAGGGAGACAGGCTGAGAACAGGGCACAAACGAGGTAGGCCGAATCATGTGAAGGGGCTTTGCAGAGAGCTGGAGGGTGTGAGAGGGGACTGGCTGTGAAAGTGAGTGAGTCACAGCAGTACCACCAGATTAAGCACAAATCGGTCCAAGAATGAGTAGTGGTCACTATTCATATTCATAAACAGATAAATTCACTTGTTCATTTAATTCAGTGGTGGCGTATCTGTATGATCAAACTCACGTCTGCTCTCAGTGCAGGGAAATCTTAAGCGTTAGAATTTCCAGTAATAAGATTAACAATACCAAATAACCAGAACAAAAATAATAAGAATTGTGAAATGTGAAAACCTGGGATTAAATTAAAGATAATGGGTTTTGGTGTGAATCAGAATGTGTGGGCAAAAAAAAAAAAAAAAAAAAAAAAAAAAAGAATGTGTGGATACGAATCTTAATCAGCTCGTTAAGCCTAATTTACACAGCAAGTGAGAGTGAGAGGTGAATGAAGCGTAAGCCAAGCAGGCAATTTACACTGTCTCCATTTCTGAAGCGTGATTCTGAACAGTCGAGAACGCAACAGCAGATCCAGCCTCATAAAAACTAGTGACGTGACCAGTGACACGTCAGCCCCAAAGCAGCAGGTTGGAGAGAAAAGAGTAAATGTCCGTACCTTTGTAGATGTTGTTATAAATCTAGTAAAGCCTAGACATTGAGTTACAAGTTTATTTAAAAGCTGTTCTTTACACCTGTTTATTTTGATGTAGCCTTGAGTGAGAAGCAAACCTGTTTCTGTATCTACTCTAGTGAATGGTAACTTGCCATGTACCACAACACTAACTGAACACGCAAACCTGAACCTGTCAGCTCTTGGCACACATACAAGTTACCAGATATGTCAGAAAAGGACAAGATTTACATTTATGCACTGAAATATAAACCGGAATCATAAAAAAGCTTCTGTGTCACTTTTTCTGACGTAATAATACTAATAATCACATTATATACTGCCCAGCCAAAAAAAAAAAAAAAAAGTTGAACATACAATTAGGCTTTTGTTCCGCATTTAGCCTTGCTAACAGCAGGGAAACGTCATGCCATTGTTTCAACAAATTTAAGCAACCTAACATTTATTTCCATCTAGTGTTGGGTTCATTTTTCACCGCCGTCTTGAATTGATGAGGGAAAAATTACACCACTCCATAAAGTCTTCTCCGGCACATCCCGAAAACTTTCAATAGGGTTAAGGTCATGACTCTGGGGTGCCAATACATATGTGAAAATGATTCCTCATAACCACTCTCATTACTTGAGTCTTCATTTTTATATCCGTGCCATCAGGGAAGAAAAAGCCCACTGATGTGATATCCTGCTCATTACATTCAGGCCTCAGCTGACTTCATTTTACTGCCATATTAATGTTGCTGAGCCTCGACCTGACCAACTGGAGCAACAGTGCCATGGAGATTAACTTCCCGACATAAAACTGTGCAAAATGGGTAAGTGTTTGTGTGCGTACATGCTGACACCATCAAACCTATCGCAAACAGACAGACACACACATTGGATTTTATATAAATAGATCATATAATCTGACTGTAAGACAGCACTGCAGTAACACTAATATGCAAAACAATTACTTTATATGGAATAAAGATTTTTATTTACAACAGATCCTTTCCAAAGTATTGGAATGGCAAGGCCAATTCTTTTGTTTTGGCTATACCCTGAAGAAACGAGAATGAGACAATATATCTGGATTCCAGATTTCGTTTCCTGATAAAAACTGTGTATATTATAAGAATGAAAGATAAGAAAGTGTGTATATTATAAGAATGAAAGAAAGCAAAAGAAACTGACGGGCTTTAAAAAACAGAAAGGAGAGAGGGTGAAAGGGTGAAGGGAATGAGAACAACAGTGAGCAGATATGGGAGGGTTGCGATAATCTCTCGAGGAATGGAAAACTGATTAATCGCTGCAGAAGGATCCTGGGGAAGAGCACAAAAAGCCTTTGAGAAAAGGGGAGGGGTCTGAAGGAAATGGATGGTGAGAACTCTTCTGTTTTCCCTACTTTCCTCAAAATACAGGACTTCAGTCTAACACACATGTGCGCGCGTGCGCGCGCACACACACACACACACAATTAATGACAGCTCTTTACCATATCACGCACTACTAAATGAATAAAAAGGGTGAGGAAGGAATCCGTTAGTGTAGTAATCCAATTTTTGAGTACGAATGTAAGCCATAGGATATAAAATATGGCTCTATCTACAGTAATGCTAAAGCACCAATCACACAGAATCATTCAAAGACAGGTGCACAAGAGCCAGAGCATGCAAGTCCAATTAACATGGAGAACACGCCTCATCAACGAGTGACAGATTCCATTACAACTCCAGTATACACTGTGGTTACTTCGGCCACTGGCAGGTTTAAACGCAGTCTGCAAGGCGAATGCGAATTTGCAGGCGAGAGTGATGGAGGAAAAGGTTTCCTAAAATACAACCAACTGAATTTGCGTTTGTAACATTGATATAAGAAAAGACAAAAACAGAGGGATACGTTCATAAAATGCCTTTTAAACAACTCACTGTTTCTCATTGCAAAGACAGAATCACTTTAGTTGCAGTTGTTCTTATTAAACATTGTTTATACAAAAAAAAAAAAAAAAAAGAATTTATTTGTGGCGGCCCACCACAGTATCAACAAAGCCTGCCGCATATCAATTTATGACTTTTTTTTTTTAACTATTTAAAATGTGCAGAATCCTATTTCATTATACAGCTGTACACATCTCACCGATTCACTCAGCTCTCTCAGCTCATTTCTCTCCCTCTCAAGGTCTTTTCCCTGGATAGAACGTGGCTGGGTTAAGTTCACAAATGATTATGAATGCTGCCGCACTAGGGCTGGACAGTACAACCTAAAAATGATATTGCGATCTCTTCATACATTTTCAAGATAATAATATGTTATGGAAATATGTTACAGAGACAAGAACATGACGATATAACATATGTACGCAGAGACAGCAGGGAGCCGGGGGCACTCACAGGCCCTGTTTTTCCACCGCAATAATAAACCGCAAAAATCTTCTTTTAGTTGGTTTTCTATACATTTCCATGTATAATATACACTAAAACTCAGAATGACCTTAAAAAGGCACTGCTCGCTACAGAGTGCTAATGCTCTGCTCGGACCCTGCGGAGCTCACCTGTGCTGCCTCTGTAATGGTTAGAATATGTAAAAATAAACCGCAAAAATCTTGATTTGCTTTGCTTTTTATATTCCTGTGTCGTGTATCCTAAATCATTCGCCTCTGGCTTGGTGGATATATTCGTAATACTATTCAGTGACATACACCTCACTAATTAATAATTATTTAATTTAAGAAAGTGTTGGTGAGCCTCCAAAAAAAATACCCTGATCCGATGAAGATGCTGATTTTGCTCCCTTAAGCATTTCAAGTTCCCCCTTGTTTGGAAAGAAACTAGGCAAAGGTGGTGCCACTAGTTACCCCTTTACCCCCTCACTGGCCACCGACACCAATAAAATCTAATTCTGTCTCAATCTTGATAACAATAATTCAGTCCAGGATTTAAAAAGCAGGTAAAGACTACCCCAACATAATTAAAGATGTTACTAAGTAATTACGACACAGTATTTTGGCCATAATTTTCAGACTATGCTTTACAAAACAATGACTGAAATGAATATCGGAAATGATAATACATGATTATAATCAATTTATAATTGATTCTAAATCTAAAATTATTGAAAAAAAAATTGTGTAAAAAAATTATTGAAACTGAGGTTATTTATCTCCAAGTTTATTTACCTTCAACTCTGAAATTTAAAATAGTTCACGATTCTGAAGTCGGCCACATATTTAATCAGAGGCCCCGAAATGAGATCGTATCAGATTGAGTGGTGTCATCCATTACCAAATTTTTGTCTTGAGAATTAAAGTCATATCATGTTGTGTGGAAGAATGAGGTTTATAAATAAGAGGGTCATTAGTGAAGCTCCACACACTGAGATCATCGATGTGGATGTGAAAAAAGGGAAGGAGGGGAAAGTGAGACATGAGCAAACATTTTATTACCAATTCATTTATTATAACAATCATAATATGTTTGTATTGAGAAGGTGCTGGGTGAATCATGAAAAAAAAAAAGCGACAACAAATTAGCGCACTAGGCATTAAACGTGTACATTTGTACAAACAGCAAGCAACACATTAATATCCTCGTGTTCATTCATGACAGACAGAGAGCAGAACGCAAAGCTAAAACAGAGCTCGACAGGGATAGATGTTAAAAGGCTCTCTGGCGTTTTCACAGAGAGGATACTCAGTGGGGGGCTGTCAGCCTCAGAACGCCTCGCTTTAATTGTACTTAATTGCATCGAATGTCCCCAAGATCTAAATTCAGGCCACAAATAGGAAAAAGCCAACCTGAAACCGTGTCGGATTCATGAAGATTATGGTAATCGGTGCATGTCTGCGACAAGAAGAAATGCCTCTGAGAAAAACCAGGTTAAATCAAACGCTGAAATCAGCTCTGTAAAAATATCAGCCGAGAGACTCGATCGTTCAACATTGAACTATTTCAAGTTTCCTTATTTTGCATCCACAGCAAGTCAAAGATGCTGGTTAAAATGCATGAGACGCGAAAATGTCATTTTCCAGTAAAACTAGGCATATGGCGTTTGATTTCATTTGTAAAGCCTGTTTTGTGTCACCCAACAGCCGATATCAAATAGCCCAAAATACATGGTTTTTCCGAACAAATCACTTTTAAAGAATACGGTCATCTCTATCTTATCTCTAAAACCCTTCTCTAATCCCCCAGTAAGAGAAGGAATATCTCCAGAAGATCTGCTCGGGGAGATGATGCAAGCAGCAGAGACAGCAGTAAATTTTACAATGTCATGTCCTTCCATGAATTTGAGTCCGGTGCTGCTGACTTGAAGATGCCTTTAAAAGCACTTCTCTCCATCACGATGTTCAAATCATTACTAATTTTCCTGGGCATCATTATCGTAGAATGTAGGAACGTCATGAAGGAACAGAGTTTGCGCCACAGGATGCACCTGGTCCTTAAAATGGCTTCATGGTCCTGTAAAACGAGCAGAGAGAGAGAGAAAGCGCACCTAATGACTCCTGTGAGACGGCCGCCTGTGCCATTATGGATCCACCACCATGTTGGCAACAAACAGGACTGAAGGCTTTCGTCAGCCTGCCTCTGAATTTAAGTATGACCAGATGTAGGGGAAATGGTACTCGTGAGAACATTACTTTTACTCCGTTACACAGAAATCCACCTTTTGTGCTACGTACACCATTCGCTTTGGTACAAGCACGTTCGGAAATGCTCAAACATCGAGATTTGCACAGTAACATCAACATTTTGACTAAGTGAGGCTAAGTGTTTGTAGTAGAGTCCTAAACAAACTTTCCTGTGGATGAGGAGAAAAGGAAACTGTTGGTAACAGCAGGAGGGAGGATCATTATTATGAATTCTGTAATGGGTGGAGAAAATCCTTGCGCATAGTGACTTCATACTAACTTCAGCATCTGATTTGCAGGGTGCACTGAGGGTAGCTTGTGGGTCAAGTTTTCAGCTACTCTTAGCTGCATTAAGTGAAAGGCTCCAGGTTCAGCCTAAAAACTGCTGGTGTTTCACGGGACAAGTGCTATGTAAGGCTCCACAGTTCGAAGGACCTCAGCGGGGACACCACAGACGCACGACTACAAGGCCTGGAACCCAACAGTATCCAAATATTTTCACATTTTTATCATTCAAATTACATTAAATACACATTAAATTACGGAAAAAAGTGTGATGTCTGTGACTTTGATTGTGGGACGGATGCTGGTACCAGGTGGGCTGGTTTGAATATTTCATAATTTGCTGATCTCCTGGGGATTTCACACTCAGTGTAACAGTCCGTGACTACAGCGTATACGAAATGGTGTGGAAAACAAAACAAACAAAAAAAAAACACTGGCTGAGCAAAACTCAATTAACTGAACCTTGTGACCTGTATATGGATCTGATTTTAAACGGCAATTTTCACAGTCTCTTAGAGCAACCAGTCAGAAAGGGTCATAGAAAAAATTTGTTAGTTTTTTTAAGTAGTAATTTTCTTAAATGATTAGGGTTTTAAAAACTTTTGGCAGTAACGTTATTTTTTTGGAAGTTATGGCCTTTTGAAGTATGCATATCCAAAACAATAAACATTTCTTTAAAAGCTATCATTGTCAATAGCAGTAAGATTTCAAAGTTAAAACTAGTTCCATTTTTTAATTAAATTTTAAATCACCTTTTTATTTAGTTTACTGGAGGACTTATTACAATTTAGAAACAAATATGTTCTCAAAACATTTTGTTATTAATGGATTTCGGAGTGGACACTTTTGGACGGACACATGTTCACATGCTTGTGTAAACAACATTTCAGAATCTGGTTCAGACATGTTTTGCTCTAGAGTTACACACCTAGACGTACTTTATAAAAAGTGCATCTGATTGAAAAAAAGATACATTATCACGAGAGATAGAAAAGTCGGAGTGGACATTTTGGACGGACACTTCCTCACATTAATTCAGATCTGGCCTGTGCACAACAAATCAGGGATATTGCCACCAATGCATGATATGATTAAACGACGTATTCTTATCTAATTTTGAATGGAAAAATTATTTCAGCTGGAATCTTGAGAAAATTTTCAAGTGGGAAACTTACATTTTTCAAGTGGGAAATTTAACTTCCATGCATATTTTTAAGACAAGCTGATACTTCTTGTTCATTATTTCTTTATTTGAAGGTACTTCATACTATTGTGTATTTTTTCGTATATGAAATTTTACATATGTACAGATTTTGCAACACTAATCCTCATGGTATGTTTCCCCAGTGCTCTAGAAGACTGTGAAAAGGCTCTTACACAGTAAAGCTTAATGAAAATGTATTTATTTAAATGTATTTAAATTTAATCTATGTACTTTCAGTTCTTCTGCAAAGGGCCCAATGAAATTAGATTGAAGTACATGGCACACTTTCCAGATTTCTATTTATCTTAAATCAAGAGTATATGTATGGAAGTCAGTGAGTAAATCTATCTATCTATCTATCTATCTATCTATCTATGTGTGTGTGTGTGTGTGTGTGTGTGTGTGTGTGTGTGTGTGTGTGTTTATACAGTGTCTTGCAAAAGATTTCACCCCCCCTTAGCATTTTTCAGGTTTTGTTGCCTCACAACCTGGAATTGAAATGGACTGTTTGAAGGTTTGCCTCATTTCCTTTACTGTGAAGATGTGATTTTCTTTTTATAGTGAAGCAAACAACAAATAGAACAAAATAAAGAACACTTCAGCGTGCATAACTATTCATCCCCTAAAGTCAGTACTTGCTGGCACCACCATGTTTCAGGTTATGTTAACTTGTCCAAAGGCTAATATGATTTCTAACTTATATCTTAAAAGAACATAACTTTTACATAATAAATCCAAATAAAATTCATTTATTTAATTTAGTTTTTAAGAAGAGATTTTTTTTTTAGGGTAAATCATATTCTTGCTTTCTCCCTCAGCGGCATGCACACAGGAAGCGATGAGTGACAAGCGAATATTTAAAGTCAGTGACAGCCAGCGAAGTGATCACTGAGAGGTGAAATCTTCTCAAGCGACACACAGAGTTAAAACTGAGCTATAGGGTATGTTTATAGTATGTAGGGCAGTTTGGACCTGCAGGTTGTTTGGACCCTCCCTTCTAAAACCTAATCTGCATTGTTGAGTTGTCTTTCCCTAGTTTTGTAGGAAGTGATGTCAAAATCCAGCCATGTGATTTCTGCAGACTCCCTGTCATTGTGGAGGAAATGGTGAGTGGAAACTTACTTTTTGATGGAATATTTTGTTTTATTGCATATACTTTGAGGGCAAACCTCAACAACTTCTGTTTTCTTTAAATAATTCATCTTTGGCACATAAATAGGTGTGAGACTAAATGTGGAAAATACCACTTTTTCAGATAAAACAAAAAATCTTTATATGAATGCTGGGGGCAGATTGGACCTCACTCATCAGGGTACAATGGACCCAGGGTCCAAAGTGCCCCAGCATATCATCTAACTTGATACTTGTAATTACACTATTAATAAGTAATTTTAACAAGTTTTTCATACTTTTTAGCTCTATCATCATGGTGAGGAACTACAAGAAGAAAAGGCAGGAGGAGAAAGCCCCCAAAGCAGTGATGAAAGAAGCTATCTACCACCTGTTGGCTAGAGAGGCTTTGAGAACAGTTTCTAAGAGTAGTGGGGTTCCCTGAACATCCCTGAGACGCTATGTAATCAAGACTAAGACTAAAAGTGCAGAAAACACCAATTACAGCGAGTCTAGTGCCAGTTGAAATGTGTTCAAAACTACGTGTTTTCCCCAAAAGACATAGGAATAGGTTGTCCCAACTGTGACAAATTGGTGAAAAACTGAAAAAAGGTCCACACTGCCCCACTTACTCCTACTTTCACGTGACGTGATTTGAGCAATTACCAGTCAGAGCTTAAAAGATACTACTGACTGACAGATGCCATGAAAACTGAGTTCCCCAAAACATTGAGTAGGAAAACATTGAATGAATTAAATTTTTCCAACTATAGCGAACATGGAAAAGCAGCTCATTGTTGCCGTGCCTACAAATCCTGTTCTTTATGACTACACACAGAAATTTTACTAGGATAATAACCAAAAGCATGATGCTTGGGCCCCCATTTCTCAAGCAGTTGTTCAAGTTGTTCTCAAGCATTTCCAGTGAGTATATATTTGTATAAGTTGTGCATGATGCACAAGTATCTGCGCTCTATACTCTATATGTGAGATAATAATAAGCTATTCATTATGATAAGATAATATCAGCTAAAATAAGAGAAGCCGATGATAACATAAGCCATTTATGAGTGAACTACCTAAATACTGTAAGTAGATCTACACTCTGAGTAGGAAACCAGCTGTTCAGTGCTCACAGTTTCACTCAGTAGCAAGAAACATGCGAGAGGGTTACCTAGGCAACCAGAGCTGGCAAAGAACGCTTCGCCAACTGATTTACTTGTGCCGCAAAGTAATGTCGCTTGTCGCTCAGAGGCAAGGTGATCTTTTCCTGTGTGTATGCCCCTAATCACTGATTTTCTATACTAGTCATGATCTTAAATAATTGTTACAAGAACACAGCAGTGTTAGAGTGCTAGAACATACCGACCACAACTTCAATATTGAGGTTGTGATGAATATCAGTGATGAATTGTACAGATTTCAATAAATATCTTAGCAATCATAAATCAGTGAAAAGTTGTTAGAACTGTAAGCATCCACAAACCACATAATGTCAAAGAGGACTAAAGTATTTTATAGGCAACCCACTGAAGGCCCCAATAACCTGAAAGCACAGTTAATGTGTGATTTATTAACAGGTTAAACTGCAAGGTCACTTGCAGTGTGGCTTAGGTGTTTTATCACATTACAGGACCCTTTACCTCTTGCAAGAACCCACGGCAGTAACATATTTCATACAAAATAAACCCTTAGCTCTATAAGTGCTGGAACATGATGATATTTTATTACATTGTTTATGAACTACTGTGATTTGACTTTGATCAGTCTGGATATTGGTCAAACTTTGATGTGGCATTGACTGCTTCAGGCTTTGTATTCTTTATAGTACGTTTCTATTTTTTCCCATTCATTCCTTATCCTACACAAAGGCTTGTGGGATTATGAGAGTTGTGGAAGGAACATGAGGTGAGGGGGAAAATAGTTGAGAATTTCTCAATAGTATGCAAATGAGGACCATTATAGTTACTGTTGGGAAGCAGCCAATTAGATGTTATGCAGGTCTCACCATGAGCCACACCCATGGTCCCACCCTAAAAATCTGTGCAGTGCAAGACAGCCAGACAGACAGACACACACACACACACACACACACACACACACACATTAAAAGAGACAGGTGGTAATCCTAATCAAATGTTGTCTTAGCAACTAAAAACATGTTTACAAGAACATAAACACCAGTATATAACTCCAAGTACGCCATCCAATACACACACAATCAACTACACTGATTATTATTATTATTAAAACACAAACACGAATTGAACAGAGACAAAAAAAAACAAACAGGTTTTTAACATTAAGACTACGGTATTAAATTCAGCTTAGGAAATCACAAACCAAGGTCCAAATGCTTCACTGTACAGTTAGTATTCTAATGCATGTTCCTCTGGGCCACAATTCACACCTAACCCTGTATATGGCTTTTAAAAGCATTACTACCCCCCCCCAAAAAAAAAAAAGGGACCAACCTCTGGTGTAGGAAACCTCTCATTTTCCAACTAATTAATTATACCATATGATATCATTATGCAAGCTTCCAAAGATTGCTCTATAAGTAATACATTTCATTTTCAGAAGCAGAAATAGTGCTGCTGTTATATACTGTATTCTGTATACATACAGAGTTTTACACAGAGCCTTACACGGGCTAAGTGTACACAACATTTCCCTTAAGTAACACAATCCGTCTGATATAATCCACTGATAGAAAACAGACAGAAAGATTAAAAGCATGGAAGTGTTAAATGACTGAATGTGTTTCAGTGATACATTGTGTTTGGGCCTGAGGACACAATGGAACTGCTCCCAAGACTTCTTGTTAAGGGCAAATTTACTAAAGCTGCATTTCTTCAGAGCCACATTTCCATAGAAAGTTGCACAACACTCAGCACATCTACGCAAGCACACATACCGAACCAATTTAGTCATGCTGCATCAATAAAACGCTGACATGCGTCCAGAATAAACCCAGACAGTCAGCTGGGTGTGTGTGAGTGAGTGAGTGAGTGAGTGTGTGTTTGTGTGTGTGTGCGCACGTGTTTGAAATATGTCAAACTAGCTTGTACAGCTATAATGTACAATTATATCAAAGTCTCTGAATTGGCTAAACACACGAATACACAGTTCAACCAACTCAAGTCTCTCTTCTTATGCTCTGAGATACAAACTGCAGTGAAACGTAAGCTAATGCAAGGGATTCTGGTCCAGTCAGAGAGACTGTGGCAAGCAGTATTGGTGAGTAAAATTCACTAGAATCTCACAAAAATCACAGTTTGCTGTCCCCAAAATGGAATCATCATAAACACCAGGGCATTCACAAATTTTTGCAGCCAGAGACCTGATTGACAGACACCATTAGGAGGAACTGATGAACAAAGCCCAATTCGATATATAAGGCACATTCTATTATGTGTAGCTTTTGAAGCTTTATTATTCAAGAACTTTCCATCTTTTTGTGTGAAATTCTGTGAAATGGTGATTCAAATTCATTTAAACATTTATTTCTTTATAGAGCCTGTAGGCACACATATAAACAACATACTCATCGATTTTGTCTCCAAATAATAAACACAAACATTATTAGCCCTTATCACCGGGGGGGTTGGGGGGGGGGGGGGTATTAGCATACTGGCAAATCAAACAGTTTTCCAATGACTTTAACCAGTTTAACACCTATTAATTATATATATAAAAACCTGCGAGCCACAGGTTGAAAACAGATACCGAAACTTCAGATGGCTGCAGATAATTCGCTATTCTGGCATGTTCAGTTCAGAAAAAAATCTGATAACATCAATAGTAGCATCAGGCTTCTTTTGAGTTCCAGGTCGAGTGAGAGCACTAAGCTGCGGAGCTTGCAGGGTCAGTATAGTGTCATGGTGAAACCAGAGTCTGCTGGGAAGTCGCAGCTCATGCTTTATTCAGGGATAGCCGGTCATTTCCTTCAACAGAAGGATCAGATCCAGAGGCAAAAGTAACGCTCAAAACACAGTTATGGCAATGTTGTGAAAAGAAACTGTCTAAAGCACATGGTTTAATCTGTAAACAGTGGGCTTTTGTGAACCCTCATTTAATGTGCTCTTTAATATAGACTTTTATTGAACATTGGCGTTTTATTTCCAGCACCAAAACCTGCAGTGTGCAAAAATATGGCTCCATTCAAGATATTTCCTGTATTATAAATTAACCTCCTACTGAAATTATAATTACGGATGTATGTAAAACCTCTTAAAAACATAGACAGTAAAGAGTCCTTCACAACAACCTATGCTCATATTTCAAATAAATAACATCTCAGCCTAATTATGCAATTAAACAAAATGCTTCAATCACATGTTCAACTAATTCAAACCCAAGATCATTCAAGATACAAACAAAACAACTGTACACTTATAACTATTATAAATGGCTATATTTTTTGACAAGGTCACTTTGAATGTACAGCTCTGTTATGCAAATTATACAACAAAAACTAAATTATTTTACTACCAACCAACAACTACCAACAACAACAACCAATACATCACTAGAATGTCCCAAATGTCCTCATGCCATTCACATGGCTACTAGTTTACCATAATTTAAGTACCAGGTAATTCTACACTAAATAACCCCCAGTCATCTGCTTAAAACTTTTAACAACTACTAGTTATTTATTGTTTGGTTGATTACATTCCCTTTCCTCATAGCATCATTCTTGTGATAATTAAATGTATTTAAACAGTTTTGCTGCAGCTGAACACATAAGAATAAAGATTAAAAAAAAAAAAAAAAAAAATCCTAACCCTGTTAATAAGTTCTAACTGAAGCAAAAAATGCAGGAACTGTTTGAAACAAACTTGTACATAATAAGATATTTTTGCCCAAGATGAGTAAATATTGAATGTTTAAATGAACAGTTTAATAGATTTACAGTACTGTTGAATCATTTAAATGTTTAAACATTTAAAATTTAAAAAATTATAAAACTGAATTCATAACAATGAAATCCTTATTTTAAAAATCCCTTTACTGTTTTTAAATGAGTTACAAGAGCTGAACACACCCCAATCATGGAATTAGCCTCTTAAAAAGCAAGGGATAATGTACAGTGTGGCAGTCACTATCCCTAAATTAACCTGTGCCGAGTGATGCATCAACCTCAAGTCTTGAGTCACACTGAAGGGCTCGCAATATATTACCCATATTACTATAGCTACTTAAAAGCAAATCAATAATTTGACACAAAACGTTGGTTTAAAAATTATTCTATTGATTTATTTTTTTGTTCCACTGATAATGTGGTCAATAGCAATGGTCTATTATGGAGAAATCTAAGCAATACTACATTCTACAAAGCGTAAATTAGTGTAATTGAACAATCATAATCAAGTATTCAAATGAGCCATGTAATACCAAGTCATTGAAAACTGCATACCTCATTAATGAAATGCCCTGTGCACAAGAAAGAGACTAGAGCTGACCATTAAATTTGGTTGAAACCCCAGCAATTTACCATTGCCAGACCAGCGGTCTCATTTATCAACCATTCACAACCATCCAACCATTATTGTTGAGAATAATCTGTATGTACTTTTGCACACAGAAAGCAATTTATAAAGGTGTTTATTATGTATAAGTATATATTTTGCACTATCCCTGACAATGTCCTGAAGTGTAAAATGAGTATGAGGCAGTCACATCCTGGTTTAATCTTGTTTCATCCTGCTGATAACTGGTAGGTCCTCATAACAAGGGGCAGCAAAGTGACAAATTAAACATGAGGGAAAATTTTATATATATATATATATATTGATAAATATTATTCTATTGATTTATTTTTTTGTTCCACTGATAATGTGGTCCATAGCAATGGTCTATTATGGAGAAATCTAAGCAATACTACATTCTACAAAGCGTAGAATAGTGTAATTGAACAATCATAATCAAGTATTCAAATGAGCCAATACTTGAATACTTGAGTATGATTATATATATATATATAATCAATAGAAAAATTTATATATTTAGCTCTACTTCGACGTATCGAG
>JAQMYF010000023.1:36367714-36383246 GCA_030014195.1 Neosilurus mollespiculum | reverse complement strand
ACACACACACACACACACACACACACACACACACACACACATATATATATATATAAAAAGCACATCTACGGAGGGATGATACAGACTGAGATGATCTTGTGTTGCTTGAAGTTTGTGCTATTGTTTAAGGACTGTGCTGGTACCTCTGTGCTGTCAGTAACGAATGGCTCATCACTTGATTTTGTTTGCCTAGTGCAGTTTGTGTGGATTTCTGGCAACAATAATGAGGGATTTTCAGGCCATCACAATTTTTCTGGTGGTGATTAAAGCAGCACACAGACATACACATACAATCAGCTGGTTTTGAGGAATTTTAAGCTACAAAGTTAAAGTACAGTTAACTAACTAGAAATATTTATTAATTTTTATAAAAATCAAGGTGACAGTTTTGTTAGGCTGGTAGGGCAAGCCATAAGGACCATTCAACATAAATATAAAAGCTAAGAAACTAAAACATTTAGAGGTAAGAGTTTAAAAATATCTTTATTTAATCTTTAAATGACATTTTAAATTAAGTTTGTTAAGATCATATCACGGCTGTAGAACTGTTCCCACAAAGTATGTGTAGTTACAGGGTATGTGTGAGGTGCTAAAAAAAAAAATGACATCACTACATGCATAAACAGCATGAAGAAATGCATAGACCCCCAGATACCTATTATTTTCAAATCAAGTCAGTATATTTACAGTAACATTTCTAAATTGAACATACAACTAAACCTATAGACTATACTAACCAGTCAATATTTTGTAATCAAGCTGGCATTTCCTGAGCCTACCAAGTGTCCATATCATCACCACAAGCACCGGATTCTGTGTGAGAACCTTGTTCACTTGTGGCACTAGATTTTGAAAAATATGGTTAAAATCTATATGGAAATATATCACAAACATAATCTATAGTTTATTCTGTTTTATCCGTGATGTTTTTCTTCTTGGTTTCCTCAAAAAGGCATCACAACATGAATCAGAATACTCAGGAATAAATGCTTTGCATACAGTAAAGAAAAGAAAAAAATTCCTTCTCTTGGTGATGTCATGAATGACCGACTTTTTTTGATAGGAGATGGAACTGCCAATCTGGCAGCAGTAAAAACAATAAAAATAGTTCACTTACACTGCACATTGTGGTAATAAAGGGCTGGACAAAATACTTTGTCAAAACCATGAAATTATTATTGCTCAATAAGATTGTGCAAAGCAGTACTGCAAGAAGAAAGTTGTTGACTATATATGGCAATTTATAGGAATTTATTACGTGGACATGGCTGTGTATAAACACAGCCACTTAGTGGGTCAGGTTTGATGTCTGTTAGGTTTTAAAGTCTGTTGCATACAGCTGTCTGTGAGCATGTGTGACAAATCAAGAATCTACTACAGACACTTTGAAAAATAAGACCCCTGGCACTAATGTGGGTCCAAAAAAACTACATAAACCATAAATTAGGTTGTGTAAGCAATGCCCCAGGATAAAAACCAAATACCTGCAAGAATCCCTTCCTTGAAAGGCCCTGAGTGAACAGAAAAGAATCCATGTGATTTAAACAAACACTATGTAATAACCTTCCAGTTTATGTTCAGGACTCAGACACAGTCTCTGTGTTTTAGACTAGGTTGAAAACTTATTTGTTTAGTCAAGCATTTTGTTAATAGCCTTTTAGTAGGTAAAGGAGCAGATCTGGGGGTTCTCAGGCATAGAGATGGTAAACTTCCTCACTCTACATGCTCACCAAGGTCCGTTGACAGTGGAGTGGCTGATTGCCCAATGTTACAGGGTGCCCTCATATCTGCCTTCCTTCTGGTTTTTCTTTTTAGTTATGTTGTCATAGTTAGTCATGCCAGAGTCCCTGCTTGCACCCAGCACTAATAAACTTTCTTTTACCATTACAAGGTTTCTTCCTGATGTCAACTGAGGGAGTTTTCCCTTGCCACTGTCGCCGTGGGCTTGCTCATTAGGGATGTGTAGGGGGTTGTAGAAAAATGTTTATTCCTTTTTTTGCTTTGCAACAATGTCAACTGTAAAAAGTGGTATACAAATAAAATTGAATTGAATCTAATCAAATCGAACTAGAGATTTCATCACACCCTATCCAGCCAGTCTTACAGCTCAACACGGCTTGTAGTGACTAACACTCTTCTCAGGTGGTGTACATTTGCATTCAAAGAACTAATCATGTCCATCTTTGCTCATGTTTACTCAAACCCTCCCTCACTGGAGTGACATGAAAGATGTCAGTGTGCATTTTACAAAAAGGAAAGAAAAGGGGGAAAAAACGACAATGCATGTCTCACAAAAATAGCTGGCTGTTGTCATAAAACATTGCATAAAAGCACAGCACAGGGATAAAAATCCAAAAAGAAATGACACCAAAGAAATGAGAAGATAAATAATGAAACACTACCTAGAGAGCAAAGGGTGCCAGCTCACGGTCTGGTGGAGAGTGCCTATATTTTGGGTGTATACAGCTTTAATCAGCAGATCTAAAAAAACAAAACAAAACAAAAAAAAAAAACGGGAAAGATCAAGTACTAAACGATTGGTGCATAAATGATGGCTGCATCAGCACAGCGAGACCATTGTTCCCCTACAGCCAACTCAGCGACTACCGACTTCATAAGGCCTGTGCCAGGCTGGAGTTGTGGGCACAGTCACACGCTTGCTTCACTGCCTCTCACGCTGAATGCCCGTGGGCAGCCCCGACATATCTCTGACGCAAAGTAGCAGAACGCTCGTTTCCAAACTGCTTCCTCCTTGAGAGAAAGAAAATATGCTCACAGTATCCACACTGAAGGGAGAGCACAATGAAGCACTGGGAGGAATTCTCCGCCTGTTACAGTACACTACCCTGGTTAGGATCAGCAGTGATGGGAGGGAAAATCTGGATAGTGTATAAACCGTCTCAACAGTGGATTACGTGCTAAGACAAGAGCTGGGTCAGTGTTTTGAAGTGTAGCTTGAAGGAATGTCTGTCCTGTTTATGGCTTCTTTATTATTCAGATATTTGTAGAAAAAAATAAGGGGGGGGGGTATTTAATTAGGTGTAATCAAGTCTCATTTTCCACTGGAATTATAAACGTTCCTCCTGTCAATCATGATACATACTTGTTTCACAGATGCAATAAAGAGAACGAATTAAAAAAAAAAAAAAAACACTAAAAGGTTTGAGCATTAACGTCAGCACAATATATTCAGCCAGCACTGCAAAAAAGTTATACCTGCTACCAAAAGACTACAACCACTCAGATATTTGTGGAGAAGGGTGCTGGAAAACTCACTGGTTTAACAAGCATATAATCCCACAGCACTGCATGTTTAGAATGATTTTAAGATTAGCCCAGATATTTCCAGGTGATATTTACTAAACCAGTGAATGAAAACAGAAGGAATGCTCCATGCTTGCAGCATGGCTTTTGGTGAACCTCATTTTTTCTCTTTTTCCATTTCTGCCCACACGAAAGCACTGCTGAGACATCTTTTTTCAATGATTCTGATGCACACTATGACAGCTCTGCTCTTTTGTATCAAAACAGACACAACACCTCATAGTTTCTCACTGACTTCATGGAGACATGGAACGTAACAAATACCTGAGAAGTGATTTCAGTATTGCAACATTGGTATCTTAACCAGGTATTCAAATAACCCCGCAACAGAGAATCTTCTTTGAAAAGAGTCATTTAAGTCCACAACACATTCAGTCTAAAACAAGCTTTGTTTATTATGCCAAAAATTTAACAAGGAATATCACTCCCTAAATTCAATAACACAAAAATCACCTGCATTTATTTATGACAAAAGACATGGAGTATTGTGGTGGATATGGCAACCTATAAAACTCAGACTTTCCCACGAGTGTCTCATAACATGACAAGGCAAGCAGATTTTTGCTCATATTGCTCACTGTTAGCTGAATCCAGAGGGAAGGAAATACTGGAAACTAAAGCTAAGTTTCAATTCATGTACATTTGAATTTATGACTGCTATTATGTGTGCATAAATGTGCTCACACTGTGAAGTACGTCAACATGTAGTGCAACATTAGTGCCTGGATGATTGGTACCCCTCAGTGGTACTGTTCTTGGCCACATACAAAAGTGGCTCAGTTTCAACTTCTACGAAAAAGGCAACAAAGACACACTGGACACAGACAAGCGAGGAAAATGATGCGGACATATGGTGCGATTTTCATTTCTGCAAAGTCCATGCCATGTGGTGCTCAATCTGAGACAACAACACTCACTCACTCCTTACCTTATACCCTGGGTAGGTCTCTACCCGTCTGAGAACAGGTCTGCCTGGTCACGATGACACGCAACGTTCTTGCAAGCTCACAAGAGTCAGTGCCACCCAGAGCAGTCGTGTGCTTGAATTATAACCTGGTCTGGAATTCGCCCACTGACTCTCTCACTCCCATTCCACAACCATAATGCAATGGACCAATATGCTGATTTTGGTTATAATGTATGTTTTCACCTGAGAGGGTTGTGAGCCCCCTGAAAAACCTGTTCTCCAGGTTAATTCACACTTTTTTTTTGAATAGTCAATTAGCATAATCTGCGTGTCTTTGAAAAACTGTGAAAGTAAACCTGCACGGCGAGACCATGCAAACTCCACACACAACACAGAAGTGACTCAAGTGATGCCACAAACCAGTCCTCTGGTACGTGTGGTCAAAAGCTGTTTTAGTTCCACACACTCTTTAGTTCCTACCTACAATTAGTTTCTTTTTACTCTCCTGATCATTACAACAATGATTCCCATTTATAGGGGAAAACTGATAGGCGTCAGTACTTACACAGTCCTAATTTACACACAAAAACTTTTGGCGTTTTTGAGCTAGTGCATGGAATGCAATTTTAAGATGGCAGCTGCAGTGGTCATATTGGGTGTCACACAACAACAAAAACTGATAGGCTTGTGTAGTTACACAGTCCCAACATACAGACCAAACATGGTGATGATTGGGGTTGGCGTTTTTAAGCTAGTACACAGAATGCTAATTTCAAATGGCAGCTGCAGGGGTCATGTTAGATAACGGACCCTAACCAAAATTGAGAGGCACATCAAAAATGGTGATGATCAGTGAAGACATTTTTTTTTTTTGAGTTAGTGCCCAGAATGCAGCAGTAGACAGACCCAGCCACTGGGCTCAGGGGTAAAAAACAAAAAAAAAACAAAAACAAAACTGGCAACAAAAGTCGAGCATTATCATCAATGGACGAACCTCTTAAATTAATCGTGACGCTCCGAAAATAACCGAAAAGACATACAAACAACAATCATATTGTCCAAATCACAAACTAAGTAAACGGCAGATCGTTGGAGGTTAACAGGTATGACTTAACAGGCATGAAGAAACAGGAAATGTTACAATGTACAACTGAAATCAGGACAACAACAACAACAAAAAAAAGGCAGCAGAATGTCACACTGAAGTTTGAGAAAGTAACCAGCCCTGGTGCAGACAGTGGGAACACAAGCTGGCCACTAAACAGCAGGGAGGGATGGAAAAAGCTTCCCAAGGACGGCTGAAGTGATTACAGTACTTACTTCACCATGGTCAAAGTGTCAGATCATCACACACACAAACAAGTTTTTCATAAAGCCTGACATCCAATACTATAAATTTAACATTTCAGGAGCTATTACAATTGTTTTGAAATATTAACAGGCTTCATCTTTTAGTTTCACACAGATACATCATTTGCACATTTACACCATGGTTATATATAGTACTTCAGGTTCACTTAAAACCAAACTGGCAAAATGCAGAACAGCATAAAAACAGCCTGTTCTGTTACACAAAACTGCATCCTGATCTACAATAATAGACCAGATCTGGTGGCCTGAGAGAGCCATGACTCAGCAAAAAGAACAGCTTTCAAGACTGTGAGGGGTCGAGGTAAGCGCCTTCTGTTGAGTTATTTACTTGTCCTGAAAAAACCCATGTTTACAGCATCACAATAATCAGCTACATAATTAAGCATCAACAGCCAGCTAGACAATTATCATGTTTTCACCCCATTTTCTCCCCTGTTTTGGGCACCTCCCAATTCCCACCTATCAGTCGGCTCTCCCTACTCATACGCCAGATACCAAACTTAAAGTCGAACAGGCTTCCTCAGAGACACAAGAACTGCCTCTTCTCAAACTGCTGCTTCTGCTACATCACAGGGTGGAGCTAAACATCACTTATTCTCTTCTGATTGGCTAGTGTCACTGGGATTGACAAGGGGGTACGCTATCCCTCCCATCTAAACAAAAAAAAGCACAGACAATTTGCTAGCCATTATCAGAATTTAAACTCAATCTCTTGATGGAAGGCAAACAATTTACCGCTGAGCCACTTGGGATTAGTCGGTGTGTTTAGTTCCAAAATGAAAAACTGATGTGTCTTGTATATTTTGTGACTGATTTACTATATTAATAATTTGCTACCCCCAGTGCAGCTAACTGGGTTATCAAATGCCGGCCATGTCTCTCACTGTCTATGGTGGGAGGCATGTAAAAGAACCATTGCTGATTTTCGTCAAGAGAAGGCTGCATAGCCGTCAGCGTGTTTCTGCTCGGCGATGGCCTGACGAGCTGTGCAGGGTGTATCCTGCCCTCGCCCAGAGTCAGCTGAGATGGGTGTCAGCCTCCCCGCGACCCTAATTAGGATTAAGCGGTTCAGAAAATGAATGAATGAATTTGCTACTGGAATGTTGGTTTGCCCAAAGTGAAATTCTCTCTTATGTCTATAACTGCCTGGACACTGTGTTGAGAATAAGGCATGATCATATACCCTCATGCACTTATCACCTGACTTACAAAATGAATAGCAAAAGGCAACTGGGGTTATTATTTTATGTTGAGTGACATTCAAAGAAGTTCATGATAAACTGGTTAGTGGAGAGTCTTTTTTGCCCTATGCCAGTCTGTAAATGTGTTGTCCCCGATGTATGCTACTTAATCATGTTGTTATGAAATGTCATCTTTGAAATTTTGGGAATGGAAGCAACCTGATGCTCACTGTATCCCTCATCAGTAAAGTTAGAATGTAACCTTTTTTCCTCCTCACTCAAAGCTATCCTTTCTATTCTTTTTGGTATGATGAATAGGTATTACTTTTAATTCTTTTTTATTTTTATTCCTTTTTAGCATTTGTAATGATTGTGATTTGTTTTTGACCAGAGTGTAGCTATTTGGGTAACATGAAAAGAAAAAAAAAAAACATGAAAAACAAGAATTGTGTAGAAAAAGAATTGACAAAACTTTCCTTAAATTTGTCACCAAACTTAGTGTCTATATAAAGTAAGATCAGACATTTCAGGGTGGGGAAAAGACACTGGTAGTTTAGGACCAAAGTTGGTATCAGTTATGACGCTTTTGGGTGGTAGAATTCTTTTTTTATTTGATGACTCATCCCTTGTGTGTTAGATATTGCCAAGTCCACACATCTCTCAGCAATGTGTCAGACATTCAGGTAGATATGGTCCCAAGTTAGCCTAAAAATATAGGGCTTTACAGAGCTTCCTCCAGAGAGACACTGGGCACTCAGTCTTATAAATATGCGCTTTTGCACGTCACTAATGTTTACACATCAAAAAAATGTTCCCCTGGACACACCACTGGAGCAGACAGCTCGGATCCCTACAGCTCACCCAGCAACTGCTGCTGTTACCAGGGAACTAAACCCAAAGTAGCACACACCCTCATGTGACACGAGCAAAGCTGTACAACTGAGGCTGCACGAGTTATCTGTGGAAATCACACCATATGGCTAGATGTTGACAGTGTGACTTTGAAGTGGAAATTTTTGCAAAAAAAAAAAAAAAAGAACCCAAATAAATAATTTAATTGTTTCCTCAATCCAAATGTTTTCAATCTGCCAAGACGGCACCTGGGGGAGTTATTTGAAATTATTTAATTCGACACACTATATGGTAAGATACCATATACCTTTTGACAGAAATCAAATCTGCATCCAACAGTGAGGAATAAAAAACTAAAAACATCACATTAGGCACATCAAAGTAAATCACAGGAAAAGCCCAGTGGTTCAATTTCCCAGTTAGCAAAAAGATGCTGAAAAGACACGAAGAGCTCCGTGGCTTCAGGGGATTGTCCTACTCAGAGAATCCACATACAGATTTTAGCCCCCAAAAGTTTTAACTAAAATTTGAATATCTTCTTTAATGTCTTAAAAAGATGTAAGTAGGCCGTGCTAGTGTCTGTCATGGCTGTGACAGATTTTTTTATCCCTCAGCCAGTTAAGGCTAGAGGGGATGGCTTGGCGGCCGGGCGGGCGGCATGACAATTACTTTTTCTTGGCCATTGCTCGGCTCATGCACAGGCCAGCTTTCTGAAATTTGGCATAGGCACTCCCTATGACCCAAACCTGTGTGTGGGGTACCTAATTTGCATATGTGACCTTTGAATATGTGACCTTTGCACAGTGATCTTGAACATATACAGTTTGTCTGAGCCATTGCTCGGCTCATATGCATGATAGCTTTCTGAACTTTTGCACAGGCACTCCCTAAGACCTAAACCTGTGTGGGGGGTAGCTAATTTGCATATGTGACTTTTGACCTTGGCACAGTGACCTCGAACATCGAAGGCATCCTGGCTGAGGGGTTTCGACATTCTACAGAACAGCTATTTTTATATAGTGTAATACATGTACACTGTCATTCAAAACAATTCATAGGAGGGTAAATTTAATGTGCTTTACTTGTTAGCGAGGAATAAAAAGCTATATTTTGGTCACACGTTGAATTCACAAGAAATCCTACTTAATTTCAGAGAAGCGTGGATGGTTTGAAGGCAGTTTCTCAAAGATGATGGCTGATTCATTGGGTTTTTTTTTTTTACATTTTCCCACATTATGATTTAGTAAAAGAAATAAAAGGTAGTGAGTCTACGAGTTCATGAACCAGCAATGACAGACAGCATTTAATTGTATGAAATATATCATCATGTCACACATTTAATAAGAGAATAATAAACATCCATTGGTATTCTATCAGAGAGAGAGAGAGAGAGAGAGAGAGAGAGAGAGAGAAAACTGGTACAAGGACAAGACAAAAAGTAGGTTGCTCTTAATGTTGTGGTCATTTTTTATACGTTTTTTTTAAGGGCCAAAGTACTCCATTAGCAACTGAATGATTGCTAAGCGAGATGACAAGACACTTCTTCGGAACATCCACTCCTCAGACAAGGTCGTAATGATATTTTTCTGTCTTATTGCTTGTTTTCTATTTCAGCGTACCCACGCTAATGTTACAAAAGGATCATATACAGCCATAAATAATTCAAATTAAATAGAGTAAAACGTGTGACTGCAACTGTATTGTGTGAAAGCATTCTTCAGTGTAAACCAAAAATGTGCATTACCACCGGGAATTTTCCATTGAAAAAAATTTCATATGCAAATAAAAAAAAACGGACAGTCATTTATTCATAGCCCTCACTAGTCAGTGTCTTGCTATAGATCTGGTGGGTGTCTCTGAGTAAATTGTATAGTATTGTGCTACTGGTGCGTCACGGTCATTAGTCATTCAAGAATCCTAGCCAGTTCAGTCATGTTCACAATCATTACAGCACATTGCAAATGCCCCTCAACACTCTTTCACACCAAGTCTATGGCCCATCCTTTGTGTTGCAACATAATCTCTTTATGAGCATTTAAGCATGTGGTTTATTTGTTTGTCTTTCCATCTATATTTAACTAGGCGAGTCTGAACACTACTCTGCTTGTGTGTTCTCGTCAATTCCAACACCACCGATATTGCAGAAAAGACAAAACTGGCCAGGTGGCACTGAGCTCAGGGGTTCTGCCCAACTCTTCTTCATACTCCTGTCGTCTCATATAAACTCTACTGACTCTGTGAACCTGATTACGAACTCAACTCTGCAGGCTGACGAGCCATTTTACAAGCAAGCCAATGCTTATGACAGCTAATGCAAATGCAAAATACAGACAAACCACTGAGCCAGCTAAAATAAGCAGCAATGCATCATTTGCCTTACTTCAGTGTCAAACTGCTGATTGTGGTCATGTTAATAAGATCCCATCAAAATGCCATCTTATGAGCCTCCATGACTGCACCATCATTGTGCAGCGGAGTGTGAGAGCGTGACGTCTGCCATCAGTCAGCGTGCTGAAACCAGCTCAGTGGGTCTCACAGTCTCTCAAAAGGTCCCGCAGTTCTCAACACAGTTTCGTCTCTTGTCACTATTCGCTATACTGCTGATGTGCACACACAGAGGCTTCATTACCCTGAAGGAATCACCTCCAGAAGTCAAATAAGAAAGAATGGGGCTTCTTCCTGATTCAGAATTGAGAACATGGTTATCTTATGATATTGTCTACATTTAAATACAGCCTTGTAATCAATTATTATTTTTACATAGCTCATTTAAATAATCAATTCTGATTGGTCAGTTATGGCACTATGGTCTGAATTATAACATTATAACAGACTGCTGTTATGCATAAAGATCACAGCCAAGAAAATGCTCAGCACGTGGGACACTACTGCAAAATAAACCTCGCCAGGGTGACGCGAGACGTCTCAGCTTCTTGTTTTCATCCCCCGTTGGTATTTATTTTATAATAATGACCATCTTCATCTCTTACATCCATTTGAAGATGAATAGCACAACCAAATTATAACTACTGTACAGCAAACTGACTTAGTCAATTTGAAGAACATCCAGATGCCAAAGACATTTGCACTTACACCTGAAGTTCGACTTGACTGTGCATAGAAACGTACTGATTGCGGATGTTGAGAGGCAACAAGCTGAGAGTAGCGGCTAGCACTAAATTCTACTCAATTCTTTGTTCTATTCACTGAAAGTGTTAGTGCGCTGGAAGTTAAACACGCTTACTTGCGTCCTTTTACAGCGTCAAATAATTCTGCCTATTGCGCGTTCGCTGCAAAAGCCATGCGCTGGGTGTGTGCCATTACTCGGCAGCACTTTACAAATAAAATCACCAAAAATAACACTATTGATTTCGGATGTGCCTGCGATGGCCTGGCGAGCTGTCCAGGGTGTACTCTGCTCTCACACCCGGCTGAGATGGGCACCAGCCTCTCCGCAACCCTAGTTAGGACTAAACGGTTCAGAAAATAAATGAATAAATTATTTCATATGTGCCCTGCGATGGCCTGGTGAGCTGTCCAGGACGTACTCTTCCCCCGTCCAAAGTTGGTTGAGATGGGCGCCATCATCCCCATGACCCTAATTAGGACTAAGCGGTTCAGAAAATGAGTGAATGAATTCGGATGAAGCCAGGAATCAAACTCGATCTGCCTTTTGAGTATACTGAGACATTGTGAAAGTTTAATGCTGACCTTTTTTTTTTTTTTTTTTTTGAGATATCTTGCTGAAACCACTGGATTGGAAGCAAACAGTCAAAACAGCAGCCAGTGTCCTGGGTCGGGTACGAGGAAATCCGCACTCTGGCTTCAGACAATAAAAAAACCTTTGCTGAAAACATCAGCAAACAGACATTGGATTGGGCATAGTACAGCTTTCTGTCATGACAATCATTAACAGATGAACTCAGTATTCAACTTACACTAACGCAGTATTTCTAACAGAGCGAAGCGAATCAGAGTCTCTTTACTTCACTCCACTAATTACATGACATTAGCCATTGTGGATGAGGATCGGTGTCTGGATTTCGGGTTGAATTCTCCTCAGTCTGGGCCTAACAGACTGATGCGGCCAGTTGTGCTCTTTTTCTTCTCTTGTTGAACCACTACATTTACGCCGCAGTGTATATGAACTCCTGCAAGTTTGCTCAACAAATCGGCAGGGTTCCAGGAACCACACACATCCATTGTTTTTGACAAGCACCTTTGCTAGGAAATCATTGACTAGTAAACAGAGCAGGGGATGATGCAATGAGGTTCCCAAACAAATGAGTGGTAACACCGAGGAAGAGAAATTCACAGAGAGAGACTCACATAAACCTATCAGCATTAAGCCTTATATAAACCCCACTAAACCCTGGACACATTGCTGTCTGATCAGTGTGTTTAAAGGGAGCTACATCCCATCCCATCACTTCTGACCTTTGCAGCAAACTTGTAATCTTATCTGGAGTTTGTCTGGACTTTAGTCCACCATCGGTTAAATTTCAAAACTCGCAAAACCAAGAATTATTCACTTATTACTGACGGTAGGAATCTCTATCAAATCACTGGCTCATGCATGAAACAGAAGGTGAGAGTGGAACCAGACAGGAAACTCCATTTACAAGTGGATATGACACTTTTCTCTGATTCAGATACACGGGTTGTTCCAGCACACACTCCTTAAACTCATTAGACACTTTACATCGACTGATTTTGAAGTGTTGTGATATAGATTACATTTAAGATGCACCAAGTAATAAAGTTATGCAGGGAAAAAAAGGGGGCTGTGCTGCACCAGGTGAGGGAAGCTAGTCGATTTAGCACCGAGCAGCACAGGAGCCTGCGTGCAGATTATCATTACAAACTTCCCTTCATGTCCAAACACAACACATCCACACGGGCAGCCGAAAACCCAGTGAACCAGCTACATGCTTTATTTCATAGTTCTGAAGTCTTCAGGCCATCAGTCGGACCTTCCGGCTGAACTAGCAAGCTAACTTAGCTAATATATCGTATTTTATAATGGCGTACTATGAGTTACAGCTCGCTAGCGTATGTTTACTGACATCCCCAAGTATCCTGTTCGTGTGAACCAGAATATCAGCTGTCACTGGCAGCTGGAACTCGTGTATGAACCGAACCGACACAGCTAGCTTAATGTAACCAAGCGCATTACACGGAGAAGTTAGCTTTCAAAAACATACCCATACACTGGCATGTGTTTTAGCCAAAGCAAGTCCTCTACACGGGTATTAGCAACCGAGCGGCCAGGACTCGGTCAACAAGTCAACCGGTGGAATTAGCTAACAGCTCCTTCCGTCGGTAAACAGCTCGCTAGTCGGCTAATCACATCATCAGCATTCTTTGGTTTGACCAGTCCGGACCAAGTCCTCTTACCTGTTCGGAAAAAAATATGCAGAGTTCGGCCTGTCCGTATTCACGATCCGAAGAGGCGAAATCACACCGGAGATATAAGTTCCAAATATATTTGTCGATTTATAAAATGAAATGCCCCTTTGAAGAAAGTAATCCTACACCGCCCGCTTCACCTGCTTGTCTCGGTACACTGCCGCTGGTAGCCCGATTCAACCAAACCTCGCCCTTCCTTAGCAACGCCCCGCCCTCATCTACATACCGGACACGACTTACACCACGCCCTTTATTTAGTCCCGCCCCTATGATGGAGCCTGTCCAGTCTGTTCCACCTCCATCCATGAAACCGCCACAATCCACCCCGCTTTATTAATGCCACGCCCCTTTTCATATCACAAAAAAAAAAAAAAAGTCACCAATGGAAATATATGACATTTTAAATATGGATTTACTGAAGAGAGCTGAAAAATAAAATTCCATTTGTACATTAATTTCCTGTCAAAATATTGCCTACATAGGTTACATGGAGTAGAAAATTGGTGTAGCTTTGTTTTGTAAAATTCTGCAATGTAATAAAATGATCTGCCTGTTTAATAGTTTATTGTTCCTTTGTTTTCTATGCTTGTATAGGTTATATGTTTGAATCTTGCTCCTGTGTGGAGTGTGCATGTTCTCTCTTCGCTTGTGGAGGATTCCTCCACATACTCTGGTTTCACTCCTTCGCCTAAAGACATACAAATTAGGTCAAATGACTACCAGTACTCTAACTTGCCCAAAGGGGTGAATGCAAGTGTGAAAGATTGTTTGTGTTTGTATTAGCCTTGTAGTGGACTGGCATTGTTCAGGGTATACCCTGCCTCTCACCCAAAGTCAGCTGGGACTGGCACCAGATTACCCAACAACCTTAACAGATAAGTGGTAAAGATAATGAATGAAGTGATTTTACACACACACACACACACACACATATATATATATATATATATATATGTGTGTGTGTGTGTGTGTGTATATATATCGGAGAGGGTGGCTAGTTGTCACAGTGAATACACTTTATCAATTTCCAACAATGTTTGTTACTTAAACCAAGGAGATTTAATTTAAATATTTAAAAAAATACCTTATCACCCTTAACATAGAGTTTGATTTATATAAAAATTATTCTTATCTGGGCTCCAGATTCAAGAATGTAATAAATTTTAGTGGAAAACTAGCACCAGCTCCCCCAGTGCAGCTAAGTGGGTTATTAAATGCTGGTCATGTCTCTCACTGCCTGTGGTGAGAAGCATGTAAAAAAACCATTGCTGATTTTCGTCAAGAGTAGGCCGCATTGCCATCAGCGCATTTCTGCCCTGCGATGGCTTGGCGAGCTGTCCAGGGTGTACTCTGCCCTCGCCCAGAATCGGGAGAGATGGGCACTAGCCTCCCCGAGACCCTAATTAGGATTAAGCAGTTCAGAAAATGAACGAATGAACCAGCACCAGCTTATAACAGTGACGCATCAGTCTATTCCTCTATAACCATGTGCTACAACTTAAAGTCACTATTTGTACCTTTAAGACTACTCATTACTCATTCTAAGAGTGTCCAAATAGTTCTTGAACATATATAACAGGGATATCACATTTTTTATGGACTCATAAAATGTACAACAAAAAGTGAAAAACTCACCTTCTTGCTCTGGAACTCTTGGATGGTTTTCAAACTTGTCTACAATAGGATATATATATATATATATAGAGTGTGCAGTGAAGATTATACACCACTTTTGTCTAAAAGGGCTCCTAATTAAAAGAAGTAAAAAATTACTTTCCTATAATTTCTTGGTGAAAATGTATTGGACAATGCTATTGTAGGCAATGAGAACAATTTTTTTTTTTGACTTTTGCATAGCATGAATAACTTCAAACCATATGGAATAGTTTAGCGAGTGAAGAAATAAAAAAATACAGTGATGCAGTGATGATTATACACTTAATAAAATGAAGATAAATCAGAAACCAAGTACTATTGGATCATATATTGATGAGAATGAGTAAACAAACAACAATATATAGTAATAACAAAAATAAGTCTCTTTTTTTGAGAAAAAAAAGTCAATATTTAGTGTGGCCTCCCTTAAATTTGATTAATGCATTTAACCTTTCAGGCATAGTGTTCACATATTTTTTTTATTTCTCCACCCGCTAAACCATTCCATATGGTTTGAAGTTTATTCATGCTACGCAAAAGTCAAAAAAAATTTAATTTCTTTAAATTTTTCTGAAAAATTGGTATTTTCAGTGTTCTTGTTTATTAGCCATACTTTTACTTCAATATACTAGTCGGAATGATTTTTTTGGTTCTCATTGCCTACAATAACATTGTTCACTACATTTTTACCAAAAAATTATAGAGAAGTATTTTTTTTACTTCTTTTTATTAGGAGCCCTTTTAGACAAAAGTGGTGGTGTACATTCTTCACTGCATATATATTATATATACATACATATATAAGCTACATATAAAGAATAGCTGAATGAAT
>JAQMYF010000023.1:36349812-36366731 GCA_030014195.1 Neosilurus mollespiculum | reverse complement strand
ATATATATATATATATATTCAGCTATTATGTATAAATAAAATTATGTATGTTATTAGTTTGTACACAGGGGTACAAAACCTGTGAAAGATTTATATGTATTGATCCCAGGGAGCTACTGAAGTTTAGCTGTAGTCAGTTGTTCCATTCCTGCCATTTCTCACTCGATCCCAGTGGTTTTCTCACTGTCTCCTCTTTAGCTTATTTCTATCAAGGTTCCAGTGTTGGTTAAGCTGTGATCAGTTGGAATGCATTTATTTTTATATTTCCCATCTGAAGACCTGCATATTACTTTGGAGAGAGACAGTAGGATTCCAAATTTAGTATCATGTCTTGCAATTGAGACCCACACACCCAAACAACCTGAGGTCCATTTGATCTATAGGTCACAACGACCTCTGAGGTGACCTTTAAATACCAATGTGTCAACAGCCAGCTGTGGCAAACCAGCAGGGGACAGGTTTTGTTTTTTTTCCAAACAGTGGCAAATGTTTAGTGGACATACGGTAAAATTATGAGAGAAGGGATGAACCATGGGGGTTAAGAAGAAGAATGTTATGAAGACTATTACAAGTGTTAAAGTTCAGGATACCCCGAGCTGTCATGAATAGGTTCGAAAGCAGATATTTTATCAGTTTGCCATAATTGTGAAATATAAATAGAGTAATAAAGCGGAGCACTGTAACACACCACTGAGGTTTACAAACCCACCTGTTTATTGAATGTGTGAATGTAATTTTGACACACACGCCATGCTAAAGGATTTCTTATACATTATTAAAATGCTGCAGTATGAAATCTGAATCAGTTGATGTGACTGATGTTGAAGCTCAGACAGAATCAAATCAATCTTCTATTTTTAATGATAGTTTTCCACCTAGTGGCCAAATACTGAACTTCACTAAAACAAATCAACTGAGGAACAAAATTCAGGCAAAATGCAATTTACATATTTATAATACCAACAAATAATTTAACAAAAAATAAAACGAGTTCTGGTATTATATGTAGGGTAAAATGCTTATTTATAATGAAAAAGGTTATTATTTACCAACATGCTTGATGCTGATGGATATAATAATAATAAGAAGAAGAAGAAGAAGAAAAAGAAGAAGAATCATAATAATAATTAAGTTTTCTGAACCTTTACAGTATGAATAAAGATAACATTCTGGGCTATATTTTTTTTATTTTCCAACTTACAAGAATGCTCATTTTGCTCATAAAAAAAAAAAATAGACTTCAGTATTTACAAAAATGGCAAATGTAAACAGAAACACGGTCTTTGGATGTGACAAATGTCTTTTTGTGGTGCTTCACAGTACCATGCAGAATTTTAAATCATTGTAAGAACTTGCAAGTTATTGAACATTAAACAAAACGAACTTGAGAGCCCAGATTTATACATATCTTTACTTAACTTCTAAATTCTGCTACATTCAGTGTCCATTATCAGATAAAGTTTCATCTCTGTAAAGGTTTCTCTTTTTGTTCCCTGCTGCAATACAAAGATCAGGTATCTAATGTCAGTATCCAGACCATGGAGAAAGATCACAATGCATCAAGGCTACAACCTGCTGCACCAAGCAAGCTCGGTAAAGCTTGTTTTTTTTATACCTGTCTGGTGCCTAAAAAATGTTTTAAAGTATGTACATTTGATGCATTGTGTTTTATCCATTTATCTAAGGCCTTGCTGATCAGAATGGATAAAACTTAATAATGCTGCTTTAAGAGAAACACTGACTTTAATAGTAAGCTTTAGGAAATCATCTACATACATGAGCAAATGATATTATACAGGTGGGGGCTCAGTAGCTGTTCTCAAAGGCAGTAAAAGGCATAAATATACATAACTAGTCTTTTCCTTTGAGTCTATAAACAATGCAACAGGGGGGAAAATGTTAAACTTCTCCTGTAAACCATGTAATATTGTAAGCTGCGACCAGGTCCAAAAATGACTGAATGGATGCAGCCCACAAAGATAAACCTCTCCAAATAAGACCGCTTTATTTTATTTGTTATACTCTGGCCTGCTTTTTAAGATCAGAGCTATAAGTAAAGGTGCTATAGTGGTTTCTGGACATAGCCATGATATACTTGTCTGAAAGCAGCACCTACAAACTAAAACAGCGTGCAGACATGTCCCTCTTTGCCCTAAAGCACAGCAAGATCCTGCGACCCTCCTAAACCTCTGTCCCTCTCGCTCTCTTTCATGCTGCTGTCTCGAAGTCAAGTGACCAGCTGAGGCTCCCAGGATTGGCTGGCCATTTGGGGGCGGCACTGTGCGATGATTGGCGGGCCTACTGGGGGCTGGCTGTCCAAACATAAACCGCTGACCAAGTGCTGCAGTGCCGGACCTCTGGGCTTCCATCTCTGTTGAACACAAATGTAATAAATCTTCCTGGTTCTTATGTACAGCTCAAATTGATTAGGCGGCCATGACATAATACTGAGATTAATGTCATTGCACGAAGCTGGAAAATGTTGCTGTCAACATAATATAAAATGACATCATACATGCAAAGCAATTTACAATTTTCTAACAAATCATGTTACTATAATAAAATCTGAGAATAGGAGTGAAAGACTGCGGGTGTTTAGTGTCCTCTTACACACAAAAAGAATTTATAAATGCTGTAATATCCTGTGGATACAAGAGTGTGTGTATCTGGATGTGTGCATTTCTTGGAAGCTGTGTGAAGCAGAAGGTTTTGGTTAAACTGAGCAATGAACTCTGTAGAGACCTTAAAAAAAAACAAAACAAAAAAAAAACAGAGCTCTGCAATCAGGACTGATTGCACTGAGTTTCTGTAAAAAGTGATTGCCTAAAATAGCAAGAACACACTTTTAATTACTTATGACAGGAACTATCAATTCCTCTTGGATCTGTAGCTCAGTTACTCAGTTTACACTGACAGACTTTTGGTACTGTTAGTTTTACTATTGCAGGACTGAAGCAAAAAAACAAAAAACAACAACAACAACAGCACAGCACTCTTTTTACTAATCATGTATGCAGTGTGTCCATAACCTTTGAGCTGTGGAATAGATATATACAAATAAAGAATGGTGAATATTTACATTAATTCATGTTTTTATGGCGGTGCTAAGCACAATTCATTAGTGCCTTTCATTCTTTATTTTTTTTAATTTTTTTTCTGGAACAAGTTTATAAAGGAACATCATTATTACGATGCCTCTATGCTGCTTGTGCATTAAGGGGGGGAAATAAAATTGTACCAGAGCAATACATTCTTATGGGTGTTCTCTAAAGGCAACAAATAACCTATTTGTCTTTTTTAAACAGACTCCCTCTCTGAAAACAGCGTGATTCTTACTTTAACAAACTTAAAGAGTTTTAAATGTGACTCAAGCCTCAGCAATCTTTTAGCTCTGCGAACATCCTAAAGTTCACATCCTTACTCACGGATCCACAGTGAAGGGATGTGTGGTATCAAAACGGGGGAGTTGGGGTGGATCAGATCTGTGCAATGAGCTGAGAAGTGACTGATGATCTGTCAGGTTTGAGAATTATTAACATGAAGAATGACAGCAGCTAATGACGTGAAACCTGATCATCCACACACTCATTTCCATTTTTTAGGAAAGGGACCTGTAAAGCAACTGTTGAACATGTTTTTGAAACATACTTATAGAGTATATATGGTGCATGACAATAGAAAATGAAATGGCTATTATTTATCTGGTGCGGCTCGGTGGTGTAGTGGTTAGCACTTCCGACTCACAGCATGAAGGGCCTGGGTTTGAGCCCTGTACCCAGCCATAGCATTTCTGTGTAGAGTTTCCATGTTCTCCCCATGCTTGCATGGGTTCCTCTGGGTACACTGGTTTCCTCCCATAGTCCAAGGACATGCACGTTAAACAGATTGGATATTCTCGATTGCCCCTGGGTGTGAGTGTGAATGTAAATGGTTGTGTGTGTGTGTGTGTGTTGGCCTCGTCATGGATGGTTGTGCCTGGAGTCAGCTGGGATAGGCCTCCAGCATCCCCACGATTCTAAGAAAGGATTAAGCCTTTGGGAAATTACATAAATAATTTATTTGTGAAGCTACACTGTAATAGTGCTCTTGAGAATGAGAGACTAAATAACTTTAATTAAACTTTGGAACAAGATATTTAAAAAAAAAAAGTTTTTAATAGTTTTCTTTAGAAAATTCAAGGCATCTTCAATTTTTCTTGAGCGGGTACTGTAAACTAGTGTATAGAGTGATTTGCACTCTAGATTTTTCTGTTTCGATTACTGTACTTGGGAAAGGATTTCTGATTTCACTGCACAGAACGCAGATAACTGAAGGTGAATGATGGTATCTGCTGAAGTTCTAAGACTTTCACACCCAACATTCTAACTGATAATAAGAGAGGTGAGAGAAGAACGGCCAGAGTGGTTTAATCTGACAGGAAGGTGATTTTAACTTGAATAATGCACACTCATTTCTGAAACGCTTCATTCATTTTCTGAAACGCTTAATCCTAATTAGGGTCTGGGCGAGGGCGGAGTTCACCCTGGACAGCTCGCCAGGCCATCACAGGGCAGAAACACGTTGACGGCTATGCAGCCAACTTTTTACGAAAGTCAGCAATGGTTCTTTTACATGCCTCTCACTACAGACAGTGAGGGATATGGCTGGCCTTTGATAACCCAGTTACTCTGGGGACAGCAGTGACAACCCACTGACCCACCGACCTTGGGATCAGTAATCCAGCACCCTACCACCGGGCCACCACTGCCCCATGCATACTGTACGACCATGCTAAACAAAAAGCATCTCCGAATGCTCATCATGTGTAATCGTGTGGCCAATGAGTTACAACAGCAAAAAAAAAACCAAACACATCTGACTCTGCTCCTGTCAGGCAAGCTTAGGAATGTAATGCTACAGTGGATATAAGTTCACTGAAACTGGACAGATGAAAAGAAAACATTGCATTTAACTAATGTGTAAGTCTGTTAAATATTTAAAACATCTCTATACCGTGTCATAATCATATTGCACCCTGTGATCCACACACCCCTGATCAGTGATAGGCACAGGATACAACCACATTCACTGGAGTTAGCAGCCACAGATTAATAGATACACATATGCGCGCGCACACACACACACACACACACACACACACACACACACACACACACGGTCCATGTTTAATTCCAAATGTAATGACATAAATCAGGCTTGGATCTCCTACAAGTCCAGCTGGGTTGGAAAAAGAGCATAATCCTTAAAAAAGTTGCAGGAACATTGCAGCAATTATTTGTTGCTAATTTACAACATGAGACGCAAAGTTCCACGCTAACATGACGTCAATGTTTAGATGTTTACTTTCTTGTTCTTCATTCTTTCAGCTAATTACAAAGAATGCATAGGACACAAAACTACACGGGTTATAATGCTGAGAAAAAGTTACACCAGACACTGAGGAACCAGGCGTGAAACCTTCTGCAGATGGGAGATATAATGACAATACAAATGATTATTTCTTTCAAAAATGCCAAGTTGCTTAGCAACACGGACCACCTTCGTGTGTTGATTCAAGTTCTACTTTTTTGCTAAAGCTTCTATTGCTAATGTGTTTATGCCAAAAGTAACTGAGTGATAGAACCATAAACTACACTGATATATCTGTGGTACGCTCTTATAGACCACTGGAACAGCTGGCCATGAAAGAATAATCATAGGAAAGTATTCAAACTGACACTCTTGAAACATTCTCTACCCGAGAGTGCTCTCCAAAATCTAATTACTAAAATATATTTAGCATTTTCATTTCGTAGCTGCTCAGTCGGTAATATATCTGTATGCATTTTAAAATGCACTAGGTTTCTTTTGCTATCACTGTTCATGGCAGTGCCCCAATTCTCATGTACTCACTTGTCTGGACTCTTTAGGGCTGCAAGGCTCTAGTCTGACCTTTGACCCTGAAGAGTATGCTGTGATAGTCAAGCACAGGTCATGTTGGCGGATTTGAGGCTCAACCAGCATCCATTTCTGAACAAAAACAAGAACATGAAACAAAGAAGCAAAAAAATCTTTAATGAGCAAAGGTTTGTGGACACCTGACCATCACACCTATATATGGTTCTTACCCAAACTGTCACAAAGGTAAAAGCAAACAGTTGTTCAGAGTGTCATGGAATGGAAAAACAACAACAACAACAACATCGTTACAGCATGGCAATGCCCTTGCGTGCATGAAGACCTGGTTTGTAAGATGATGTATTCTGACCTCACTAATGCTCTTTTAATATAAATGAAATTATAAATGGCTGAATGTTCACTCCTATGTGTAGTCAAAAGACTTTCCAGAAAGCAGATAATATTATAACAGCAAAGGAGGGATTAAATCTATAATGAGTTGTTTAAAAAGAACATATAGGAATGACAGGCAGGTGTCCACAAATGTTTAGAGTCAAGAGTCCATTAAGATGGAGATAATTGATCCAGCAAGAAATGATAAGTGTAGTTGGTTTACAGATGAAATCCAAAGGTGACTCTGAATACTTTTTTATCTTTTATGAATATGGACAAATCCACAGGTCATTCTGTCGTCTGTGTTGTCTCAAAAAGGTAATTATAGAAGAAAAAAAATATACAATAATTAAGATGCTATATGCATGGTGAGAAAACATCTTTTTAAACCTTTTAAAAGGCTTATTATACCATAGATCATTATTTTCTTGCAGGACACACCCACAGTTTATTTTCAACTTCATTTCATTTTGTACAAGAGAACTGTAAAATAGAATATAACTACAGCACTGCCTAAAAGCAGATGTCTCTTGATTGGTGTCCAAGTGTGGGTGTTAGTTTAATTATCTGTTTAACAAGTTCATGTTCTGTCAAGCTTCTGATTTTGGTGTTTGCTCCTGGAAGAGTTATTTACTTGCAAATTTGTCTACCTACCTGAGTTAGATTGTGCGTTTTTTTATTCTGCATGAGTCTGAGCAGTGGTGTATGAGCCTCTATTTTTTGGGTTTCAGTTTTGTTATTAAAGTTTAATCCATTTTTTTTAATGCTGCCTATCATCATGCAAGTCAGCAATACATAACAGCCAATCAGCATCAACTTAGTGATGTGGCAGCCTTATTGAATTTTTTGTGGTTGGCACATGTGGATACCAGACAGGACACGGGATATGTTCCATGAGTGTGATGCACTGCTTGGGAGCTCCACTATAATATAAATTATTATTAAATTATAAAACAGATCCACACCTGTTTTTACCCAAACAAGGGGCTGCAATCATTTGCAATCAACTGTACACAAATGTGACAAACACATGACATATCTACATATATAAGAATATACAGATTGTCTGTCTATTCGAAACAAATTAATAATAACATTCACACACCTGAGAGGCAGGTATAGTTGAGCCACTCTTGCACTCAGCCAGACCCAGACTGTCTCTGCTGTAGCTTTCTAGGCAAAGCCCACCCTGTTTCAGCAAACTGTAGGTACCTTTCTGTTCTGGAACCCTGACAAACACAATATAATAAAACCTTAAGAGAACTACACATTTAAATCACAAATCTATTAAACTACTAAAACACAATTGTAATCTTAGCTGTACATGAACAGGTATTTGAGACTGACTTAAGTTCAGGATATACATTCTCCAGATACCAACGGAAAGAGTTACAGTTCAGCTTCCTTCTCAGATCTAGTCGATCAGCGATACTAGAAGGAAAAGTAAAAAAAAAAAATTTTTTTTACTAGAAAAGTGCACGTTTCATTTCAAACTAGATCAGTACATCAGAACTGCTTTTTTTTTTGTTTCTCAAACAAACAACAAAGATATCCAACCTCCCAAAGGATTTTCCCTGAGCAGAGGGTCTTGCAGCATAATAATACTGCTTATAATCATCCATCCATACTTCAGCAGCTCGCCGTGTATTCCTATCACACACAAAAACACACAAAAAAAGCGTTAAACACTGAAAAGCTGGTTTACTGTACACTATCTCTGTAAAAAGGATTAAGACTGTATTCACTTGATATAGGTAAGAGCATTCCCTTCTGGGAAGTCATAAGGGTGGCGTTTCCTGAAAACGTGGCCGACACGACTGCAGGGTAAAATTTCCAGACTGCCTCCACACATCCACACCCGGAACGACAGCTCTATGTAAGAGCCAAAAAGAGGAAAAGTGAGGAAGCAAGCCGAGGAATCAGGAATATCAGGGTAAAAAGGTGAGTAATAGAAGAGAGACGTGCATATAAAAAAGGACGAATAAAAAAAATGACTGATAAAAAGCCAGAATACCAATTAACATAATATACATTTACACTGATCAGGGTAGTTGCACGTTAAATGTATTTTGATTAGGAGACTCAACTAGAGCTTGTACATATTCCTCTCTCACTCAGTAGAGATGCATTTAATACTAACTAAAACTGAATTAGATTTCTTTTTTACCTCTCGAATGTTCCTGATCACTTGTATTTTGTTCAAACTACTAATGCCAAAATCCCAAAACTTCTAAAATATATTTTGCATCAGTGTCTGATAATAAAGGTGTCTAAAAAATTGTTAAATGTAAGTACTTGGTTACTAATGACTTGAACTATGTACAAATACTGTATATGTTAAAAACGTATAAAAATACAGTTAAATAATTACAATTACAAAAAACAGTTAACTCAATAACCACACTGTGGAGCTCAAACAGCGGTTTTTTTTTTCATTAAATCCAAAATAATGTGCAGTATATCCAAAATAATAGCACTTAAATAGAAACTTACAATACACAAATGTGCCTCTGTACAATTTACACTGGCTTGCAAAACTATTCACCCCCTTGTCCCATTTTGTTGGCTTACAACCTGTGATCTAGATAGATTTACTTCTTGGATTTTATGTAATGGACACACACAAAATAGTCCAAACAGGTGAAGTAAAATGAAATAAATACAAAAGTATTCAAAAATTTTCTAAAAAATATAAACTGGGCAATGATTATAGAACACAGTCAATGGCTTGGGAGTTTAACAGGTTAAGATCACAGGAGGTGATTGAAAGGTTATTTGTTCGCAGATCAGAAATTAGCTCAGCGATTACTAGAGAACACATCTGTGAAAAAACAATGAACTCCTTTGTTTTTTTGGGGGGGTGAAAAAATCAAAATATATTTGAGATTAAGCCAGCAGAGGTCTTTAAACAACACATGCCCAATACACACACATGCTTGCTCAGTCTCCCATTCTGGCACAATTTGGCTTCAAAAGACTGAAAAGAACAATTGCATATTTTGTGACCTCTGAAAGACCCAATAAATTTAACATTGGTTTAATACTAAGAAACATCATTAACATCATCAAGCTACAAAGAACAGACACACTTCTTCCAGATGTACCACTATTCACAGAGTATACAGAATAGATCTATACACACACACACACATGCACGCGTGCACACGCCAATCACAACTAACAGAGTCCACCATCAGGAATAGTGAGAATTAGTGGTGGCGTAGTTAGTACGTCCATCTCACAGCAAGAAGGTCCTGGATTCGAGTCCCAGGCTCGGCAAGGATATTTCTGGGTGGAGTTTATATGTTCTCCCTGTGATTGCGTGGGTTTCCTCCAGGTATTCCGGTTTCCTCTGACAGTCCAAAGACATGCACATTTGGCTAGGTATAAGTGTGAATGGTTGTGTGTGTGTTGGCCCTGCAGTGACCTGGCAAGCTTTCCAGGGTGTACTCTGCCTTTGCCCAGAGTCGGCTGAGATAGGCTCCAGCCTCCCCTCGACCTTAGTAGGATTAAGCAGATTGATGAATGAATAAAGGAATGAATGTTTTGGAAAAGCCAAGTCAAAATCTTGATGTTTATTCCACCGAAATGTTGTGCAAGCAGTTCACGTGAGAAAACCCAGAAAAATTGCTACAGCTGTTCTGTATGGAGAAATGAAGTAAAACTCCATCAAGCTAATGTACAGGACTGATCAACAGTTACTGAAAAATATTCAGTTACAGTCTATTCATTCCCAACACAGCAGGTCTTGTGGGGTGTTCCTGGTATACAGAGGTAAATACATACCAAAGGTGATCAGAGAACCAGTGAACTGGCAAGAGTTTCATGGGTGCCCAAGGCTCATGGATGCATGTGGGGAGTGAAGGCTAGTACATCTGGTCTAATCCCACAAAAGAGCTACTGTAGCACAAACTGCTGAAACTGTTAATGCTGGCTATGACAGAAAGGGTTCAGAACACAGTGCATATATACTAACTGCACTACAAATGATGCCTCCCAGGAAGCCCTTCTTGACAAATGTAAAGCCAAAATGGTATTTTCATGACTCTGATTACAGTCATAAGGGTCCTATCCCAATTCATACTGTACAAACACAGAGCAGAAAAATAGGCCCTATGGTGTTGCTTCAAAGCAACTGTCAGAAATTCCCCTCCCAGTGTGTGGCACTGATCAGAGTGTGACGATAAGTGATTTCGTGCTTTGTTTATATTACCATGTGTTTTTTTTCTGCTCCAGTTCTGTCACTGCTCCTGTCCTGCCATCACCTAAGCAATTTTGTTTCGCTAACCATGACCAGCTGTTCAATGTTAGACCCATTAAGCATTTATATACCATGTAGTGTAGTTGTCTCATTATAAAATTTTATTATTCATTTATTTTACTTGTTCCTTTTGTTTTTCTGGTTTTATCTCGTACCTGCTGTCCTGATTTCTGAATATAGGTTACCCCTGTTTTGTGTTGTCTCCATGACAATGATATAGATTTAACTCTACCAAATAACAGGTCGAGTTTTGACCATACTGTAGCCTCTGAATTTCTTATTTGGAAGCCACAGCACTCACCAAAGTTTTCACCTCCCCAGATGTCCATGTGAGTGTCGTACTGGCCCAGGTGATTGAACCAACTCTTGTCCATAACAAAGATCCCACCTGCAATCACTGGAGTCCTAAAGAAGTAATGACACATGTATATGGAGAAAATGAACAACTTTAACTCAAACTCCACACTCGATTTCAAACAAATATGCAAATGTACATGTGATAAACAGATATATACATAGGTCTAAAGCTCCCAAATTTTACTCAAACATTTCCGTTCCCATGTTTATGGATATTCTCTGTAGGTGAGATAATTCAGGAGTTAAAAAGAGAAAGGTTGCTGTCAAAATGACTCACTATGCATCATATTTCCACTGCTTTTTACATCATCTGTGTTTTGCCTCACTAAAATGTAATGCTGTGGGTCACAGTAAATCAAAATCAAATTCTATTTTTAAAATAACATGATGCAATTCTGAGAAAATGGTGTCCAAAATTGAACTGGACTGACAGCTACAGGTCACAAGTAGTATAACATAATTCTCTTATCCTGCATACTGAAGGACCACACACTGGGATTGAAAGATTCACCTGATTGGCTGAGTTGGATCGGTTCGGGCCATTTTCTGCTCAATAGGAATCTGCTCCCATTTAAAATGTAAGCTCCAGTCAAAGCCTGCAGTCAAAGAGGGACAGAGGAAGGTGGTGGAGTCAGTACAGGCTTTAACTCAAATACCTATTCATTATTAAATTAAGAATTCATTAACTATCAAACAAGCTAAGCTCATTAGTAATAAATTACACCTAAAATTAATAGTAAACAAAGTATTTTCTATGTTATTTCTTATATCCAGATACATATTGCATGGATAACGAATCTTTTGTGGCTGTGCTTCTTGGAGAGATTATGCGTATTGAGATTACAGACATTGTCCTCACCTCCTCTGAGGTCAGCAGAGGCTGCCAGGTAAGCAAAGTTGTCCAGACTGATCACATCAATGATGGGGCTGACAACCCGAGTGTGATCCTGTGAGGATGAAGAAAGAGTGAGTAATCCACAGCCACCCAGCAAAATGTATGAGTGGTAAACAGCCCAGGATTTCTACCAGTGAACATGAGATACACGACAAGTACTTAACCATAAATAACTAAAACTGAAAATAGGTTAGCCATTAGCTACTAAGATTTTTAACTGTACCTTTCTAACAGCAGTCATAAAAGTATGCACGTTCTTTACTCAAGTACAAGTAAAAAGTACAGGCTCTGAAATGCACTCAAAGTAAAAATGTATCTGGGCAAAGCTAATTACAATCCACATAATATTAATAAAAAAAAAAATACTGTATAATATAGTTGGGGGTATGCATGTACACATGGAAGGAGGAAAAACCCACACTTTCTTAAAATTAAATATTACCATGTATAAGGTTCTCCACTACAAATATTTTCCAAGCACTTTCTAACCACTGAATACACTTGCACATGCAATCAACCCACAACCCAGCTATATACAGTATAATGGCAACTTGTAGCTATCCTTACCAGCTCCATGCTTGCTTGCTAATAACTTATTTGAAAAGTCTGAAGTGCATAATGTGCATCACGTACAGATAAAGTGTTTGGTATTTAAACTAAACAATTTACTATACTGACAGAAAATTTTTAAAATGAAAAGTTTTGAAGAAAACCTATTTTCTTCAATTTGTGGAATTTACACACAGTTTTGAGTCAGAAAAACTGTTTTGAGTCAGAGTCAGGGCTGCCACAGTGGGTTGGCATAATAAGTGTAGTCTTATCAGCGTGTTATTGTTCCTTCCATTTCGGATGAAATTGGTGCACGATGACGCACAATTACAATAATTGGTTATTTCCCTCATATGCATTAAAGCTGAAGTGTTGCATCTGATTTAAAAATGCCAGTAGATGAAAGACCAGATAATTATGGTAAAATGTGGTGAGTAAAAGTAAAAAGCCATCAGAAAAATAGATAAAGTACAGATAACTCCCTCACTAACTCAATCCTCTTAGGGTCGAGGGGGGGCTGGAGCCCATCACAGCCAACATTGGGTGAAGGCAGGATGTACCCTGAACAGCCAATTAGTATAATATAAATATTTTTAAACAGTGGGAGGACATAGGCGTACCCAGAGGAAACACACACAAGCATGGGGAGAACATACAAACTCCATACAGAAACACCCAAGCACAGGACTTGAACCCAGGACCTTCTTGTTGTGAGGCAGACATGCTCATCACTACACCACCATGCCGCCCTAGTACAGATACTGAATACTGGATTTTAGTACAGTAGCGAAGTATTTGTACTTCTCTAGTTCCCACCTCTGGTTTCTGGTCACTTTGGCTGGTTGTAACTTGACTGAACTCACCAACAGAATTTGCTGTGAGGCAATTCATGTATTTGTGTATTCGCTCTTAAGATGCTTCAGTTTGTGATTTTACCAAGATGTAATACATCCTCTCACTCATATTTTGTACTCAGAATGACTGGTGGTTATTGTTTATGCCTTTTATGAGTGATGCTATCTGTTATTTAGATATAGTACCTGAGTGGCAAGACCAAGGCAAGATTTCTTCTGATATATTGTAACTATGCGACTAGCAACTATACAATATTGTTCAGAATAAATTCTGTATCTAAAGTTCCAGACGTACCGCACTAGGTTTGATCTGTAGAACTTTATCATTAACATCCTTGTTTGGCGGGATGCTAAAAAGAGCATAGGAGATGCTCAACATTTATTGGTCATCTCTTTTAGCTAAGCACAGTTCTCTTCAGTTTGCTTGTTTAAAACTTGATTAAGGCCATCTGCCAATTTTTGGGCATCAAGGGTTGCTTGGTTCTGTCTTGATCTGTCCATAGACTGATATCATACAATACATACCACAGATTATATGTTGGTGTAAAATAACCTGTAGATATATATTTAAGTAGAGATTTAGTAAACATGAAATCCATAGTGTAGGATTAACACCAATTTCATTCTAACCTAGCAATTCAGAAATGTTCCCTGCACTGTGGAATGGGGAACTGGTGTTATGGAAAAGACCACTCTTATCATAATAGATACATTTCATTGTTGATAAAGGTCATCAGTCAACATAACTTTCTATATATTTGCAGTGACCCTGACGGACTCAAACAAACTGCCAACAAAATACCCATATAATACAACTGCCCACATAATGGTGCTACTAAGCACTTTTCATTGCATCATTCTTTTACTGCAGACCTCTGCGAAGGCAGTGCAATCTCTAAACTTTTTAATCTAAGCTTTATTGGCAGATGATGTAGAATTATGTTGACCCCTTGTGACCTGTTCCACAATTATTTTTGAGCTCTGTATTTTTTCAATTGTGGGTGATTTCAGATCAGGCCCAAAATTTAATCAGTTCTTCGTTGGCCAAAGACCCACCCTTGGTTAACATCAGTCCATGTTATCGTGATCACAGGCATACACAGACAGACGGACAGACAGACACATTCTCACAACCCATTACCTGAGTAGGTGTAAAAATTGTATCTACTGCACGATCATGATAATGTACTGTATATATACACATATAGGCAAAGGGAGCAACACATGTTTTTAATTAAAGTTGCGGTTCTCTGTAAGCTGTCTGAACCTGTTGAACTCTGAGCTCATTGTATGAGAATGAAGGGTTGTGAGACAGCACAGGGAAAAATCTGCACCATAGCAACAAACAATAATGATTTACCTTGAATTAATAAATCTCTCTGAACAAAGGAGAAAATAATTTAATAAACTGTATATCTCCCCTTGCTTTTATCTCTCAAAGTTGTCAATATATTCTAGTATAAGCCGCTTTTGTTCAAAGTTAATCTCTACCCACAGTTGTATTGTATATGTGATTACAATGGACAAGTTTCTCTTGATTAAAGAAAAGAAAACTGAAAAAAAAAAAAAACCCAGTTCTGATAATTTGACTATGATGGAAACATTTAACTTTAACCAAAAGTGAATTATACAGATTAAGGTCTTACTTGCAAAGATTTCAAGGAATGAGAACAGACAGTTAGTTGGGGTGCTTTGATTAATTATGAAAACAAATTACATGAATAGCACCATGTGCAAAGAAAACATAAAAATGTGTAAATATTTCATGTGCTCTTTGTTTTTAATGGTGCATTGGATTCATGGATGCTCAGAGACTCCCAGGAGTATAAATTAGTGAAAGAGCATGAAAATCATAGAAGGTGGTGTGAGTCATTAGATTACTGTTCAATGCACAATGGTCTTTCAGTTTATGTGGATTCTGCCCTTGAGTTAAGCACTATTTCAGCTGCACACCTCTGAAGGCTTTAGTAAATCAAGCGCCAAACATTCATTTATTCATTAATTCATTTTCTAAGCCACTTAGTCCTAATTAGGGCCATGGGGAGGCTGGCACCCATCTCAGCCAACTCTGGGCGAGGTCGGGGTACACCCTGGACAGCTTGCCAGGCCATAGGTGGCAAAACATATTATATATAATATTGCATTTTAAGCTGGCAATAGGACTTCTTTTAACATTACTATGCATACACAACCAAAGTATAACAATATCTACACTTGTGTGTCATCTGTTTAAATTTATAATAGCATTTCTTATAACCCTATATTACACAGCAACAAAGTTTTCACACATGGACATCACATGGTGATCAAGCATGGTAAATAATTAGTTTATTCTAATAAAGCAGAAATATTCATAAAATTCTAAATGAACCACATTGGTACCGTATTAAGCTGGAACACTATGCTCGGAAACTGCCAAATGGCTATGCAATGAAATCATTCAGGGGAACAGTGTGCATCGCAAAACAAGCTGTTTACTTGCATATGAGTGTTTGTCTGGTATGATTACAGTGTCTAGGCATTTCACAGTTTCCAAGTATGGTGTTCTGGCTGACATTTTGGACCCTAAATGATAGTGTAAATATTAAAAAAATCGAATTTTTTAAAAAATCCCACAATTCGCACAAATTGAAAAATATCAAGCCCAATATGAACAAAAAAAAAAATTATTGTGAACATTAGTGTTTATGGTATTAATAAGGTAAGCATGAAATTCAAGTTAGATTCAAGAGATACTGAAGCAAAGTCAGCCTTTTGAAAAAACTCATTATCATTATAATAATAATAATTATTATTATAATTATTATTATAATTATTATTATTATTATTATTATTATTATTGAGATAATGTATTATCTGAGACATGGAATCATTTGAATGGACTTTTTTTTTAGAATAAAGCTGCATCCAAATACTCCCATACTATTAGCGAACTATTCAAAGTACCACTGTGGAGTTATAGTTCAGTATCCCATAATTCAGCTGGAGCTTCTGAATAACCAAATAAGTATTCATCCATAGAGGAAATAATAAAAAAAAATGCCACATCGCAGCAAAGACAAATATAAATGTGATTTTACACATTTCTACCATTGAAAAAATAATCACACTAAAGGTAAGTTGTGTATCATATTTGAGTTGGCGAAAAACAAATGAACTCTTACATTAATGTACCATACAATGTAACATACACCTTCCGTGTATGTTAAAGGTCGCTGACGTGTGTCTTGACTTTTCCCTATACTCATTTAGTTATTAAATATATTGTTGATGTGCGACAAGGTGTGTAACTTCTGTCTCAACTAATTCAAATCTAGGTTGATGCCGTAACTATCCATGACCAAGACTCCATGGGAATTAAATGGCCGAGCTCTCACAGGATGGAGGGACTGCATATGCTCACCTCCCGTCACTCACAGTAATCTCCAGCCACTCATGGGTGTCTATGGGCTCATTCGTACAAAGGGGCGGATAATGCTTTCCCTAAAAGTGTATTAGGCTACCCCCGACTGCGCATATGCAGCAGTTCATAAAAGATGCAGGTGGTAGCATTACGTGTCAAGGAGAGGGCGAATGCATGCTTATGCCCCTCCCTGGTAGGTGGGGGACATGTGTGATAGGGAGGCATCACTTGCCAGGTAGAATATCCAATATATATATACATACATACATACACACACCTATATATATATATATATATATATATACATACACACACACACTGTGTATATAC
>JAQMYF010000023.1:36335935-36349712 GCA_030014195.1 Neosilurus mollespiculum | reverse complement strand
GAATTGAGGCAGTTCTGAAGGCAAAAGGGGGTCCAACCCGTTACTAGCATGGTGTACCTAATAAAGTGGCCGGTGAGGCAATCAGTCATGAAATTAAAAAAATGTATATATATATATATATACACACACACACACACACACACACACACACACACACAAGCACACATTTCATTCGATTTATTAATTAAATTGACAGATTTTTTTTTGAATTTCATGACTGATTGCCTCTAAACTTCCTTAGAGTTTCCTCTAGACAGGTTTTGTGTTCCATTCTCAGTACAGGCAAAACATTTCTCTTTGTGATATTTATACAGACGTAAAAAGAGATTAGTTTGGGGAGAAAAATTTAAAAAAATAAACTAAAAGCATAAAAAAATTATGAAAAAATTAAAGAAGCTCTTTCTCTATTTAAACTGTGATGTCTTGCTCTACAGCTTTCTCTTTTCCTCTCACCAGCTTGCTCTTTACTTCAGTGGAAATAATAACATCCACTTTTCAACAGGATGGTCTCCTTTCTCCTGGCACTCACTCTAACTTCTCTGTAATCGCTATTCTTTAGTATGTATTTGCACAGAAATGTTAATTAAAGCATCTCTCCAACTGGATGATAACAGCACTGCTGACAGACTCTCTCTCTCTCTCTCTCTCTCTCTCTCTCTCTCTGTGTGTCTGTACTGGTTGGAGAACACATCTTTCTGTACAGGTCATTAACTTTCTTGTGACTCAGAGCCATGTGAATTCTTCCCTGGCCTGGCCTGCAGCTGATGTACAATGATTAGATTAATCAGGCAAAGCTCAGCAAAGCTCAGCACCTCAACACATGAGTGACAACAACATTCACAAGGGCTTAATGCACATAATCCCTAAAATGGACCTGTATGTGGTCATCACGTTTGCAAGCTATTCTTTACAAGCTAAGAATTACACAGGATGAAAAGTCAGTGCTGTTGTGTTCTAGTCCTGCAAAGACTCCTGTTAAATCTGTATGAGGCTGCAAAATAAAGTGCAGCAATATGAGACAAGGTAAGCGTCTTTTCCTCTGTGTGCGTTTATTAAAGACACGGCCTCGCTGCTGCATGGAGGATATTAGATGATTTATCAAAAGAATTAAATTACAAAATGGAAAAGGGATATCTTGAATGTCTTGCATTAGAGCTATTCTCTTAGAGAACAAGATTGGAGAGGATAATGCTCTCCTGGTGATTTAGTTAACTTTGACAAAGGAGGGGAAACCAGAAGATGTCTGAAACAGCTGTAAGAGACGCGCTCTCTCTCTCTCTCTCTCTCTCCCCCCCTCTCTCTCTCCCTCTCTCTTTAAGTTTTACTGAAAGCCATACAGGACTCAGACCATTTGTATATTATAAATGACTCTTAACACACAGTGCTTTCATCTGTCATACATAACAACAATATGCGATTTTATGTGTGTGTATGTGTGTGAGTGTGTGTTTTCACTGAGGTATTAAAAAGTGCTCACCTCTTTGACTCTCTGAATCATTGGCTGGAGCCAGTCTGTGTTCACCTCACAGTGGCTGTCCAGGAAGGTAAGGATAGAAGCGGAGGCAGCACCGGCTCCCCTTACCCGAGACCTGATCAAACCTGCCCGATGCACAAAACACCTTTTCATCAAAGGGCACTTCGTACAATACTTATAAAACATCTACTGCACTGTCAGCTGCAAAGTAGTGAAGGCAAATAAAGCAGGGTTCTATATTCTCAAAAATAAATAATTTTCATCGATGCTTAACAAAAAATTAACCCTTTATATGCACAGGTTATTTTTTAGTTATAAATTTTAAAAGATATGGTCTGATAACTAGTTATAGACAGAAGGCGAGGTGGATGCCAGAGGTGTGTAATTGTTTTAGCATATACTTTTAGTATATACTACATGGTCACATAAGCAAAAAAAGCCTAGGAGCTGCGTCACTTTAAACCATTTTCAGAGTTTTGGTAGTACGATGCGGAATCATACAGTGATACAGAAGCTATAAAGTGTTTAGCATAGTTAGAGTTTATCAGGCTACATACTGCTCGAACACATGAGTAATCTTACTCTATAAAGGTGTGTTGACACACTAATTCAAAGATTTTAGTATGAACTGCAAAGATATAGAACACAGGTGTCAAACTCAAGGCCCACGGGCCAAATCTGACCCGCCAACTCATTTTACGTGGCCCGCAAAAGCTTTCAAAGAATATGATTATCGTACATTCTTTTCATCAACCATTACCATCAACCGTAATTCAACATCCTTCCACTAGGTGGCAGCAGCCTATTTCAAGTAAACAGCTAGTCATTTACGACTCAAGAAAGATTGCATGCAAGCTTGTCGCTGTTAAGTAATGCAAGTGAATTAAGAAAAAGAGGACAAATGCCTAAACTAATCATTTTGCCATGCAGATTTCATGACTGACCTTTTAGAATAGATGTTGAGTGATTATTCGTTTCTTGATCACCTTTTAAGTGATGTGGCCCTCAGTGAAAGTGAATTTAACACCCCTGATATAGAAGAAAATAAACTATACATATGTGCTATGGAGTTAGTGGGAGTGTTGAGGAGCATTCTGATTCAGAGGATAGCCTACATACTACACAAACACAAATTTGGGTGGGCCAAAAAGTTCAAGCAGTTTATAGGGTTAAAATTAGGAGAAAAGATTCCAATGCCCCTCCCTTCCAGGCTTAATACATTCTTGCTCCATTTCACCAAATAGCCAAGGTTTCAGCTAAGAACATTGAATGCCAGATGACTAAAAGGCCAAACACACAGATCCAGTTACGTCCTTCTACATTTCTACTGATAATCAAGAAATGAAAGCACTAAAGAGTCATGGTGAGACACCTTCCTTAGACTTATACTAAGATAAGACTAAGACATATTATTAAGTTAAGTAACTCAAATATTTAAGAAGCACAAAAAAGCTGGCATAATTGGCCGTATCTGATATTTACCTATGTTTATTATCGTAGTAGTTGAACTAGTAGTAGGAGTTGGATATGATCACCAGGCTAGAGGAAGAACATGCTGAACTCTGAACACTCACCCTCTCGCCGTTCATTTCTCAGGCAGTTCACTTTGGGGATCTGAGAGAGCAGCTGGCAGTCCTCAGCTAATGAAAGAAGGACATCAGATTACACAGAGAAAAAAAAAAACCACACACACACACAAAAGATACTACCCTTACACTCATCCCCAACAGTTTGGTATGCAGCACACATAAGCATTTAACCCTAACTGTATTTGGTTATAATTACATTTATTTAGTGTGATGTGCTCCAAATGTTTTTCTCTCTCTCTCTCTCTCTCTCTCTATTTTTTTGACATTCATATAAACAGCTAATTAAACTGCAGGGCGAGATGTACAGTTTTAAGAGAATCCAGAAAACATTTTCATATCCAACTTAATGAATGTAAAATCAGTCTTTATAAACATGCATAATGCTTTTGAAATTTTCTTATTAAATTAGACAGCTGTTTTTAAACACTCGAGGAGCACAAAAAAATCACGACAATATCAATGTCTCAAAAGTTTCAGATTACAGAGTCATTTAAATAACTTTAAATAAACAAGCCCAAGGTTCAAACAGTTGGGATCAGAGTGTAATGTCAGCTAGGATATAGTTCCCTTGGAGCCCAGAGTCAAGGGCCCAACAGTGGCATCTTAGCAGCATTCAGCATTAACCAAATCAAATACCTAAAAATAATAATAATAAAGCATATAAATATTCTGTGCTCATGTTGTGTGAAGGTTGAAATAATTAAATAATGATACTGAGCCACATAATACAAAATAGAAAGGCATTAAAAAATAAAAATAAAAAAACACCACAGAATAGCAGCAATAAGAAGTTAATATGTAATCACATGTTAAACTAGAAACTGGGACAAGGACTGGAGGTTGTATATGGATTAGAGAGAGAAAAAGGGTGTGGTGATGAGCAGTGTCCTGAAATTCATGTTTTACAAAGAATGGATAAGTTATAACTTACCCATTAGTTAGTGATAGCTAGCTAGTTAAACTATGTGACAGACTAGGCTAGTTAAACAATACATACAGTATTAGAAATGATGCAAGAGAAATGAATGCATTCATTTATGTACAATATTTAAAAATTATTCCACCACAGCAGGCAAGATTGTGAGGTCAGTCATGATCATTCCAGATTTACTGTTTTGCAATTAATTACAAGTCTTGGATCCAGGAGGGACAAATGCAAAAGGCATCATCCAATAAAGGTTTAGATGTTTTTCTTTCTTTCTTTCTTTCTTTTTTCCTGTGCAAAATGTGCCGACCTTCTCTCCATTCACTACTGGTGAAGCTGTAAGTCCGGGTGGAGCTTAAAATGACACATTAAAAGCCTGTTGTCCAATGAGCTTTGATAGTTATCCCATTAAAAATAAGTGAGTATGCTAATGGGATTTTAGACTCTAATAGGCACAAGGGCTTCAGTGGATATCTGTTAGCACTGTGTCAGGAGCTTTAAAGGAGATTTTCATAAACATGTTTTTACCAGAAAACATCACAAAAACTTCAGATTTTAATTTACCAGCTGTGTGATATTGAAGTAAGATACTTGACCACTTGATTTGGAAAATGTTTTAATTACAAGATATATATTATATATTACATATCAGATTTCCAAGACTAATGAATATTATAAATAATTTGGTAAACATATGACCACTTTACTGACAAGCCAGGATTCATATATAGCCTTAAAAGACTCGCCATTGGGTGGAATGTCAGTTCAACTCAGGGCACTATGTATACCCACCCACACACACACACACACACACACACACACACACACCTTCTCACACTTCACACATGGGGGAAATTTAGAACAGCCAATCCACCTACTGTCATGTTTCAATACGAATGGAAGGAAACAGGAGAACCTGGAGAAACCCAATGCAAAGATAGGATGAACATTCAAAACACAAGGCCACAACGTCAGGATTGAACCAGGTATCCTGGCATCTGTGTCCTAAAATAAATCTTAAAAATTTTGGTTTAACCTCAGACTCTTGATCCAGAAATGCTCTACACTACACTCTGCTACACAGAGCTTTCTTTACTTGATTTCTACAGTAATGTGTGGGTGTATGTGTTTTGCAGGGGAGTCTAAGAGTAAGTGAGAAGGACAACAAGTGTTTAATTTTACTCCTAATGTCTTCCACAGACTGTGTGCCTTTAGCAATCTTAACGGATTAGTAAAACATCAGTCTAATAAACTTGGGTACAACAGCTAAGTTGACCATACGATGGCATGTATGAAGGTATGTAGACTGTACAATTGCATTTACGATGGTATGCTGACTGTGTGATAGCATGGATAAAGGTATATTGACTGTACGTTGGTCTGGATGAAGGTACTGTTGTGGCCAAAAGTGTCCAGTTCACGATGCAAGAGATTCAAATTCATTTTTCAGGTGTTTATTTAGCCTTTAGGGAAAAAAAAGCATGCAATCAATCACACAAAAGAAGTTGTTCCGAGAAATGACCTTGGACCCCGTCTACCATCCTCTAGCTCTGATTGGACCCCAAAGTTCCTTGTCATGCCCATGAGTAATTCCTAGACGCTGAGTGGTCCATCAAGACCCCTCCTTTTATACCTTCAAGTTCACCATCTTTTCGGTTCGCCACCATTAATTTCTGGCATTACACTTGCTGAGAATGTTTACTTTAGGCTTATCGTTATGTTGAGGCTAGCTTAGCAAAAAAAAAAAGAAAAACAAATTGCTTTACTGTTTCTTAACTCTGTAGTTACTGCCTGCCTTTAAGTGACCTTGAAGGTCTTAGCTCAACGCCACCTGGTCGAGCTCCCAGAGCTAAGAACATTGTCATCGAGAAATCCTTGTACAGAGTGGAATGGAAGAAAATAAAATAATCTTACACTCATTTCAGTGAATAAACTACTCATACAATAGTCACATAAATCATCCAGTAATCACATAGTACAGTGAATCATACAATTACTCTTATATAGGTATAATCATTAACAATTTAAATATATATTTCATTAGAGATGACTTCATTGGACAGTTCTCCATTTCAGGATTACAAAGGTCTTTAAAAAAAAAGAAATATGATCACTCATTCCAAAGCTTTTACAATTTCTGTATTCATTTCCATATTCATGTTGATTCTGTTAATGACCAATAATTAGTTTGAGTATGTGATAGGAAAGTCCAGCAATTTGCATAAAATTTTTGAGGACCAAATATATGACATTATGACATTTCATGTATGTAGGTATGTAGACCGTACAATGCCATGGATGAAAGTATGCAGACTGTACAATGGCATGGATGATGGTATGTTGTCTGTATGTTGGCATGTATGAAGGCATGTAGACTGTATGATGGCATAGATGAAAATATGTAGACACTTCAATGGCATGGATGAAGTTATTTTGACTGTACGACAGCATAGATGAACATATGTAAACTGTATAATGGCGTGTATGAAGGTATGTTGACTGTACAATGGTATGTATGAAGGTATGTAGACTGTATGATGGAATGTATGAAGCTATGCTGACTGTGCAATGGCATGTATAAAGGTATGTAGACTGTACGATGGCGTGTATGAAGGTATGTGGACTGTACAATGGCATTTATGAAGATATGTTGGCTGTATGATGGCATGGATGAAGGTACGTAGACTGTTTGATGGTGTGTATGGTATTGTATGTAAACTTTACGATTGTGTCACCTAATGAATCATAGGCTATAATGTTAGTATAAAACAGTGGTCACCAAACCATATTCCTGGAGATCTACCTTCCCAGGTAAGGTTGGCATGATTAGGGTTGGAGGAGAAACGTCTTCAGGGAAATAGATCTCCAGAAACAGGTTGGTGATCAATGGTATCGTAGTAAACTCTGCATCCTTTTCACCTCAGAGCTGCAATTCCTACACTATTTGCTTTTATTTAGTTTCTTTTTTGATGCTAACAGCTAGAGGACACGTCATATAAGCAAGACCTCTGGAACCATAACTTCACAAGTTTGTCTCCTTACTTGCGATGCAACATACCAGTGTTCCTTTGTTTTGCCTATATGCCTTTCGGGTTTTGCGCGCTCTCATATTGACACACGTCATTTCATGATGCATTCTGATTGGCTAGTCAGTAAACATAGATAGTAGCAGTGCACACATTGTTAGATGGACATCCTTAATCTTTGACATTGTTCAAAAATGATCAAAGGATCATGACAAGAGCCATCTATGTATGACAGTACAACAAAGGACCACCTTTTAGGAGCTGTGACCAAAGAATTGTGTCACTTTGGTCTTCTTTCATCCGGGACAATCCAAAATCATGCAACGTACACTTGGCTTAATATAGTGAGGACAACGGACAGATGGTGAGGGGGAGGAGTAAACTCTGGGCCGCCATGAAGGCAAAAGTCAAGCATACACTCTCAGACACTGACAGATGATGCATAAAGCCTGGCAGCAATGCTGTACACCATTACATGCACCTTTGTTTGCATAGATTTATATCCTTCCCTTAATATACACATATATAAGAGATTATATGCAACAACTAGACTGAAATAAAAGAGAGACTTGGGAAGAAATAAAAAAAAAAAAGAGGATGTACATGAAGGTAAGATTGTGTTAACATTCCTAAACTTTAAGCAAATTGAGTTTCCTGCAAACTCAATACAGGTCACATGTAGGTTTACGGTGCATTCAGACATCATGCTGCTGGATTAGGACTAGCCTTAACAGGATTTAAAAGTGGGTTAAAAGGCTGACATCCTACAAATGCCCTTAGACTTTACTGCAGCTCCAATCTACACTAGCAAGGAAACAATGAGCAAATAGTCTGTTTTATTAAGCATTTTATACAAGGGTTTTTATAAATATGTAAAAATCTAATAAAATACATTTTACCACACACAATTTTAAAAGAAGGTTGTAGTTGAAAAAGATTCTTATTGGTTAACACAGATTATTGGTATGCAATATGATGATAGGCGGTAGGGTGGCATAGTGCTTTGTATGTCCGCCTCACAACAAGAAAGTCCTGGGTTGAATTCCCGTCTGGTCTGGTGAGCTGTTCAGAGTGTACCCTGCCTTCTCTCAATGTCGGCTGAGATAGGCACCAGCCTCCCCATGACCCAAGTAGGATTAAGCGGTTTGACAAATGAATGAATGAAATTAATGAATTTGATGATAGAAAGGTATAAATAAGTGTAACGTGCGAACTCAGTGGGTGGTGGTTGAAATCACTCTAAGGTAAAACAAAAATGGATGGAGACGGATAATTTTCCACAGCAATGCTTTTACTGTCTTCAACACTGCCACTTTCACAACAACACTTCCTCGTTCCTTGGTCACATGACCCTTGATGAACCAATAATAAATCAGAACTGGTAAACAGGTAAATGTGTGAGAACTAGAGAAGCACATTCTGGCTATCACTCATCCTGATCCAGACATACATGTTTGAGAATGTAAATATGTAAATAATAATTCTTTAAACATAAATATATAAATAATTAACTATATAAACATTCAAGATATATTTTTGTAAATTTTTGTGAACTAACTCAGCGTATAACCTTACATAAGTATAAAACGCCTGTACTGGGCGGCACGGTGGCAAAGTGGTTAGCACATCTGCCTCATAAGAAGGTACTGGGTTCGAGTTCCAGGCTTGAAGAGGGCGTGTCTGTGTGGAGTTTGCTCTTCCCATGATTGTGTGGGTTTCCTCCAAGTACTCATTGCAGACAATTCGCTCTCCTGCGTCATCTTTGAATAGTTAGTCCAATCCACATTTAAGGGCACATTTGCTGTTTTAATAACTATCTAAGAGTGCAAACTCAAACTGAATACATACTGCAAATGTAAATGCACCCTTAGACGCACTAGGCCTGGCAGGTGAAATCTTACCATCACACCCAGCCTGGCTGCTCATTTGAGCAAAGAACACAGCCAAGCTGGCAAGAACAGTTTTGGATCATTTGTATGCAAAAGTGAATGCGAATAAACAAACGCCTACTCAGTCAGACACACAAAATTACATGTAGACATACTAACTATGTGGCAATAAAACCTGCAATAAAGTCATGCAGCGAGCCCATCATATACCGGTCTATGTGAGTGTGTTCAGTGGTATTTGATGCGTAAGTAGTGGAGAAAGTGACACACAATGAGATCATCAGGCAGGCTTGTTTAGCTGTAAAACAGACAAAATGTTGATTCCCAACCTAATGGCACCACTTTTTTCCATGTGAAAATAATTACACTAGAGCTTCAGCTCAGATGATTGAGTTTGTGTTATTCTCTGTGACTAACGGCAAACTTGGATGACTGTTATATCCCTGCTTTTACACAGCTGCTCTGAGACATTCTGGATAACACACTGCAGATCTTATCTGTGCATGTTGGTCTACGTAAACATACTTTAAAAAAAAAAAAACACACACACACTGAAGCATTGTTATCTTCTCCAAGACTTCATATTCTGTTATTCTATTGTCAGATTGACTTGTTCATTTAGGAATCCATTCAATAAAAGTATAATATCAAAGGCATAGGTAGGAAATGTAATCATTTTAGTATAGCATGTGTGTGTGTGTGAGAGAGAGAGAGAGAGAGAGAGAGAGAAAGCAAGAGAGAGTGAATAATATGAAAAAACAACAACAACAACAACAAAAAAAACTTACGGTCAGAGCTGAAGTCATCCACAAGAATTATTTCTTGTATCAGATGGGGTGGACTTCTGGAAAGTACACTAAAAGAGACAGGAAGTGAAAGGCAGTGTGTTATGAAGATATATATATATACTATAGACGTGTATACATATATATTTATAGATGACTCTACTGTTATTACCTTTTAATGGTGCGCAGGAGGGTGGAGCGAGCTTCATTGTGGAAGGTTATGATGATGCTGGTGGAGGGCAGGTCAGGGTCAAATGTCACTGAGGCACACCTGAAAGATAATAAACATGTAATAAACATCTCTACCTGAAATGTGCAGGCCTGCATAACTGTATAATATGCAATTATTGCAAAATCACTCACTCACTCATTTGCCGAGCTACAATCCCATAAGGGTCGTGGGGATGCTGGAGCCTATCTCAGCCAACACTGGGTGAAGGCGTGGTACACCCTGAACAGCTCACCAGACCATTACAGGGACAATGCACACACACAACCATTCATACTCACATTCACTCCTAGGGGCAATTTGATAGAGCCAATTAGCCTATTGTTTACTAATGAACAATATATGCGCCGCAGGCGAAGGGGAATGTCGCTGAATATGGGCAGTGGTGGCTTAGTGGTTAAGGTGATGGGTTACGGATCCGAAGGTCAGCAATTCAATCCCCACTGTCACTATTGTTGGGCCCTTGAGTAGCCCTCAACTGCTCAGTTGTATAAAAATTTTAATTGTAAGTCGATCTGGATAAGAGCGTCTGCAAAAATGGTGTAAATGAATATTCCCCGAGACAGAATGTCTACATTAACATATGACCACCTCTGGCTCTTCGGGGTTACAGAATCTCACTTTGTCAGATGGACAGAAATATGGAAATACTAAAACATGAAACATTGTTAGTGAATATGGAGTATATATACAGTGTGTTAAAACATATAAAGCGGGGGATTAAAAAGAAAAACCCAAAACCCTTGAATTTATCCTCTTAGATGTTACATATTGGCTCACTGTTTCCTAAATCATTTTTCTGCCCATGTTTTCCTTTCTAACTGTCTCAGGCCTGTTATGTATCATCTGAGTGATGCCTGAATCCTGTCAGTTGTAATATACAGAACCTGGAGCTTATGCTCTTTTATGTGTTATAATATAAAGATATCTTTTCTGTTCAAGGCTGGTTTAGAGACAACAATGACTGGCAACAATTCTATTCAAAATACTCTTCTTTATTTTTTTTCTTTTAGATGTGCATTAGGGCTGAGAGATATAGGAAAAAATAACAGTCTATTTACGGCATTTGGCAGACGCCCTTATCCAGAGTGACTTACATTTGTTTTATACAACTGAGCTGTTGAGGGTTAAGGGCTTTGCTCAAGATCCCAACATTGGCAGCTTAGTGGTACTGGGGCTTGAACCCCCAGCCTTTGGATTAGTAACCTAGAGAATTGAAATTTTTAACATATCACTTCCATATCACTTCCACCTTCAAGAGCTATAGTGCTGTAAACGCATGAAATAATAAATGAAAGCATTAATGGTATTCAGGCCTGTACCCAGGATTGGCTGGAAGGGGGCTTTCACAAGGTCAGAAAATTTCACCAAAAAATTGCAATGTTTTGGTGACATTTTGGTTATTTTGAGTAGGGAATTTATTAATAGCATAGCAAGAAATAGCATTAATGGATAAACTTCATTTAAATTCGAATAAATGAAGACTGTTTTTGATAGGATTTGCCAATCAGCCTTAGAGGAGTTTACTAGTATATTTCTGATATCCTGTAATTCTGTGTAATTCCATCTGGGTTATACGATCATTTTCCTTGTAAAGAAAAGTATTACATATTACATGTTGACATACATGTAAATTTTTCCCATTGGTCATCGGTTATGAATGGAATATTTGCCTGTACACTTTGCACTGTGTGCATACACATGACCAGACTCAAAAGCATGCAGGGGAAGACGTCTAGAAACTCACGAACACTCTTGACATCCTCGGTTGGATGACATCACTATTATACACCCTGAGCAATTTATACTGCTTTTATATTTTGTAAGAAAGAGCAGCAAAATCTGTTGACAATACAATCAGTGTATGTGGGAGAAGATGAAAGGAGTGTGATTTTGAAAACACTTATGGGCATTATTCAGGATAATACTGCACAATATTACCCTCATATTTTTTGCCTTCATGCAAATTGAAGTTGGACTCAATTTCAAGTGAAATGTGAGGATACCATAAGGTTAATTTTGGTTTAAATTATGGCTTAGTGAATTAATCAATATTGATTTTAATCAATATAAAATATAACTTGATAATGCTGCCATTATGAGGAGTATCATGATAATGCCTGAAGCTAGGGCTGGATGATATGACCTAAAAATAATATTGCAAATTTCTTAAGGAAAGGTAATATTTCTGATAAATGATGGCACTAGTGATATTCAGTTATCTGACGACATAAATGGCCATACTGTAATTGGGATACATTCATTCGTACATTCAGTGAGAGACATGGCCTGCATTTGATAAACCAGTTAGCTGCACTGGGGGGGGACAGCAGTGACAACCCGTTGATAGGTTGCTTGAACCCCCGACCTTCGGATCAGTATCCAGTACCCTACCACCGGACCACCACTGTCCCTAATTGTAATACAATTATATATATCACCCAGCTGTATGGTTTTATTTCCATTCCAAAACTGTGATGGATGCTAACTTTTTTACTAGCTTTGCACAATTCATTAAAACAACATTACAAACAACATGTGCATGTGTTCTGGCAGTGTGATCAAGGTCTTGCCATTTAGATGTGTTCGACTGTGAGTGCGAGTGCATGTAGGTTACCTGTAGTGTCGTGTATCTCTGATGGCCCTTTCACTTCCCAGTCTGTCACTCTCCTGCAGGTTGAAAGCATGCTCTTTGTATGGGTCCTCCCCTGCTTTCAGCTGTTTACTGGCTAAATAGGCTTTCTCATCAAAGCTGCCTAACAACTGAGCCTGCTGCTCAGCCCGTGGAGGATGGGTCACCTAAAATACAGAGATAGAAAGAGAGGAGGATAGAGTGACACAGAAAGGGAGAGAGATAAGCTGAAAGCACACAAAAGGAATTGGAAAACAAGAGCTATAGACACAGGAGCAGAGAGCAATTCTTCTGTTCATCACTCATCTTAAAGTAAAGAATGATATCAGTGCACTATGTATCTACATTCCAGTGCTGTTTTTACTGCAATACTTCCTTATAAACTTTCTCTTTGTTATTGACCCTCAGGAACCTCATGGACATGTCAAAGCCTTTCCAAAACCTTATTACCTCTAAGTCCACTTTGCTACATGACTCCGAGCAGATTAAAAATATATAAATAATGCACTGTACATGGCACTCAGGCAGCAATGAAATGTGATGCAATTTTTTTTTTTTAAATTTAAAAATTTTAATTGCTTTAAAAGGTACAGTGTGTAACATTTTGAAGGGTCTATTAGAAATTAAGTGCATTATCAATAAATAACTTTTAATTTATAAATTTGTATATATAATGATTAAAAAATATTTTGCGTTTTTGTGACCTTAGAATGAGCAATTTATATCTGGGGGATATATATGGGGAGTGGGTCCTCTTTCATGGAGGCTGCCATCTTGCAGAGCCATATATGTACAGAAGCCTAAAACGGACAGAGAACCCTGAATCATCAGCCCCAAAAACTGAAAAAAAAAAAAAAAAAAAAAAGAAGAAACAAGAACAGGGCAGAGGAAATAAAACACGGATAAACATCGGTATAGACATTCCCAGATGGAAATCGCTGATGAGGGAAAAAAAGCTTTTTGCTAGGTGAGTAATGTAGCCTGATGTACTGTAATCCCTCTTCCTCTCTCTCACCCCGTACATTAACAAGAGATTCTGCTAAAGGGAAAAATGTGTATCTGCAAACAATGTCTTTTTGCAGTGAACTGAAGTGTGCATGCAGCACAAGCCTTGCAACAGCAGCATATGTACTAACTGCTCTGAGTCTTGTCTACATTCATTCATTCATTCATTTTCTGAACCGCTTATTCCTAATTAGGGTCGCGGGGAGGCTGGCGCCCATCTCAG
>JAQMYF010000023.1:36306878-36323402 GCA_030014195.1 Neosilurus mollespiculum | reverse complement strand
GAACATGCAAACTCCACACAGAAACACCCGAGCTGGGAATCGAACCCAGGACCTTCTTGCTGTGAGGCGGATGTGCTGACCACTACGCCACCGTGCCGCCCGTATATTAAGATGAATTCATTATAATAACTTGTTTATAGAAGGGAATAAAAATGAGGTAACCAAACGCACAGTCTTACTCTCGACATGTAATGCACACCATTTAGAAACCGTAGGTTTAGAGAATATTTCAATAACACAAGAATATCATTAGTTGTTGTGTATGATTTGCTGACAGAAACAATGACAATTAGCTACAAAACAGCTAAGAAACAATTTATCTTGGCAGACACCGTTCAATTCACCAAGAGACGTAAGTTAAAAATCTGGAACACTTTTATTAATTTTATTTATTACCACAGTTATATAGTGGCATGTAAAATGTTACCACAGGGTTCCCATGTGTACATGTAGGCCAGTGGAACAGATGGACGGACACTTCCTGACGTTCAAAAAATACGCTTATCCGTTATCTTTGAGGCTTCGCTTGCCCTGCTTGGAGCTCAGCTACTGGGATGGCAAATTGGTTTGTCTGTAACTCTGATACTTTTAAAATAGTTTTTCTGTCCGTTCATAATTTCCAAATTAGCTGTAAACTCAAATTTTGGTCACATATGAGTTAAATTTACTCACTCATTTGCTGAATCATTTAATCCTAGTATTAGGGTTGTGGGGAGGATGGTGCCTACCTCAGTACACCCTAAACAGCTCATCAGACCATCACAGGATACCACGCACACTCACATTCACACCTACCGGCAACTTGGAAGAGCCAATTAGTCTAATGTGGATGTCGTTGGACTGTGGAAGGAAACTGGAGTACCCGGAGGAAACCCACGCAAGCACAGTGAGAACATGCAGAAACTCAATGCAGAAACGCTCCAAGACCAGGCTTCAAACCCAGGACATTCTTGCTTTGAGGCAGACGTGCTAACCACTACACCACCAAGCTGCCTCGAGTTAAAGTCTACCAAATAAAAATTTGTTTGCCGAAAGACAGGTAGATATTGTTGATTGGGGTTGGAACATCAGGGGGACTATTCAGTGATATATCCTCAGCCTGAGGCGAATAACTGTTTTAGTACACACTACACAGGAACATAAGAAAAGTGAACTTAATATTACACCTTTTATATATATATATATATATATACATTTACATTATAACATTAATAATTTACATTTTTAAAGCATGACACTGATCACACACACTCCATCACACCATGGTTTGAAACTCATATAAAGTTTTAGTATATAGTACATGGAAACATAAGGAAACTCTTTCAAAGTTTGTAAAAAAAAAAAAAAAAAAAAAATCTTTTTTATTTTGGAAAAGACACAGGACATATTGTGTAGATTTATTACCTGAGATGGCATTTTCTTGATTTTCTAGGATTTCAGAATCAGTGACTTAAGCAATTGTTGAGCTGTTGCCCACCATTTTGAATTCAAGCATTATACCAAGATTGTAAGGTGGATAATGTCCATTATCCTGAGATAGTGAACCAATCAGATGGTGCAGTTTCTGTGTAGTACATAGTAAAACTAATTGTATTGTATCATAACAGATTCAACAGTAATGTACCGGATATACTCAATCAATAGTTTTTTAATCATATTATATTGAACCCTGAGCTTAAGATTGTTCTGGGCACAAATTGGCATCTGAACAGACACAGGGACAAGTAGGAGGGTTTATGTGTATTCAGTGTTATCAGGGTTATTAGGTCATTTCATGGGAAGATGTGCGGTTCTTCTCCAGTCGTTTGCTTGCATGTTGTCCTTCTCTCTTCCTCTTCATCGAGTGTCTGTGTAAACGTTCAAACTTCTTTCCACTGCCCATGTAAAAGCAGCATTTTATATCTATTTTTTATATATAGTTTCTGATGACCTCCGGTAGAGCCTGTATACTCCCATTACATACAGTATATAGTGAGAGTGGTGGTCAGGTGTCCACAATTTTAAATTGTAGAGCAAGTTTACAATTTATATACCTTATACTATACGTTCATTTATTTTCAGTAACCAGTTTATTCTGATCAGGGCAGCACAGTGGTTAGCACATTCGCCTCACAGCAAGAAGGTCCTGGGTTGGAGTCCTTTGCTAGGGCGTTTGTATGTGGAGTTTGCATGTTCTCCCTGTGCTTGCGTGGGTTTCCTCCGGGCCGATGGTTGGGTGAGTTGTTCACGGTGTAACCCACCTTTGTTCAGTGTCAACTGAGATAGGCTCAAGCCTCGCCGTGACCCCAACAGGATTAAGCAGCTGTAAACACTTCTGTAAACTGTATCCTGTAAACACTGTATGCCAAAACATTGCAGGGAACCATGCATATACACATTAACACAGAAATGTATACCTAGGGACACCCAGTTCAATTTGCATGTTATTGGCCAGTGAGAGAACAGCAAAGAATCTGGAAGCAACCCACATGAACATTCCTCACTCCTCACCGAGAGTGACCCAGCTTCCAGGCTCACAAATAAGGGTTATATATATATTCCATGATTGTTTGTGTTCATTTTGTTTAGGGGTAAGTAAGGAGGATGTGATTATAAACTGTCATTACTTACTCAAGCTGTTTTATTCCTTTTCCTCCTAAAACACTGGGCTGTATAATCATCTGAAGAGTAATATCTTAATATATCAACTTTGATTAATTAAAGTAAATGGTAAACATAGCTAGTTGCACTGGTTTGATTGCATCTTGGTTTGTATAGAGTGAGCAGAGAACCTACTAATATGTTCATTCATTCATTCATTTTAATGAACTAATATATTAATATATTCATTCATGTTAAGGGTTGGAAGGAAGCTGGAGCCAATCTCACCTGGGTACCAGGGTACACCCTGTACCGCTCATCAGTCCATTGCAGGGCCTAATACAAAGTATTTAATGAAAATTATTAGTGGTAACTTTGGCATGTTTATATTCATCAGGTATAATACCAGGAGATTGTACAGTATATGTAAATTTCATTTGGATTTATTTTGGTATAAATGATAATTTCTCTGACAATGACTAATACCTCATAGACATTTCATCAGCTCCTGCACAAATAAGGTTTGCCAGTAAAAGTTAAACACTGAGAGCATGGTATAAATGAGGGGGTGAATCAGAATAAATGTCTGTTTAATCCAAGATGTGTTTAAGATATGAGAGAAATATAGTTGGATTTAAACATGGGTTGACTGTTTTCACTGACTCCAAAAGAAAATTCACTACTTTATTAGTGGACTGAGATAACTTTTGTGACCTTTGTATAATGATTTGGTGTATTCATTCATGCTGTATTTGGACAGTAAACATCCTTCCATTTAAGCTTAAAAGGACTCAAACAGAGGACCTTCTTGCTGTGAGGCGGACGTGCTAACCACTACATCACTGAGCCACCCCAGGCATACCATCTTTGGTTCATATTTTTAGGGACAGGAAAATAAATAGAAAAAGAATTGGCCATGAAAGATATTGACAGATAGTGAGTCCTTAACTGAGCCTTAAACATGCCCTGTACCATATCACACCAGCATCCTAGTCCCTCAGTGAACCATTCCTGACATTTCCGCATTAAAGTGTTGGGGGGGTGGAAAAAGCAGAACACAAAGATAGTATACATAAATCTTCTCTCTCTTTTTTGCTTTCAGAGACAAATTCCATACTTTCATGGAATTTCACTATGATAACAGTGGACACATCCGCTCTCTGTACTGCTGCTTCACTGCTAAAAACCTTTATTATTTGGTTAATTGTAGTGAATCTGATTATTAACGATGCAGCCTTACATGGAAATTATGACAAAAAAATGGCCATCATCACTTGCGTCAACACGTCCTAGGGCATCTTTTTTTAAGCTTGACATTGTAGTTTGTACAGGAACAGCAGTGTGAAAAGGAGACTAAAGTGAAGGATGGCTGGGCCAGTACAAAAAGGTCATTGTGAGTCTCTACAATCTTGTACGACTCTCTTGGGGTTTTTGGATAGCCTGAGAAAAAGTGAAAACTGGATGAATATACACTATCTATAAATGACAGTGAAGGATGTACTTAAAAGGGTGAGCAAATATCCTCTGCAGCTTGCAGTCAGTGAACAGTAGATCTAATGACATACTCTGAAAATGACAGACTGAGTGATGGCTAGTTTTGATTTGAAAGCTAGAAACAGAATTCAGGGCTGACCCAAAAACCCCTCCAACATTTCATAGGTAAATAAAAAAGGTTAAGGATAATCAAACCATTATTTGCACACATTACACTTAATTCATTCAGTTTTTATAGTTTGCCTTGGAGTTTGGTTTCACTAAAAGTTATTGTTATTTGTGACAGCCCTGAAAGATTGGGGACATGCCCAGGGTGTACTCAGCCTCTCAGCTGAAGTCAGCTAAGATTGGCTCCTGCCTACCCGTGACCCGCAATGGATAAGTGATATAGAAAATGGTTGGCTGGATGTAGTAGTGATGAATTCTGTACACTATGACAAGGCACATGAACAATGCGGCATCTGCAGTCCACTTTTCTCCACCTAGCAACGTTCCACTTGAAGGCTGGAGTACAGTACAATCCTTGAAACTTTCCCTGTTTACAAGACACTTCCAGGCCAAGAAGGCTCCAAGGACAGAACACAACACATGGGAGGGGGATCACATCTGATGGAGTGGAACAACAAAGCCATCTTTTACAGACTTCCTGCATGACGTTTACCAAAGTCACAGCTACCAAGATGATGCTGACTATCAAACACACAGCTCTATTACAGGGGTAATAGAGTACAGGCTTTTCTCTTTACTGTCCAAGTCTAGAGCAGCTGTCTCTAGAACAAGAACACCAACAGCAATATAATTTACACAAGCTAGGGTTGGAAAAGGCCATAGGAAAGCTCCAGTATTAAAAAGAAATAACAATACTAGCACAAGCTTGGAGTCAAAAGAAACTTTATCAGCTACTGAACTACTGTTCACTGATCACATTGACTTTGAGCAAACAATACACAAAGAAGTAAATTGAAATTACCTTTAGTAGATCTATGTTTGGGGAAGAGAACACATACACACCCCTGGGGAAGCTCTTACCTCTCTGCTCTTAGGTATGCGTAATGTGGTGTGGTTGCAAATAAATCATGGAGGGAATGTAACAGTAATTCAGCTTTTCATTTTTATTTATGTGAAAAAGCAGTTTGTGTCAATAGGTATTTGCCAGTTTTTATAATTATTTTAATTTTCATAGCATAACCTGCGTGGCATAATTATTCATGTTTGTTTTTTAAAAATGATGGTTTAACTTCTGGTTAAAAGGAAAAAAAAAAGTTTAGTTCAATCGAAATAAAACACAAATGTGAAATGAAAAGTTAAAGTACTTGCTCATTTGGTGAACCGTTTAATCCTATTACGGTTGCGGAGAGCCTGAAGTCTATCTAAGCCAACACTGGGCGAAGGTGGGGTACACCCTGAGCAACTCACTAGACCATCGCAGGGTTAACATGTACAACTATTCACAAGGGCAGTTGTGGCTTAGTGGTTAAGGTGAGGGATTACTGTTCCGAAGGTCAGCGGTTCAATCCCCACTATCACCACTGTTGGGCCCTTGAGCAAGTATAAAAAAATTATAATTGTAAGTCATGCTGGATAAGAGCGTCTGCCAAATGCTGTAAATTTGGAAGAGCCAATTAGCCTAATCCAATTGATAGGCCAATTGTCTTGGGATGGTGGGAGGAAACCAGAGTACCCAGCAAGCACAGGCAGAACATGCAAACGTCCCACAGAAAAGCCCAAGTCTGGTACCATATTGCTATATGACAGGCATGTGCTAACCACTACGCCACCCCAAAGTGAAATACATTATACACCCCCCCAAAACATATATATAAAAAAAAAAAAAAAAAAAAATACCCAGATACTTACACCACCACATTGCACATGACAGGATACATGTTTATTAGCATTAATGTAACCCCTCGTTCATATATATAAAGTACAATTTACACATTCTTTCAATTCAAACACCCCTCGAATTTAACACTGCCATATTTTCCTCTTGATAGCAACAGTCTTGGTCATGGTTGATCATAACAGAGGAAAGGGGGACGAATGAAGATGATACAAAATTAAACACATTCAACCACATATTTTAACAAGCAAGTGTGCTGGTGGCCCTGAAGGACTCCTTGTCACACGTGGGAAGATCAACATTTATAGCAACATCGATGTGTAATGATCCAATTTAATCATTAGTGCTTTATTTTCTTGCATCATCCATTAGAGAGAATAAATTAAAGCCATGTAGAAGCCAAAGTAGTGCCATGCTGCTGTAATCACAGAAGTAATGCCGTCGTTAGTGAGCCTGTTAATGTAGAGAATCGAAAAGGGGATGTTGTACTTTGCATAAAAAGTAACATATTAACTTATGATGTTAAGAAAACCCGTACAAAATGATTCAGACCAAAATGACAAAAAAAAAAAGGAGGTGGGGGTATGAGAAATTAGGGGGGTACTTTAATGTCTGGTTTCCCTTCTAAAGCCAAAACATCCTATATTGAATAAAGTGAAGCAGAGAGAGCAGGCGAGCTGACTCAGCATAACAGTCTGCATGTAAATGGGCTACAACCCAAAAACATAAATCACAGGGTCTTTTTTAAATTATTATTATTAGTATTATCCTTTACACACAACACATATGAAATAATTGGACAGAAACATGCTTGAAAACAGTAGTAGTAAATAAAATGAGTGGATGAGAGACAACTGTTCTCACAAGAAAGCATCATTCTACAGTATGTGTTGTTCATTGACTTAACTGTCTTCAAAGCTGCAGTGCAATAGCAATAATGTCTTCACTGTAAAAATGTATTCATTCATAAACATGTGCAGGGCTAAGAAGTCATCAGTCCAAAGTACCGTAACTTTTTTCCATGACCACATGTGTCTTTTACTTCACCAAAATCCCATTATTTTTTTAAAGACACATGGTGGCATTTCCTTCAGTTGTGCAGAACAAAACTCCTTAAATAAAAAGCTTTAGAGTAGCCGGAGGTGTATCAAGTGTATGCAGCAGGAACATCTCATTGCTCTGTGGGACACAAACTGCGGTCCTTGCAGCAAAAATAATGGACCACCACACCATTCGGATACCTGGCAAAGGCACTGTGCAAAAGGAGGACAAACAGGCATTATCTCAAGATCACCCTTGTTGACGTAATGACATGGATATAAAATAAAGCTTTCAAATGATACCAGATATACCTATTTCCAATCTTCTTCTTACACACCCGGCAGGTCTTCTCTTCAGTAATGACGCACTTTACCTGTTGATGAAAGATTCGCTCTTCTTGGACCTATAAACACCGGTGCAAGAATATTGTGTAGATAATATTAGTATTTAGGCACTGCCTAAAAGCGGAGCTCTGAAAATCTTTGCATTTGTAAGTTTTCAGAAATATGCATACGCAAAATAAGAGAATAAGCTGCGAAGTGCAAGTGCACAGTACAAGTGCAGACAACGGCGGTGCACGCTATATTTTTTCCCCAGCATTTTCTTGATGCCTGTGCAACAACAAAATTGAGCTCATAGCTTCATGACATTTGTATAAGTGTGGTGCTCCAGAGCTCCGCTAATAGTACAGAGACGATTTCATTTTTTAACATGCACCTAAAATATTTTCTGGATACTGTAGGAAAAAAGGATCATGCTCACTCTCGTTCTCTCACAAACACGCACACATACACTTTTTCACTAAACAGTGTGTGTACTTCACTCCAGTCACTTACCCGGAGGAACTCAGCCTGCAGCAGACTTTTGAGAACCTGGTCAAAGCGTTTCCTCTGGGCATTCTCCTCCAACACACTCTCGAGAAACACACGGATCTCTGTGATCTGAGTGTTCGCTGGAAGCAGGTTTATCGCCTGGCAGTTGGCAAAAATAATACAACAATGAACTCCTGCATTTCGTTTCTTGTATCGCATGATGTTACAGTGATGATACAGTAGGAATTAAAAAAAAACAACAACATTTGAGTAAATGTAAAGTCGACATTTTTCTGGTAAAATATGACCCACTCATGAATTAATCATCTATACCTTAAAATGTAGTCTTACAACTTCCAACTGGTTTAGTGCTAAAGCGTCACATTTGTTTTTTTCTAAGTATCACAAATTATTGAAGTTAGTGTTCATGTAGTAACTACGTGTTTTCTATCAAAGTGAAAAATGCTGGCGAGCTCCTTTAATTCAGCTGGATGAAGGGTAACTCTTTGTGGCTTGACACTGCACACATGTTGCGCACAGCTGGGAGTGACAATTAGACATCCAAAGTTGTGGTATGTTCCTGCACGTGGCCCTGCTGAGCCAGGCCTCTGGATGGCAGCCAGAGGTAATAAAAGCAACATCATATAAAACAAATGAGCAAGAGAGCATTTCAGGCCATATTCACGGTCTGTACTTTAAACTACACATACTGGGAACCAAATGCATTTAATGATTTTAGCAGTCATATCTTCTGGGCATCATTCAGTGTTTTAGTGTGTAGAGGCAGAGGACAAGAGGCAGCAACAATGGACACACTGGGAAATAAGAGTACTTTAGGATACTGTATGTGATGCTGCCTGAAAATGCCCCTACACAGAGTGATCATAATAACTGGGAAAATGGCAGACAGCAAAATTATTGCCCCAATAAAAAGGACTGGGGTGAACAGGAGGACAAGATAATGAGCTTCAGGGCCACAATAATAGTTTAAATTAAATTATGGAAAGAAAGACCCTCTCAAACATTCCATGAAGACTGATAAGGAGCAAAACCTGACTTACACCTGATGTTATCCTGGCTAGTAGGACTCTCACCTTAGTAGTGTTGAGCTTGCTGTGGTGCAGTTCAAGGACCTGTAGCGCTGCCTGAAGATTAGCCTGGGGCTCAGACAGCTCCATCTTAATAGGACCCAGACAGTGTGCATCTGGCGGGGACAGGTACATGCGCAAGAGAGACAGATACACCTGCACAGAGAACATAGCAGCAGTTTAACTCAGACACAGAGACTTGAAAAAAACTAAAGTTTAGGATCACTTTCAAGATTACGATCATGTGTATTTCACAAGATTTTCCAAAGTTCATTAAATCTTCCTGGAACAATCCTAAATTAATCAGTAGTTTTAATTATACAATGTTTGAAAATAGCTCCATAATATTTTTACAACACAAAATGCAGAGAAAAAAAATGATGTGTTGAAAGGAGATTAAACACATGCTCAAAAATAAAACAAATACAACATACAACTTTTTTTATCGTACAATATGTAAAACTATCTGTGTTTTCATAGACATACTCACATCTTTATTTCCATCGGCTGATTTGTCATAATGTCTGTGACAATACCTAAAGAGGGAAGTGTACACACTCTGTCACATAGGACTAAATAAATTAAGCTTGACTTGTAACTGATTTAAGTCACATAGAAAAAAGGTCCAACTTAGTTAAGCTGAGGAAGACAAATAGCCACAGACATACGGTGACACTGAGACACTTACTCCTCAGCCATGTACGTGTCTTTTAATATGTGCACATATATAAAGAGTGCCTGCTCATGTTTTCCCATGCGGCCCAGAAGCAGGGCTCGCTCTTCCAACAGACCTGAGAAAGAGGGAGACAAGGGCAAAAGAGACACTCATTAGAATTATTTTCTGGTGTGTTTTCATGCAGCAAAGAGGCTGAATGCAAAAGTACCATCAAATGGGAAGTCACTGATGAGAATTTCGGGCTCATAGCAGGACGAGATATCTAGGAATGACAATAGCTTGTTCCGGAACTCCCCAAGTTCTCCTTCCTCCTTCCCAGCAGCCACAGCTGGGACACCTAGTCAATGTTATAAAGGAGGATATACTGATAAACGCTTTATTTAAAAAAATATATATATATAAATAAGTAAACATACATATACAGTTACACACACACACACACACACACACACACACACACACACACACACACACACACACACACACACACACACACACACACACGGCCATGTAGGTTTGGATCTTTTTTCCTCCCTTAATAAAAAAACCTTCATTTAAAAACTACATTTTGTGTTTACTTGTAATGTCTTTGACTAATATTTAAATTTGTTTGATGATCTGAAACATTTAAGTGTGACAAACATGCAAAAAAAATGAGAAATCAGGAAAAGGGCAAACACTTTCACACCTTATTGACACTTTGTCCTACAGGTTATTCCATTATTTATGTCAGCAAACCATTTACATAAAAATACAATTCCTTAACTGTGACATAGAAAACAGTGTCACACGGAGAGCACAAAATTCTGCCAAGCCATAAAAATTAAGGTCAGCACCCCCTGTTGTGCCTGTTGTATTAGCACACTTCCAAAAAAAGGGTTTTGTTTTGACAGAATTCCCACCCATTACAAGCTATGGGGATTTGTTTTTGTTCGTTTCTTTAATCTGTGTTACATTTCGAGAGAAGTTTAACTGAAAAAGACAGCAGCAGCCAAAGTCCAATATCTGTAGTAACCCAAGCCTGTCAGAGGAGCACTTTATCTATCAGGAAGCCTACAGCTCTCACCCTCAGGCAGGGAGTTGAGGTACTCTTTCATCAGCCCTTGTACTCTCTCCAGGTACAGCTGGATCAGAACATTGTGAAACTCGGGACCAGTTTCCTCCCACACATGGATAATGTGCTCCAAATATGGGACTGCTAGCTCCTTAAACCCCTCCTTCAGGAAGTCTAATACCTTGTCTCTGGGTAGCATTTCTACCTCTGTAAGGTCTTCTGTGAAAATCTGTTGGCAATAAAAAAAGAAAAGACAGTGAATGAGCAGCTCCAGTGACATTTGACCTCATAGTCACACCCCATGTCCAAACATCATCCCCATTACATCACTCTCACAACTCAAATATAGCACACAAAAAGAGACAGTGAATCAATTTATTCATTATCCACGTCAGCCCAACACTGCATGGAGGTGATGTATGATCCCTAGACAAACTATTGGACCTCAAAAGGCAAATAATGCCAAGCCCTTAGTACAACCTTTTTTTTTCTTGCCATATCATGATGTTTGGGGGTGGCATGGTGGCTTATCGGTTAGCACATCCACCTCACAGCAAGAACGTCCTGGGTTCAAGACCTGTATTGCATGTCCTTGCTGTGCTTGTGTGGGTTTCCTCCAGGTACACTGGTTTCCAAAGACATGCACAGTAGGCTAATTGGCGGTTCCAAATTGCCCCTAGATGTGTGTGTTGGCCCTGCTATGGTCTGCCGAGTGATTAAGGGGTTATCCTACTTCCATTCTCTAGCCTCCCTACGAACCTAGTAGGATGAAGCCGTTCGGCAACTGAGTGATGTTTGGTTATGTTCATGAAATTTGCTAGAGTTCTTCTATTACAAACCATATTTCATTTTGATTATTACATTTTCTTCAAAATGTATTCAGCATGCAGGTAGGAGACTGAGTACACCAAACTGGTCATTATTGCACTACCAAGAACAATGACGCACCTTGGAAACAAAGTATTCACTGTACACAATTCTGAACCAATAGAGCCCTTACCTTGAGACCGTCCTCTGAACAAGTCTTTAGCACCCATGGGGAAAACTCAAAGATAATGCCAAGATTCTCTGCCCCTGGGAGGGAAAGCAAAGCACCGCAAACCATGAGTATAGATGAGGAGAGCATCCACAGAGTGAAAATAAAAGAATCACAGAATCAGTTCATGTGTATAGTGGTGAGAGATGTAGAAATATTTACCCAGTCTCTGCAGATACTGCACAGTCCTCTCATGACCCTTTAGAGGAGAATTAGCTTTAGTCGACTGATCCAACAGAACCTGCAGGGCTACAGATCACCGTTTTCATTAGATTACCACTCTTTCACAGACCACTTGAACCCTCTATAACTACTTGGTAAGACAAACACACTTTTTTTTTTCTATCTAGAAAGACTATTTTGACAGCAGTGCAAAAGCAACAGCACAGTAATGTGGCTAATTTTAACACATGAAAGAAGAAGGGGTGTGAGTGAACCAATATCACCAATCTTGTCTCTACTGCATTATATCACTAGAACAGTTTGCTACAGAAGCATAACTGAAACGAGCGGAATTGAATAAACATCAAGTACCGTTTAACGTCCAAATCACTTTGCCTTCGTAACAAATGTCAAGTCAACAATTTGTGGAGCCAGCAGGTTTGGACAGCAAAGTGAAAAAATCGTAGCCATTAGATACGAGAAATTCTGTACTCTGATTGACTAATCTACTACGAGGATATTAAGTCATATATTGTAACCTTAACATTACCATGGAAAAAATAAATATTTAGAAACGGCTGTGGCTGGTTATAAGCTAAAGTATTTCAGAATGATAAAAACATTCTTTATTTTCAAGAATCAGACAGGTAGTTTTTCTAGGACACCGGAAGTTGCGCTGATCATACACATACATACATACACACACACACACACATATATACACACACCACGTTTAATATGCATGGGTAAGATAAATGGATAAATCTGCTTATGCAGTTACATGGATTTGTGCAATTTATAAATAGTACAAATTGATGTAACTGCATAGGCAGATTTATCCATTTATCTTATCCATGCATATAAAACGTGGTGATGATAGTGATTTCTGTATATTCTCTAAAAGTAAAATCTCTTTTCAACTAAATTGAGAGAGATTTAAGTGACCTTAGTCCATGGCAACTGTGACCCAGACACCATTTGCTACAAAGATCTATACTTTCATCAAACTGCTGTTCCACAGTGCTAGGTTTTAGATTAAAAGTATAGACCTCCACAGTTACACAGTTATATTAGCTTTGTGGGACCATGTTTGTTTGTAAAAGGCAATTTTCACAGACTGTTCCAAAGCTTTTCGTTCTAATACACTGGTTTTGTCCCCTAGTTAATTCAAAACACACAACATGGCCACTCAAATATATTTATCTTCTTCCAAAATCTTTGCTGTCTGCATTCTGTCTGTAAGCATTTTTTTGATTTACTCAAGTCCAGGTACAAATATATAGTAGAGCTTTAACCAGTAAAGCTTTAGTGATGGTAATTTTACTCAGGCTAATACAAGAAGACTGTAGAAAAAAAAAGCCTAACGTGCATGTTTTTGGACAGTGCGAGGAAACTGGAATACCCCGATGAAACCCACACAAGCATGGGGATACAATGAAAACTCCATACAAAAATGCCCAAGCATGAGAATTGAACCCAGAACCTTTTTTTCTGTTAGGCAGACGTGCTAACCACTATGCCACAGTGTCGCCCTAGGCGAAGAATAATCTAACTAAAACCACTGGAATATTTCAGAGTTTTTAAAAAACTAAACTAAACTAAACAAACAAACAAACAAATAAATAAATAAAAATAGACCACAGGGGTCCAGACACTCCTGCTGAAAGGACCATTTCATATGCCAATATAGAACAAGCATACCAAGTTTAAAAGCCCTGCTTTCTACCCTCTTCTACATACATGAATTGCTAATGATTGGCTATTGGCTGGCAGCGTGCAATTTCTGTGATGGCCAAGGTTACACTTGGCTTAATCTTATAGGAGAAGTTATAGGTCCATCTCAACCCCGATCTTTTGTTTCTGCAGTGATGACCCAGTTTATATGTCTATAGGAATATTTATTCTGCATACATACAGAATGTGTATATTCTTCATCTGTAAATCATACAGTTTAAAAACACTGAGTTTTGTGTTAATGAGTGAATCCTGAGGATACTGCTGTGACTGCAATGTTAAATTTACCTTTACGATGTAAGCCCTTCTTCTCATAGAGGATAATGAGTTCACTGTACTTGTGGGCCTTCTTCAGCACATACTCACTCTCCTCCACATGACAATGATTGTTTTCTAGACGCAGAAGGGGTGACACCAAGGCCACGTTGGTCTAAAAACAAAACAAAGTAACAAGCTCTCTCACACAAGAATCTCACTTTGTTCTGTGGAACCCACAAGCCCTGTACAAACTATAAGCAAACAGTAATTGGGTCAATCTATGTGATATCACCGAAGGCCTCCTAACTGACCATCTCAGATTTTATTCAAATTTAGCATTTTTGAAAAATTGGGCATTTTTGACACCTTAATAAATATAGTTCACTTCAAGATACCACCTTCATATTTTGTACATTTGCTAATGAGGACATGCTCTTTCCAGTGGAATGATGCTGTTTTATGGTACAGCTTGGTACATGAGCAACATGCATTTGAAATTTTGGTGCAAAATTATTTTTTTGATATTCAATGCATTAGATCTCAGAAAATTTAATTTCATTAAGACGAACACTTAGTTTCCAAAAGAGTACTACAATATAAGAAATAAATACCAGAATTTGAAAGGTCTGACATGTTTAAATGTGGAGATACAGAGGGCCAAAACTGCGCTGAAGCACAAAACTGAAGTTCTAAAACTTCATTTGAGGCAGTTAAAGACATTTTTACCCTCCTAACAATTTTATACAGCTAGCTTAAATAGTTCAAAAGTTATGGCTTATGTAGCGCAATCCTATGGTAAAATACGAACCACGCCTCACAATTTCAAACCCCTGTATCTCAAAAACTAATAAAGATACGAAGCTGAAATTCTGCAGACTGGTTTTTGGGACGTGTAGCACTGATTTGTGAAAGTTTGAATTAAATATGAGATGGTAAGCTGGGAACCTTTTCTGAAATTTGGTGACCTGAGGTGGATTCACCCAATTCCAAAGTGACTTAGTGAAAAGTAAATCAGTCTGGTGCAAACAGAGTGCATGGACGTGGCCTTACATGGAGGTAGCACTTCAGCAGGGTGGTGTCTATGATCTGAAGAAGTTTCTTGCGGCTTTTGATGGTAGGTGTGCCTTCCATAAGCGGGGATGTGGTGGAGGGGTCAGAGTCATTCAGCTGCTTCACCAAATGACTGCGCTTCTATATAATTGAAATAAAGGACTGTTGGTAAAATTAAATTTAACAACAATGCCAACATCAGCAAGGTTTGTGTGGCCCTGTGGGAGTGTGAGCATGTGTGTATGCGGACCTGTGTTAGGTAGTCGATCAGGGCCAGGTGGGCCCTCTCCAGTTCCACTCCAGACAGTGTGGGCAAAGGATTGGGGTAATGCAGCTGTTTACGGTAATCAGAGGGCAGGAGGTCTGGGTACAGCCCAATCACATGAGTTGGATCTATAACAGAATATATCCCACATCATGAAATGTAACATTCCACTTCCTTTGCTCCTACTCTTTTAAAGACATAATTCCCTAGGACTTTTGCAGTGATTTATTAGGCTTTGGACAACCAACAATAGCATCACTTGACTTCACAATAGAACAGAACAAAACATCTTTCTCTGATGCAGCTTAGATTTCCATGTCAATGTTGCTAAACATATGGACTTGCTTTCAAAACAATGGTGCATACATGGCACACTGTGCATGACCTCATAAGGTTATTATAACTAGACATAACCTGTATGATGACTTGGGTTTAAACCCAAAAGATGTACAGGAGACAACAGATCATATATTTGTTTACTATTTCCAAAATAATAGTTTTATCTACCAAGCAGATGATTGTACTGATATACACCCACTCTTTACCTGTGCCCAGCTTGGCAAACACCTGCATGGAGTCATCAAAACGCTTCTGACAGAAGAGATTAAAGGCATACAAATTCTGAATATGGTGAATCTGCTGCTTTTTATCACCATCCGAATCATCCTTCATCTTCTGCTCAGGGAAAAAACAACAACAACAACAAGTTTATCAATAGATGCACTTCACATTAAATGCGTTTCCAGTACTAACAGAAATCTCAGAACGCATTAAATAACTGCAGGATGTTAGAGGTTAATAGTCTGTAATCACCAGTATATTTCAACGTACACCGATGGGCCATTAAAACATTCATGAAGTCTTAACACCACTTTAGTTGTTATACAGTAACAAATTTAAAAAAGAACATTAAGTGGTTAGAAAAGTGTTAGTGAAGGACTTGTCAGAGAAAGATGTCTGCAGTAGTTTAGCAGTGAAGGATTAACTCACCGCTAGCTGCAGAGCCAGCTCAAATTGCTTGTCCTGTAGGAGCTGCCGAATTTGGCTTGCTATGGAAACTGGCACAAGTCGCCAAACAAAATGGTTGCTGGCAACGTAAACAGTATTGGGCCTGGAATGAAAAAGCAACAGGAGCAAGAGAACATTAAATATGGTTAAGACTTCCAGTAATGCAATAACAGTGACTGACATTTGAATAAAGTTATTATAAACGTCTTTCCAAAGAAATGGCAATTTATTCAGAAAACCGTGAAACACATTTTTACGTGATCAGCAACACCTGCTAGTATTTAATTAATTTTCATTGTAACGTGGACAGCCAATGGGAGCTGAGCAGGTGGTCTGGATGGTAGTGCATATATATATATATATATATATGTGTGTGTGTGTGTGTGTGTGTGTGTGTGTGTGTGTGTGTGTGTGTGTGTGTGT
>JAQMYF010000023.1:36289680-36305475 GCA_030014195.1 Neosilurus mollespiculum | reverse complement strand
GTTCGCAACAATGGGTGATACCGGAGAACCCATGGCACATCCATGTTTTTGTTTGTAGAAACCATCTTTATATTTAACGTATGTGGTGGAAAGGCAGAGGTCCAACAGGTCGCAAATCTGGTCTGGAGTGAAACTGGTCCTGTTGTTCAAGGATCTGTCTTGTTTCAGTCTGTTTCTGACAGTCTCCACTGCTTCCCCTGTCAGAATGCTGGTAAAAAATGAGGTGACATCAAATGAGACAATAGTCTCTCCGGGAGCCAGCTTAAATTGCTGAACTTGCTTAGCGAAATCTGTGGAGTTCTGGATGTGGTGCAGCGTGTTTCCTACTAGTGGTGCAAAGATGGTAGTGAGGTGTTTGGCGATGTTGTAGGTGACTAATTTAATGCTGCTGATGATGGGTCTGAGTGGTGCTCCTTCTTTGTGTATCTTGGGGAGTCCATATATGCACGGAGCGGCCTCTCCAGGATACAATCTGTAGTACAATCTTATCATACATGGTTTGATTATCATGCCAATCTTATAGTTACCTCACCATGTGATATATTGCCCCTATGACTCCAGACTTTCATGCGAGACATGGAGTGAATGCGTATGAGATGGAGATTCTAATATGAACACGCCCTGAATGTCTTACCCTGCAGAGGTGATGAAGCGTGGCCTCTGTAACTCCACACTCTGCACCAACAACCTCGGTTCAAAGGTGCGAATCTCCACATACCGCGGCAGCACAGCTATAATGTAAGGAGGCTGGTGCTCTGAAGGTGAAAAAAAAACAAAACAGTGTATTGAATTAGACAGATTAAGAATATTATTAGGTATAATACAAGTATGGACTCGTGTAACATAGCACATATAATGAAAAAATAAATATGTATGATTTAAATGTTGGCAGTAAAGGAGAATTATGAAATGCAAAGAAAAAAACCCCGAAAACACCCTGGGAAACATGTTTGAGTTTGCAAGTAACATGGAGGCATACTGTGAATATAAAATTCCCTCAGTCCCATGGGGCAGAAAATCCATTAGAAGCCAGGAATGGGCAGATCTCCAATCACAATGTAATGCATGCTTCAGAGAGATCTGGAGATTTTTAAAGAGCTTTTCCACATACTGTGACGAAAAAACATTTTGGTTGACTTTTAACTCTCCTGTATGATCCACAATTCAGTGGGGAAATTACACCAAATGTAATTCAGCTTGAATAATTCATGTTCCTGTTCTTTTTCCTTCAGGGTGAATTCACTTCACTGCTGAAAAATCCAACTTGGCCTGAGTAGTTAGCAGCTGATGGAAGATGGAAATAGTTGGTAAATTACTGCTACTCATACAAAAAAAAACTTAACTGATCAGCTCAGAGTTTTGGAAGCTGGGACCTGGTCAGCTTACACTGGATTTTTCAGAAGGATGGTTTTAATAAATGCCTTTATTACTGCATTATTGTTTAATTCAGATATAAATCAAAATACTTTGTAAGTAGCAGTAATTCAGAAAGTGTCTCTATACCAGCAATCAGCTGTGTTTTAAACAGCTGGTAGCTGCTCAGACCAAAGTGAAGTTCAACAGGGTTTAAGATTTGGCAACAAAATACAAACACGGGTTCAAGTCGAGAGCACTTCTGTGAGAAATTTGCATGTTTTCCCTCTGCGTGGGTTTCATCCGAGCACTCCGGTTTCCTCCCACAGTCCAAAAGACATGCACATTAGGTGAACCAGCTGTTCCAAATTGCCCCTAGGTACAAATGTGAATGATTGTGTGTGTGTGTGTGTGTGTGTGTGTGCGTCAGCCCTGTGATGGCCTGGCAGGCTGTTCATGGCGTACCGTGCCTTTGCCCAGTGTTGGTAGAGATAGGCACTAGCCTCCCTGCAACTCTAATAGGATTAATTGGTTGGGCAAATGAATAAATTAACACAAACATAACATAGCAGTAAAACATACTCAGCTTTTTAAAATTACCAGCAGTTTTTTTAGTCACATATCCAGAAAGACATTAGTTTCAGTGATTTAAAAACTATTTTAAATAATTCGGACACCCTGAGCAAGCAACACACTTGCAGGTAAAGTGTGGCTTGAAGTGTGAATTCCTCCTAGGTGTACTCTAAAATTGTTTTGTATAATACATTTCAGTAATGCATAGTGTTTACCATGCCAACCCCAAACTCCTACACCTTAAAACTACTATATTTATAAATAATTCCACATACTGTGACACAACAAAATCGAGGAAGATGTCGAGGGGACTATTTAATTCAGAGACATACACAGACCATGAGGAGAATAACTGTTTTAGTATTTACTACACAGGAACATTAAAAAAACATTTTGATGAGCAGTATATCTCAAAAGACTTTCTTGCACCTACATGTTTCAGGGGTAGTAGTGTGTATAGCTAATTGGTGGATTACGGGTGAAAATCTACAACTGACTAGAAAACAGGAAACAGACAGATAAAAACAATAGTTTTTTCCCCATATCAATGAACAGGGAACAAGGTTGTAGCACATCTGCATCATACCCATTGCAACAGGGATGTCAGTCCAGTTAAGGGCGCACTTCTGCGTGCAGATTCCTTCCTCATTCAAAACCACAGTTAGGTCATCCTGACCTACGGCTACCTTCCCATCAGCCAATGGGGCAACCAGTGGCTCCAACTGCTTCCCTGTTGGGAACAACTCTTTAATGGAGCCACGTCCATCCATCTAGAAAATAAATAAATATAGATAAATAATAATATAGGTATTAATGTAATGTAAGCGTCTTTATTGTGTCCCAGGTTGAGCTCTGGAAATTATTTGTATAACTTGAATATATAGACACATGATAAATTAAAGGAGGGGAATACAACTGTGTTGTATTAGAGCTTTGTTATGTTGTGGGGCATTTTGACACCATGTTTTGGTTTCATATGTCCCCTTATAGAGAAGGGTCACTGCAATTAAATCAAGCTTAAATGTCCACATCCACAGAGCCTGATGTTTGATGATGACGCTCACAGAATAGAATATGAATATAAAAGGTTGACTGTTACATGCTATCCCCTGATCACCAGACCTCAACCTGAATGAACGATTTTGGGGTTTTGAGCTGACATTTTAGACGGTGCTCCCCACCACAGTCATCCAAACAAATGAGGAAGAATTATTGGTCTGCCTTCAGAACAGTTCCAGAGACCTTCAAAAACAAAGTGAATCTGTTCTGAGAGCCTAATATTTTAAAAAGATGCATAATAATAATAATGCCCTGTGATGGCCTGGCGAGCTGTCCAGGGTGTACACTGCCCTCACCCAGAGTCGGCTGAGATGGCGCCAGCCTCCCCGCGACCCTAATTACGATTAAGCGGTTCAGAAAATGAATGAATGAATAATGACAATAATAATAATTATGATTATTATCATCATCATCTTTTTCTCTCTCACCCTTCTATGGTTTCAACCTACCCGAAGCAGATAGTAGTCCCGCTTGAAACCCACACATATGGAATTTTCACACCAAGCCATGGACTTTGGAATATCAGGAACTGCAAAATCTCCCTGAGTCACAAAAGATATACATGTTCTTAAATAAAGCAACTCTTTACATATGAAGACATTAATTAAACCACACAGAGTTTGACTGTCACCAACAAACCTGTAATTCATGAAACTCTCTGTCCTTCCAGTAATACAGCTGAAGTTTCTTCTTGACTGCAACACACATTCGCAAATTTGCTTCACCTGGACTAGACTGCTAAAACAGGGGAAGAAAGGACATGCTCAACCAGGGTCAGACAAATGTGGATAACAGCAAACAGCAGTAATGGCTCATTTAATTTTACTGTGCAATATTAAAAAAATTATATTGACTATTAGTTCATTTGAATCACTTGGATCTCCTTCTTAAAATGACAAGATACATATTTAAAAGTATTAATTGAGCAATAAAAATATGATAAATATGATAATGAAGGGGAATGGCTTAAAGTGTGTATTTTGTGTTGTAATAATGAATCAATTTCGTTTTTTGCACCTGCAGGTCACAGGCAAAGAGTGTTGCCCCTTTGGCCTTTATTACCACGGTGATCTGCTGAAATGTGAGTAAGTCATGGACATGGATGTTATTCTCTGGAAAAAAAAAAGCCAACACAAAGTGATAATTAAGACAATGCATACAGCACTCACATGTTCCACAATTTAAGTGTGGAAAGTCCACAAACCTTATAAAGTAACTGGTAAGGGTCTAAAAAATTAATTAACAAAGGAAAAGGCTTACCCAAGAGACAGACCAAAATCTTGTACTGGGATACAACATAGAGCTGATGGCAGAAAAAGAATAATGAGCTGAGAGACATCACACTAAGCCTTGTGAAACACTAGCGGGGATGAAAAGATTTAAAATACAGCAAGAAATGAACTCAAAGTAACACATACAATTTTTCTTTCTTGTTTCATGAATGAGTGCTCATGACTTTAAGCCTTCAGGGAAATAAAAATCTAGAAATAAACTGATTAAATGTAACCATATCTCTCCATTATTACAAAATAAATTATTTCGGTGACTCAGACAGATGTCAGTGCATACCTGTTGGATCTTCTTGGAGAAGTTCTTGTTGGATTTCTCTAGCGTTACCTCAAATCTGTTTGTACCTGTAAGCCGTGAGGAATCCATGAAATAAAACCGATACATAACGTACAGGGGAAGAATTTCAACAACAAATTTCAACCAACCTGCATCCTTCTTGATTCTGTAGAGGAGGAGATGACCAGGTTTAGTCCCCACCAGGAGCCAATCCTCTGAATAAAGAATAATTAATTTAAAATTTCAGATAACATCAGGCCAGAGCATCAGTGAATTTACAACCCATGGGCCACTGTTTACTACAACAAAAGTATAATAACTGCAGCCTTGGACTGTCACGATTTGAAAAGGCCTTTGATTTGAAATCGATAGGCACTAAATAAAAGTACATTCCCATACTGAGTATAACTAGGCAGCTAATTAGTTCAGGCTTTGGGCCACTGATCTGAAGATGATGAGTTCAAATCCCAGAGAGATTGATGCAGGCAGCATATTGCCGTAGTGGTAAGCACATCCGCCTCACAGCAAGAAGGTCCTGAGTTTGAGTCCCGGGCTTGGTAAGGGTGTTTCTGTGTGGAATGTGCATGTTCTTCCTGTGCTTGCGTGGGTTTCCTCCGGGTACTGTGGTTTCCCTCCACAGTCCAAAGACATGTACATTAGACTAAAGGGCTGTTTCAAGTTGTAGATGTGGATGTGAGTGTGAATGGCTGTGTGTGTGTGTGTGTGTGTGTGTGTGTGTGTATTGCTCTTCAGTGGTCTAGCAAGCAGTTCAGGGTGTATCCCACCTTTGCCCAGTGTTGCTTGAGATGGGCACAGCCTCCCCGTGACCCTAATAGCAGGATTAAGCAGTTCAGCAAATAATAAAGAGAGTGAGTGAGAGAGAGAGATAAGTTGGTACTGATCGATCTAATTCTCTGCTAGTCAACATCACAACTTTAAAGAAGCCCATTCATTCAACAGGCATAATAAACAAACATGAAATACAGTGATATCTCTTGGAAATAATATACAAAGTATTTCTGAAATCATTTGCTTGCTTCTTGTAAATAAGTGGCAATGATCCTTGTAATGTGTGTGAAGATATTAGTAAACATCACTTTTATATATATATATATATATATATATATATATATATAAATAAATTTCTTTTGAAATTGTATTCCTTCTTCAGTTTCTTACTAATGTGCAAAATCGTTCCTCTAATCATGTCTTATCACTGTAAACAGATACAGAACCAAAACAAGATGCAAAACAGATGAATAAAACGTACTAAGCCTGAGAACTAGGATGGTTTCACCAGGAAACCTTTGTATTCAGCCAAAATGAACCGGTAATGCAAAAACAAAGCTTTTAATCTCCAGATGTTCGACTTGGTTATAAACAGGATGACATCTGAAGGGTTAGTGGGTGTTTCACCGAAAATGGAGAAGTCGGATTTATAGCAAGTTATATTTACACACTCACACACACTCTCACACACGATCTTAATGCTGTTGTGAAGGATGTGAAACTGAGATTAAAACACACGTGATCAGGTGATACTCACCCCAGGCCGCCAGGCAGTCGATCTGGAGGGGCAATTTCTCCAAAATAGGCACAGGCTCGTAGGCGTCATGCATTATGATGACTCATAGAACACTATTCAATTACTTTAACTTATATTATAACGAAATACAACTGAGAGTAAATATATAATTGGATGTTTTGCCAGCGTCTGCACACTGGGAAGCTAGTAACTCCAAAACAACTCACCAAGCTAGCTCGCTAAGTACAATTACAGCTAAATTATCTACACATTACACAAATAACACGACTTCAGTTCAAGTAGTTAAGGTCTACACCATCGCCCCGTGTTCTCCTGTTGCTTAAAAGAAGTGAAATGTCTCCAAAAGTGTCCCGATAAACGGAAACAGTCCGAGTGTGCTAATCTCTCCGCCTGCCATGGCGCGTCGTCGCTGTCAACAAGCTGCTGTTGCTGCTCTGTTTATAACAAACACACTAATTTAACCGAATTAATTTAATTCATCCCATCTTTTTGACACAGTGCTGTCCGTGTTAGCCTCCGGTGTAGCTGACCATGTCCACACATTTTTAAAAAGCCCATCAGACTGGTAAAGTTTCAGTACTGACAGGTCTCTAGCCTGCTAGCTAACTGCACACGCCACTGTCTGCTTAAAAAAAAGAGAAAACAATCCATGAACTTCCGGGATACTTCTCCCTGCGTGACAAACACGTGATCTGCGTCATCCGTCACAAGGCAAGGGTGGAGTTTAGTGTTCCTCATTCGGATGGACTTCTGTTGGTTCCTGAAACCTTACTGTTTACCATTAATTTACAGATTATGCATAGTTAAATATAAATCAGTGTGGACTGTCATATTCATGTGAGGCAGAATCTAATACTTTTTTATTTCTAAACCCACAGACCCCAATCCAGCCAGATTGTGTGAAATGTAGATTCATTCTTTATATCATCCATCCATCCATTTGCTGAACCGATTAATCCTAAGGCGAGGGTACACCCTGAACAGCCTGCCAGTCCATCCCGGGGCCAACACTCACACTCACCTAAGGGCAATTTTGAACAGCAATTTATCCTAATATGCACGTATACAGACTGTGAGAGGAAACCGGTATACCCGGAGAAAACCCAGCAAACTCCACATGGAAACAGTCTCGCCGAGCCCGGGACCTTGAACCCTGGACCTTCTTGCTGTGAGGCGAATGTTCTTACCACTTCACCAACGTGCCATTCCCAACTTTATATCATATAAACAGAACTTTACCTTATATTTACATTTACTCTATTTGGCAGACTCTCTTATCCAGATCGACTTACATTTGATCTCATTGAGCAGATGGGGGTTAAAGGCTTTGCTCAAAGGCCCAACAACGGCAGATTGGTGGGACTGGGGCTTGAAATTTCAATCTTCTTATTAGTATAATTTTATACTAATTAGTATATATCGTCACTACGTTTATAATCATATATTTTTATATTTATATTCGACTTTTAACTATTGGTAGTCCTTCAAATAGTTACTGTTATTGATCTCTTTTTTCTCTTCTTGATATTGAAAGGTTTTTTTTAATTCTTCTTCAAATATAGGACACTCGTAACAAGCATTTCACTACATATTGTACTGTGTATGAATTTGTATGTGACAAATAAATTAGAAATTTGAATTTGAATAGTATCCCAGGGCCTAAACCACTGAGCAGCCAATTCCTTTATTTCCTAGTTATGTTATACATGCTGTTAGAGTAGATTACTGGGTTTTAATATATGCGCTATAAACAAGAATCAAAATTGAAGAACTATAAGGATAGCAAACATGAGGCTGTAAAAGGTTAGAGCTTAAAAATATAATGTATAAAGGATTCAGTTTCAAATCCCAAGACTGTCTCAGCTTAAATATCAGTAATAATGTAGTGTCTGACATATTTGCACCACACACTTCCACTGTAGTATCATTGCTTTGCTGAAAATAATATTTGGTCAGTATTGTCTCTTGGGCGGCACAGTGGAGTAATAGTTAGCATGACCTTCTCACAGCAAAAAGGTCCTGGGTTCGAGTCCCAGGCTTGGTGAGGGCGTGAGGACTGTGTGTGTTTTCCCTGTGCTTGTGTGAGTTTCCACCGAGTACTCTGGTTTCCTCCCTCGGTCCAAAGACTTGCACATTAGGCTAAAGGGATGTTCCAAATTGCCCCTAGGTGTGAGTGGTTGTGTGTAATGCCCTGGTATGGATTTGTGAGCTGTTCAGGATGTACCCCACTCCCAGAGTAGACAAATATTTAGAGGTTCTAAAAATTCAATGACTTTAAAAAAAATTATAGATTATTGAAAACTGGTTTCTTGAGGATATGCTGTACATAATTGCTGCTAATAGATCATACAAAATGTTACATACTGTACTTTTAATATAGTGGGCTGAAAGCTTGAATTGGTTTACTCCTCAATTGTGAATTCCTTTGACCAAATTAATAAATGTAAATGATTACAAGAAAAAACAGAGGTAAAGAATGAAGCAATTTATTATTATTATTATTATTATTATTATTATTATTATTCAATATTTCAGTCACACACTGACACTTAAAGAGAGAACTTATGGTCTTATTCTTGAAATTAAAAGCAAAGCCAAGTTGTTCCAACTCACCTTATTTTTAGCTCAAAAGAAAAAAGATTGAAGTAATTTTATAAGTTTTCACAGTTGAAAGACGTAAACAGGATTGCAACTGTTCTTTAGGTGACTAAAAACGTCAATGAAGGATATTTTCAGGCTGTCAGTAAGAATATTAATACAACCTACGTTGGCTTTTCCTTTCATTTGCCACCTGTTTGCAGCTAAGGCAGTAAAATATAAAAAAGTCCATATTGACAAATACTTTAAAACACAAAATAATTTGCTCTGTTGTGTAAAATATCTATACATAAGCTTTTTTAAATGAACAATGAATAGGCGTAATATATTTTTTTAATTACCTGAATTGTAGCTAAATAATGAAGGCAATTTGTGAGAATGTTGTACAACCTTGGCCAAAAATCTCATACAATAACATGTAAGCAGAGTATATTGCTAACAATACTGTATTTTTAGCTGAAGAGTTTTTAAGTTGTTATAGCATTTTCATGATCTGTGGTATTCCTTCTGGTGTATGAAACATATCTCTAGTCAGTTACTTAATTAGACTTTTATTTCTTATATTCTACATTTGTTTATAGACATTTGTTTGCCTCAATATTTTCAAGATTTATTCACTGCTGCATGTATGTATTGAAGAATAAGCCTGAGTGTGCTGTAAAATACACTGCCTGACAAAACAAAAGAAAAAAAGACTTCAACACTTTAATATTTTGTTGGACCACCTTCACCCTTGATTACAACACGTAATCGGCATGTAATCTTCTCCAGAACATTCCATAGACTTTCAATATGGTTAAGATCAGGACTCTGTGGTGCCAGTTCATGTGTGAAAATGATTCCTCATGCTCCCTGAACCACTCTTACTATTTGAGCCCAATTTTATCTGTGCCATCAGGGGAAAAAAAAGTCCATTGATGGGATAACCATCAATTCATTCAGTACATTCAGGCCATCAGCTGACCTCATTTTAACACATAACGCTGATAAGCCTTGACCTGACCAGCTGAAGCCAACAATGCCATTGTGAATGTGCAATTTAACTTTTTTTCTTTTTTTTTTTGGCAGGGCAGTGTATAAAAAAATAGCAATTTTACTAAGACGGGAGGTTCTACAGTTAATAACAGCAGCCTACATAACTCTAGCATTCATAGGCTTCCATCAGTAATAGCTGAATTATTACAGTTATATCTCATTTAAAGTCTCAGTGCATGTCTAACGAATGGCTGCAATGCCTTCTTAAAATAAGTGGAATGTAGAACTTGAATGTCAGTAGTTACCAAAATGAGAAATTAAGAAAAGTAATTACCAGAACCTTTATTTGAAGCTCCACAACTGTCCGAATAAGACCCAGGCCCACTTTTTGTGCTCATATAAATAAAATATAAATATTTGCTTCAAGTCATTGGACTTAACTGAATCATATTTTATATTATTGAGAAAGTCCTTGGCGACACCGATGAAATAACATTCATGACTCTTTTGCCAGTGTCCTAATCCATCTTGGACCTCTCCAACTTGGTTTTGAGAAGTTCCTGACAGTAGGAAAAGAAAAAAAAAAACAACAACTAAAAAAGCATAATTTGTGCAATGACTCTCCTTATGTGATCAATAGCTCGTAAGCTTACGACAGATAAAAATATAATGATTTACACAACACACAGAAAAGATTATTCACTCTACCTCTTCATCATCCAACATCACCGGCAAAGCTCTATATATTAAAAAAAGACACGCAAACCAGCATGAACAAAACCACCAAAAAACATGTACAGTGCTGCAAGAAAGCTTTAGAACTGAAGCTAATGATGCAGTTCAGGCTACTGTAACCCTTACTAAAACATGTTCAAATGAAACCCAAATCAAACAAGCAATTATGACTTAAACCCTGGGTTTACACTGGGGCACGATGCTCGTGACCTCCGCAGTTCAAAAAAGCATGGAGCTACAGGATTTATGATCATGCTTGGAGCACAATTGGGATATAAAAAGGAGGCAGTGTGCATCCAAGAGACGAAACTTGAAGGAATCATGTTCCCAATCGATGGTGCTTCAAGATCTGTTACGTTCTGTTAAGCTCTATTGCACTCTATGATTCCAACGTTCTGATTTGACAATTGGCGTCAAATCATAATGCATCGTAATAATAATTATAATCATCATCATCACAAATCCCACAGGATCATCATGAGTCCACTAAGTTCCCTCAAGATCATCATGAATCCACCAAGTTCCTTCAAGATCATCACGAATCCATTAAGTTCCCTCAATATCATCACGAATCCACTAAGTTCCCTCAATATCATCACAAATCCATTAAGTTCCCTCAAGATCATTACGAATCCACTAAGTTCCCTCAAGATCATCACGAATCCATTAAGTTCCCTCAATATCATCACGAATCCACTAAGTTCCCTCAATATCATCACGAATCCACTAAGTTCCCTCAAGATCATCACGAATCCACTAAGTTCCCTCAAGATCATCACGAATCCACTAAGTTCCTTCAAGATCATCACGAATCCATTAAGTTCCCTCAAGATCATCACGAATCCACTAAGTTCCCTCAAGATCATCACGAATCCATTAAGTTCCTTCAAGATCATCACGAATCCATTAAGTTCCTTCAAGATCATCACGAATCCACTAAGTTCCCTCAAGATCATCACGAATTCACCAAGTTCCCTCAAGATCATCACGAATCCACCAAGTTCCCCCAAGATCATCACGAATCCACCAAGTTCCCCCAAGATCATCACGAATACACTAAGTTCCCTCAAGATTATCACGAATCCATTAAGTTCCCACAAGATCATCACAAATCCATTAAGTTCCCTCAAGATCATCATGAATCCACCAAGTTTCCCCAAGATCATCAGGAATCCACCAAGTTTCCCCAAGATCATCACGATTTGATCCCTCAACCCACCACTCTCATCACAATTTGATCCCACGACCCTCACACTCCTCACGATTCTCTCAAATCATGGAGATCATGGACATCTTGCCCTAGTGTAAACCCAGAGTAAACAATCTATGCAGATAAAAATAAAATGCATTTTTTGTGAAAGAATGCAAAGAGAGGAAAAGTAGCAAACTAGTCAGTATTCTTTTCTCTCCTAGCTTTATCTTGGTAATAGAATACTACTTATTAAGATTATTAATACTCACACATCAACTACAGTTGTAGGTATGTTCTCTTCCACCCATTTCAGGTCTTCATCCTGCGAGCTCTACAGGACATGCATATCAGGATTTAATGTCAACACACTAATTATCGCAAATGGGGCTCCCGGGTGGCGCATCGACAAGGTTTGCGACTATCAACCCCGAGATCGCAAGTTCGAATCCGGATTGATGCCACAGCCATCCGTGACCGGGAGTCCATGGGAGCTAATTGGCCGAGCTCTCACGGGAGGGAGGGATGGCATACACTCACTTCCCTGTCGCTCACAGCGATCACCAGCCAATCATGGGTGTCTGTGAGCTCATTCGTACGAGGGGGCGTATAGCGCTTTCCCTCCGAGTGTGTTAGGCCACCCCCAAATACGCATGCGAAACAGTTCGAAAAGAGGCGGGCGGTAGCATCGCACGTCACGGAGGGGGCATGTGCTTGCTTACACCCCTCCCTGGTCGGTGGTGGTTGTGTGATAGGGAAGGCAAAAAGTTGATGGGTGAGAATTGGATACGACTGAAATTAGGGGAGAAAAATGGGGGAAAATCAAAAACACCGAATTATCGTAAATGATTAAGCCACCAAGATGAAATTATTCAACATGAAATTATGATTTCATCATTCAAAATTCATCTGAAGGGTTTTACACACAATATATTCATATACAATGCACACTAATCAACCTGATATGTAATTTAATATCACATTCTCACCTCTTTACTAAAGAGTTTCTGACTGGAGTTTGCTTCAGACTTTGTGCCTCTCATTTTCATTCCCTCTGAAAACAAAACACGCAACAAGATCACAATGAACCAGGCTTCCAAATAACTATTTACCTAATTTAACTTCAGCAATGTTTACTTTCCTCACTGTTCGATACAACAGCAATAAACACAAGTTTAGAAGTCATTATTTTACCGTTTATCTCATCAGTCAAACTTCACATTACACAAAAAAATGGAAAAATGTGACCTCACTGAATTTAACTGTGGCATGACTGTTAGTGGCAGACTGATTGGTCTGAGTATTTCAGGAACTGTTAACCTATTAGAATTTTTATATACTAGTCTATGGTGCGGGGGGCACGATTGCATAGTGGTTACCACATCCGCCTCACGGCAAGAAGGTCCTGCATTTGAGTCCTGGGTTTCTTTGTGGAGTTTGCATGATCTCCCAATGCTTGTGTGGATTTCCTCAAATTGCCTCTAGGTGTGAGCGTGAGTGTGAATGGTTGTGTGTGTGTTGCCCTGTGACGCTCTGGTGTACTGTTTGGAACGTACCACACCTTCACACAGTGTCGGCTGAAATATACCTCCTTGCGATCCAAATAGTAGGATTAAGCGGCTCGGAAAATAAGTGAGTGATGATAAAGAGTGTACAGTACATACACAGAAAGGTGTAACTATATAAACAGACATGCAAAAAAGCCACTAAGAGAACACTTTTTTGGTGGAAAAACCTTGCTGATCCAAGAGGTCAGACTAGATTGAGGTCATGGGAAGGTTACAGTAACACAAATAACAGCTTTTGGTGAGCGAAAAAGCTTCACAATATGCACAAATCATTAAACCTTGAAGGAAAGGACTATAACGTCCCTATACAGAAAGCCAAGAATAGAAACCTGATACTGCAATGTACACAGGCAGAGTTTTAAAAATAACACCTGGTCTTTTTCAGTTTTCAGCTGCCCAGGTTTCTGTGAGCATGCACCCAGTATAGCCTCAGATCTTTGATAATATATCATGGTTGTAAATGTATTTTTTTTTTTGGTTTGTTGTTTTTGTTGTTAGCTGAAGATCTTTATCAATATTAAGTCCTTACCAAAGGCTTCGTTTAGCATGGGCTCCTTTGCATCTTCATCATCATCCTCCTCTTCATCAATGAGTGCAGAATGAGAAAATCTAAACAGAGAAAATTTTTATTTATTTAAAGACACACACACACACACACACACACACACACACACACACACTCATACCGCCATCCAGTACTAGCTACATCTATCCCATTCTGTATATTCTTCTAACCTCTGACTATTGACAGAGGGTCGTAGCAGCACCATGATGACCAGCAAGATGGTGGAGAAGAGAAGCCTCCAGAAAGCATCATCCACCCACAGGTCTTTCCAGCCCTGCCAAACCCAGAACATGTCATACTCAGTAACAGAAAGACACAACACAGTTTGTTAATATGACAGCCAAATAGATGTGTTACTCACTGACTGACAGTCCACAAATTTGAACTGTCTGGTTGTCCATATGATGAAAATGATTGACGCTGCACATGTAAAGAGAACGTACAGTATAATATACAGTATACCTCATTTTAACTTGCTGACACTTGCACACACAGAAATGCATCTCACCCAGCACGGCAAAGACGAGTGTGTTGGTGAAGTGCTGGTATAATGAGAGCTTGACCACATTTCTGCGCATCTTCAGGAGCCGAGTTGTTTGAGACAGACTGATAAAAACGTGCGATTCTCCAGTTAAGGACTCTTGAATGACAAGTACGTTCGCGTACATTTGAATAGATGTCGAAACAAAAGGTAAAACAGACAAAAATTGAGAGAATGTATTTCTAATTGGGAGAACTCTTCAGAATGACTGGCTGTCCACACTTCTGTGTATATTCAAAGGATTTTCACAGGGGTTAAAAAAGCTGTTGAACAACACGGTTTAATCATTAATCAATAGAGAATAAATAAATCTCCCCTGTATTTCCTGACTACGGTCTGGAGCAAAAGCAGGAAAGCTTAACACTGAGTTTTCTTTTCATCGCCTGTCACTACCTAATTTCTGCTGTCGCATGTATTACACATGTATTATTATTTTATAAAATTTTCTTTCGTGATTATGTTAACTGTTTTTATTATTACCTTTTTCTATGGGTTTAAGTGTTTATTACCTTTGTCTCTGTGAGGACGGTCTTTATTCAGGAGTGTGCATGAGTTTACTACATGGTAACATACCTGTGTCAAAAATCACCTGATCACCATTATATAATAATATGCGGATCCTTTGCACATCTTCAACATGTCTGCCAAGTTTGAAGAAATTCGGTAAAAAGTTGTAGGAGGAGTTGACTGCAGAATTTCCAGCATGGACATCACGACAACCTTATCGGATCAGCAGCGATTCAATTAAAAGCAGTTTCATATTAAACTTTCTGTATCACTCCAGTTGCCTGAGTTTGCCACGTAAAATTCTAATTCCACAAATATTTCAGACAGCGCTAGCTAGTGTTTACTAAATATTATACTCACGAGAGTCGGGGAAAAGTCTGGTAAATCAAATGATGTTGTTTCAAGACAACAAATGCTTGTTGTAGTGTGATGGTTGGCTAAGACAGGGCTTTTGTCGTGTTAAAAGGATATCCACCATATGACACAGGAATCGGTAAGAGAGAGACTGAGATTTGCAACAAGAGCCACAGTGCCATAAAATCCCTGTAAAAACAGCAACAACAGCAACATATTCATGTAATGGATACATACATTTTTATTATAAAATAGATCTAAACGCAAAGTCAAGCAACTTACCCTTGTAACCCTGAGGACACCCTCCACAGAGGAGAAAATCAGATAAATCAGCCCTACAGCCACCAGTCTAGGTACAGTAGTCCCGAGCCTGGGTCTGGGCAAACAAGAAAGAAAATACTCAAATGCACCATTAAAACCAAACTCACATTATGAGACTTATTTTCACATATGAACGCAGAATTGCCATTTTCAGAAAGTCAAGAAGCCTATATTCTAACCGTATATGTTTAAAAAAATTAAATAATAATAAAAATTTTATAATTTTAATTATATATATATATGTGTGTATGTGTGTGTGTGTATGTATATATATATATACACACACACACACACACACACACACACACATACATATATATATATATATATATATATATATATATA
>JAQMYF010000023.1:36251184-36265551 GCA_030014195.1 Neosilurus mollespiculum | reverse complement strand
CAGTCGTACTAAGCATTTCACTACATATTGCACTGTGTATAATTTGTATGTGACAATAAACTTGAATTTGAATTTGATTTTGAATTTGGTTTATGCACTCATTAGAATATATGATATTATTAGTGAAACAATCAAAGCTGTGTTTTGGGACGTGGTATATAGAGACTGATTGGCGCTTTTTGAGTTTCTGACAATTTGCGTTGGATTTTTAAACTTTAAGCTTTCTTTGTTTGCTGGAAATGTCATTCCTAAAACTCCACAAAACTTTTTCATAACCGTTTTTTTTTTTAATTATTAATTAATTAATTAATTTATTTGTTTGTTTGTTTGTTTGTTTGTTTGTTTGTTTGTTTGTTTTAAACCCCAGCTTGTTTACTCACACTAAATTGTTTTAATATAATAAAAAAATATATTTTTTTCTTTCAGGAATTAATAAACAATTTTCTTGCTTGTGTCAACTTTAGAGACAACATGAGATCTAAAAGTGATGGAGAGGAAACCACAACTATTGGGGTTCTTGTTGTGCCCCATACAGTCCATGAGATCAGTGAAGAGCAGGAGGTGGATATAAAACTGCAGGTTACAGAGAAGAGCATCAAGGGCAAGGTTCAACAAAAGGACAAAGATGAGAATCAGTTAGAAATTGAGGATATATCTACAAAGAAAGATAACCAGAGATTAAGCCTGAAGGATCTGTCCAAAGATGACCTTCTGAAGCTGCTGGGAATCATGGAGGGTGAGGTCCAGGTAAGGGTTTTCATGATCAACAGTACCTGTAATCTAACTGAATATATTTATGGTGACGAAATACACCAAAAACATTAAGGACAGGAAGTCAATCATTCATGCACACTCAGAACATCTACAGTTTATAGACATAACTGGTATAGAAAAGAATCACTGTTTTAAAATATTCACTTTTTAAAATGAAGATAAACACACACACACACACACACACACACACACACACACACACACACACACACACACACAAACACGCACACAAACATTTCAGCTGTATTTACAGTCCAAAAACATGCACAGTAGGCTAATTGGCTGTTCCAAATTGCCCCTAGGTGTGAGTGTGGGTGTGAATGGTTGTATGTGTGTTGGCCCTGTAATGGTCTGGCGAGCTGTTCAGGGTATACCCCGTCCTCGCCCAGAGTTAGATGAGATGGGTGCCAGCCTCCCCGTGACTTAATTAGGATTAAGGGGCTTAGAAAATGAATGAGAATGAGAAACACAATACAAAGTTAGTATTGGTTTATACATCGCCTGACTAGCTGAAATGTTGGATAACTCCAATGAGTCACATTGAAATGCTGGCAGTGTTATTTCACAACTCTGATAAGCCGCTCATTTAAAAGATGAATTATATGTTTGGGCTAGAATTCTTCTTATCTGTGTTAATGTCAGTCCGACTCAGTGTTAGGCTCTGTGTCAGCCAGGTTGGCCTTGGGTCCTGACACATAGTCATTAACACCTTGTCACACTGTGACTTCCTGTTTTAGCTCAGCTCTTTATGCAAGTGTGCATGTGAATGCAGCAGTGACCTTAAATTAGAATAAAGCATTTACTGATAGCTTTGGAATGATTGCCAAAAGCCTTTCTTTTCATGCAGGTGAAGCTCATAGTCTTAGTCATCACTTACTGAGTATTACAGCAGTATGGCCTTACATTTAGATTTAGTGTATCTGTGTACTGGCTATATCTGATTTCTGTTGGCCTCTGTAGATCATTTTTCAGCAAACCATGAAGATAGTTGAAATAAACACAGTTTGCACATTATTGGTATTACTACTACTACTACTACTACTACTACTAATAATAATAATAATACATAATCATTTAAATGTTTTGATTAGAAACGTTGTATTATATATATCTAAGTATACTATATTGCTAAATCTTTTTGGACATCTTATCAGTCACACCCATAATGTGCTTGCTGAGCATCTTATTAGATGTAGTCCCCACTTTGCTATTATAGTAACCTCCATTTTGTTGTGCGAATTTGCCCATTCAGACACAAGACCATTAGTGAGATCAGGTAAGATGTCAGGTATGAGGTTTTCGCACAAAGTTTTCTTTCCAGTTCATCCTAAAAGTGTTCAGTGGGGTAAAGTTAAGTTCTTCCATACTAACCTTTGAAAACCATATACTTGTGCACCTTGCATTGTGCACCAGGGTATTTTCATACTGGAATATGTTTGGGGACCACCTTAGTTCCAGTGTAAGGAATTCTTAAAACTACAGCATACAAAGACATTCCAGACAATTCTTTTGACCATATAGTATATCCATCCATCTAGCTGTCTATCTGTCTGTATATCTGCCATGGTGCTTGAAAGTGAACCCTTTTACACAACATGTAATAGATGCCATAGTTGTACGAGCATTTTAGTGGAGGAAATCCACCAACATCCCAGCTGATCCAGTTCCTTCAAGCTGATATAAAGCATTGATCAACAGTTTATAGAAAAATTTTAGATGTAGTTATTGCTATATAAGTGAATCACTCTAGATACTGAAATCAGATTTTTATATGAATTTTTTTATTTGCTGTCTGCTTATTATGGTGTAGTTCTTAGCGTGCCCCCTCACAGCAAGAAGGTCCTGGGGTCAAGTCCCGCGCTTGGGTGTTTCTGCGTGGAGTTTGCATGTTCTCTCTCTGCTTGTCAGTGTTTCCTGCGGGTTTCCTCCCACAGTCTAAAAACATGCATATTAGGTTAATTGGCTATTCTAATTTGCCCCTGAGTGAGTCAGTGGCTGTGTGTGTTGGCCCTGTGACAGTCTGGAGAGCTGTTCAGGGTGTACCCCGCCCAGTTTTTGCGTAGATCGCCCCTACCCTAATAGGATTAAGTAGTTTGACTAATGAGTGATTGAGTGTCTGCTTAAAAATAATTTAAAAAAAATTATATTACATTGCACTGTATTGTGTTGAATACTGCATGGCAATAGTAGCTGCTTCATATATGTCTTAACTGTATCAGACTGGTGGCAACAGGTCAAGATGTGTATCTTATCTGCCTCATTGCCCCTATACAAGTATATACAAATATAAGTCATTTCAATACCATCAGCTCCACCTAGTGTCAAACTAGATTTCTTTCACCTTTTTCTAACTTCCTTGAGTGAATTAAAGAATATTACCCTGGGACATCTTTATTTTTTTTTTTACAGCAGATGAGATTATTTTTAAATCATTAAACTCATTTTTGACTGACACGTTTTTTTATGCATAAGCAGAAAAATACTTATCCTAATTTTACTTATGTAAATTTCTTTCTCAGGCTCGAGAGGATGTGATCCGGGTGCTCAGGTCTGGCCTCAGTTGCCCAAAGAGGCTTGAGTCTCATTACAGCTCACCATTTCTCACCAAACCCCTAAAGGCACTGCAGAGAGATGGACTGCTAATTAATAACCACATCATTCATGAAGATGTGTATGAAAAGCCCATGGCAGAGGCATGTAGTGTATACAGAATATAAGTCTACATATTAAGTTAAATGTAGGACCACTGAAATGTTAACAAATTTTTTTTTTGTAGTTATTGGCCATGAGGTTGACAAATCTTTATTTCTGCTGTCGTACTTGTTGTTGAAAAAAATGTGTCCTTTGCTGGTATGTCCATATCGCTCAGTTGGACAGGCTTCAGGATAAGCACAGAGAAGCATATCGGCGAATGCTGGAGCAGTTATTACAGGCTGAGAAATGTCATCGGCAGCTGGTTCATGAGCTGGATGTGGAGAAACGCAAACACATTGATTACATGAACAAAAGTGATGACTTCACCAACCTGCTGGAACAAGAAAGAGAAAGGTAAGAGGCTGTAAAGTGTGTACTACACACTGCTGGTTAGTGGATTTTTGTGCCAAGTTCAGGGCTAGCATATAAAGATTTTATTCAGCAAAGAATAGTTACATTAAAAAATAAATAAAAAATGGGGACAAAAAAAAAAAAAAAAAATTCATCATCAAGTTGCATTCACATGGAACTTTCAGATTATATTACATTTATATTGTATATTCGGCTATTGTAAAATCTTAGAGTTTATTTATTTATTTATTTGTGTGTGAATTGTGGATCTCAAAATTATTTTGCCTGTCAACTTAATATCCAATCAATCCCTGATGTTAATTAATTTCATATTAATTAAGTCATAATTTATATGACACTTCAAGAAACACTGGGTTAATTTTGATTGGACCACAACGTCACAGTAAACATTTATCAGTATTCAGCTGCCAATAGAATAGAGGTGCTGGGTTTGAGTCCCAGCCTTGGCTCGGGTGTTTCTATGTGGTGTTTGCATGTTCTCCCTGTGCTGGCATGGGTTTCCTCCAGGTACTCCGGTTTTCTCCCACAGTCTAAATACATGCACATTAGGATAATTCTGTCTCCAAATTTCCCCTAGGTGCAAGTGTGAGTATAAATTGTTGTGAGTGTGTATTGATCCTGCAAAGGGCTGGCAAGCTGTTCAGGGTGTACCCTGCCATCGCTCAGAGTCTGCAGCCTTCCTGCGACATCCTACCAAGACTTTTCTTCCATCCTTAGTGAAAAGGATTGTTCAAGATTGCGATTTAATGGCGGACCCTGCACACACATTCTCACACTAAACTACAAGTATATAAATGTCAGCACTCACATATACTCCTAAAATAATTTAGCATATGTTGGAGGAAAATATTTTTCAGCTCATATATTTGCAGCTGTTTTGTACCAGGAGAGATCAGTCAGCTGGATTATATGAAGGGAAGAGGTATATAAACTCTTAGGGATTTGAAATTTAGGTTTTTTTTCTTTTTAAGGTTTCGGGGATAGTGCAAAACCAGTACAAAAGTACTTAAATAATATGTATTGTAGGTGTATTGTCATCAGGCCAACAGTAATGAAAAGTAAGTAGTTTTGTGTACCTTAATCACAGAAAATGCTATGTAAATGGATTAAAGATGAATAGGGTCACTGTGAGTATACACACTGTGCTGACTTCTTTCCCTGCCCATGTACTTTGAATGCTATTTGCATTGCTCTCCTTTCTTAACCAAAATAAACTTGGCTGCTGACATGCAAAAAAGGGACAGCAGTGTTAGCGCACATAGAAACAAGGTGTTACTAAGAAATGTACTCAAAGTGATTTTTTTTTCTTTTTCTTTTCTTTTTTTTTTTTATATTAATCATTAGATTAGACAAGGAGAGTTATATTCCCATCCTGTCTGTGTCCACTGTATGGTTTTTCACTGCAGAGATTCTTAAATTTTGCCATATATGAGCAGTATAAACAGCATCAGCCAGTTTGGTCAGGAGGAGTTTGGGGAAAAAATTCCTTTGATTATATTCATGATAGCATGAGTAGAATATCACATACATTTTGTCAGAGTAATAGGTCCTGCTGATGGCTTCCAGTACTGATGTATGTCAGTTACATAATTATGAGCACAGGCACAGCTTGGGAACATTGAAACTAGCTGGTAAGTTCTGACAAGTCAACATTTCTGACAAATATCATTTATCATTTGCACAGTATAAAGACATATGTACATTAAACTTTTTTATGTTGAAGCTAGGTTTATTATCATTAGAGATTACTAAAATACACTGTTACCCTGTTACTATATTTTCATAAATAGGGAAGTTTTAGAATAGTAAAAAAAAAAAGATTTTTACATTTTTATTTTAATGGAATGATTTGATGCAAGCTGGAAAAAAACCCCTCAAAAACAGTATGAGAACAAGAGAATGGAGTACACAGTCAAGCTTGGGTGCTTATTTAAATATTCACTTGCATTTTGGATTCTTGGTCATGGTGGCAGCAGTGAATGAGGTAAAGTGTAGAAGTGTTTTTGTCGGGCCAAGCTGCTAGTTTGTGTCTCTAGTGCGTATTTATTCAAATTTGAGCAACTTTTGTTTGAGAGAAACTTTAGACTTTTATGGTATGTAGAGAACAGTTCGATAACAGTTCTTTGTTCATGTCTTTGCACTGTTGCTCAGATTAAAGCTGCTGCTGAAACAAGAAAAAGCCTATCAAGTACGAAAAGAAAAGGAACACTCAAAGCGATTGGAAAAAGTTCGTGGAGAGCTGAACAAGTTAAAATCGTTTGCACTCATGCTTGTTGATGAACAACAACTTCACCTGGAGCAAATTGACCAGCAAAGCCAGAAAATTCAAGACCTTCTCAAAAAACATCAAGAGAAAGAGCAACATCTAAGTGAAATTGAGGGCAAAGCAAAAGAAGATAATCAAAAGCTCTTGAACCTTGAGGTTGAGTTTGAGGTCAAGGAATCAAAATTTGCACAACAGTATGATGAGATGGCAGAAAAACTTGCCAACCAAGAGAGTCAGTATCAGCAGGTGAGCCAGAAACAAGCAGCTCTATCACAGAAGATTGAGGAGCTAGAAGAGACAAATGCAGTTCTGCAGAAATCTGCAGAGGAGTTGCAGGAGCTGAGAGACAAAATTAGCAAGGGCCAGTGTGGCAACTCCAGTTTGATGGCACAGTTGGAGAACTTGCATAAGTTAGTCTTGGAGATGGAGGGCAAGGATGAGGAGATTTCCAAAACTGAGAATAAATGTAGTGAGCTGAAAAGGAAGCTTCAAACTGAGGAGGTAAACAACAAGGAGTTAAAGTGTGAGGTGGAGCAACTGCAGAAGAAGATGAACGAGCTGGAGAAACTGGAGGCAGCCTTTAGTATGGGTAGGGCTGAATGTGCTCAGCTACAGAGTGCACTGGATAAAGAAAAAGGCTTGACAAAAGAACTGGAAGATGAACTAGTGACTGTTAAAGTTCGAATGAAAGAGGTGGAATCATCAGAGATGAAACTGGAAAAGGCAGAGCTTCTACTGAAAGAGGAGCTGATAAAACTCAAATCTGTTACTGTTATAATGGTCAATGAGTGCAAGAACATGGCTGAAAGAATAAGATCTGAGGAAAGGAAGAGAGAAGAACTGGGGAAATTGTTTAAAGCAGAACAGGAGAAGGTTACGGTTGTTACTGAGCAATTGATAGAAGAAAGTAAAAAGCTCCTCAAATTAAAATCAGAGATGGAGGAAAATATATCCACCTTGGTCAAAGAGAAAGCTGAACTGAAAGAAAAGCTTACCATTGAGGAAGAGAGATGTAAAGGATTGAGTTCCAAAGATTGTGAGAAAAAACCTATAAACAATGAGGTGAATGAAGAAGGAAAGGTATCTTCAAACAGTGCACCAAACAGAGACGTGGGGAACATTTCAGATTCCAATATAGCAGAAGAAAATAAACTTATAGAACTGACTAGGGAAATTGAAAGATTAAGAAAACGTCTCAAACAGCTTGAGGTTGTTGAGGGAGATCTGATAAAGACAGAGGATGAGTATGATATGTTAGAGAAAAAGTTCAAAAGTGAGCAAGAAAGAGCAAACTCCCTTTCAAAGCAGCTAGAGGAAATGAGAAATCAGATAGCATTGAGTAAGGTAGTAGAGAGAGAGGAGGCAATTGGTCAAGAAACTGAATTACGGAAATGGTGCAAATTAGAAGAGACCAAAAATAAAGACCTGCAAACAGATGTTCAAGCTCTCAAGGAGAAGATACATGAACTTATGAACAAGGAGGACCAGCTTTCACAACTGCAAGTAAAATACTCTGTTCTTCAGCAAAAGTTTCTTGAAGAGGAGGAAGAGAAGAAGAACATGAGCAATAAAGTTCTTAATCTTACCAAAGAGCTGGAGAATACCAGGCGCTACAGTCGTGCCCTAAGACCCAGTAACAATGGAAGAAGAATGATGGATGTTCCAATGATGTCAACAGGAGTGCAAACTGATGTCTGTGACATTAAGGCAGGGGATGATGACAGTGACACTCCTGCAGTTTTCATCAAAAAGTCTGTCCAAGAAGAGAACCATATCATGAACAGCATTCGTCAGAGAAGCCTTAAGAAACCTACTGAAAGGCCATCAGTTAGGGCGCTCTACCCACCGCCTGCAAGTGACCTTACATTAAAAAAATCCTGGATACCTTGGATGAAGAAGAAAGAAAATTATGCTTCTGAAAAGACTCTGCATATTAATGAGGAAACTACACATTCTGAAATTAAAATGACCCAAAAGCAAGGACAACCATTACATATTCGACTGACTCCTGACCACCAGAACAGCATGACAACCCTACAGATCAGCAGCCCTCCTGCAGAAAATGTCTTTAGCACGGCAATACCCTCTCCATCACGTGGTGTTCAAAAGCCACAAATAACAATCATTCCTTACAATGCTGTTTCTCCAAATGATCGGACCGGAGAGCCAAAAAGTCCAGAGGGGGCGAAATCTCCACTGACCATCACAGCTAAGTCCCCAGAGTCTATTAAGACCCTATCTATTGACAGAACAACATCACCCATATCCCCTTTACCTGTTAACACTTCCTCTACCTTGTCACATATCTCCAACTCCCCAGAGTCTCAGGAAATGATCACAGGCAGGGCAGTATTTAAAGTAACTCCTGAGAAACGAATGGTCCCTACACCCATTAAAAAGTCTAACTCAAACACTAATATCATTACCACTGAGGACAGTAAGATTCATATTCACCTAGGCTCACAAGTCAAAAAGGCTCTTGAAAGCAACAGCTCAATGGTCATGGTTAGAGCTGACGTTGTAACAAATGAAATCAAAGAACTTTCTACAGGCACTGTGCTACGCTCACCACGTCATGCTGCAGTCAGTAAACCAGCATCAAGCAAAGTAACAAGCAGCCTCACCATTACGCAGGTCACCCCTGCACCACCCAGACCAACACTTTCTGTGGTAAGTATTGTGCCTGATGTAAAACATTTAATTATTTATTAAACAAAAGTTATTTATCATTTGATTGGTCGGGCAGCTTGGGTAATGCTGGTATTTCAGATAACGACACTAGGATATTTCACTGTGTGGATCACTCTTAACGTGTGTCTTGCATCTAAAATTCCACATCCTAATTTGAAACTTTTACTAGAGTAGTGATAGAGATATCATTAGTCAACATGTAAATGTAAGCAGTCAACATGTACATGTACTGTACAAATTAATGTGTGCTAGCTAGTCAGTTAGCCAAGGTGCTAGAGTGAGTTCAGCTTCTTTAGGATCTACTTCCACTGGCAGAGCATGGAAAAAACCCCAAAACATTTGGCCATATTGTGTCTAAAATGTTACTTCACTCATCCCTGTGATAGACCGGTGACCTGTTCTTGGTGTAGCCTTCCTCCCACCCAAAGTTAGCTGGGATTGGCTTTACTTTCCCCCCATGACCCTGACAGATATAAATAATATAAACAATGGATGGATGAATGTGACTCACTCAATATTGCTGTTTTGAAAATAGGACTGTTGTATAAAATTGTATAAAAACAATATCACACTTGAAGTCACACTGTTGAACTGAATATCAGTGCAGCTGTGATTACAAACTCTAACCAACTCACAGCTTTATTATTAAGCAATATCACCTGTCATCATCTTGAGTGAAGTTGCTTAATTAAGCTATTAATTATTCAGTGTATTATATACTATATTATACCTATATATTATACAGTAATATAATAGAAATACTTTTGGCTTTAGGGTTCAATTTTACTATTGACAAATGTGTGGCTTGTGAATTTTTGGAACAGTGGTTCAATATCTCCGCTAAAACTCCATTTTGTGGTTGTCAATGAAACTCATATCCATTTTGTTCAGTATATTTAAAATTGACTATTAAATAATTTCCTTCAATTATTTTAAATTATACTATATTGCTAAATAGTATATGCTATATAGGAACGGCATGATCTTGGAATTGAAATACATTATTTAGAGTTGGTAATACTTGAATTAAAATAATGGACACTCAAAGTTTTTCACGGTCACTTGGAGCAGGTGGAGTCATCATTATCACGCTTTAAAATGAAAATTAAACAATAGAAGTTTATCTTATATTTCTGTATAGTATATACTAAACACCTTTACAGAGCATGTGAAGTATGCAGGTTTAAGCCAGACAGATGCCATTTACATAGTGCTTAGCTCAGCTCAAAGCTCAGAGCTCACTTGACCTTCCTCTGCCATTGTTAAAATGTGTAAACATAAACTATAAAAAAGTGGGGGTTTCCCCCTATTTTATCTTGCTTTTCTTTATGTTTCTGTGTAGTATTTGTGTAGTATGGGTTAAAAATACCAGTTACAGCGAGTTACACAGCTGTTCAGCTGTTCATACCTGCTCTTGGAGCTCACCTGTGTCTATCATTATTTTAAAAATGTAAGAAATAATCCATAAAAATGTGTTTTACTGTTTTTTGCCTTACTTTTCCTATGATATTTCCAATTTTCTATATATTTCCTATTATACTATAACAATTATGCACCTCAGCACGAGATCCACCTTGCCTTTGGCACATAATTGTTAATTATACAGTTCCTGTATGCTATCTATATTTTTTCTTCCCTTTCACCACATTTTTCTGTAGCAGCCTGTTATGGACCCTCAGCCACCTCGATCTGGGCTCACTCGCATTCCCATGTCTCGGGGCATGAAAACTGGGAAGGCAGTATTTGGAGCTTTGGGAATCCCTAGTACTGTAAAGATGGACTCAAAAGGAGAAAACCAGTCCATGCGCATTGAGCTAAAGAAACAAGCTATCAGCAGCGCAGCCCTCCAGAATAGTGGAAAAAGTTGAATAAGCACATAAGCAGATAGGCCAAAAAAGACCCATAAGGCTGAATGGACAGTGTATGTAGAGGTAGATATACAGCTTAGATATGTACTTATTTTTTTTTTCTTTTTGGAACAACAGAATAATCATCATCTTTACACAAAACGTTCTGCTCCAAAAAGTTAACTGAATATCATTCTTTCTTGTAACAATCTATACAAACTGAAATTTTAGGCTCATCTGTAAATTGCTAGTACTTAGTACTTACTCTAGTGTTGCTTGCAGTGCCATTAATATGAAGATTGTAAAATAAATAAATAAATAAATTTTGCCACTTAGTGAGTTTAATACCTTATATGTTTTGTATATGTTTGGTTAATATTACAGAGGCAATGCTTCTTAATGTGCAATGTTTTTACTATTGTTTTTAAGTAAAATGTTTTACAAAAAGCCTTTACAGATGTTCAGTTTTACTTTACTGTGTGATGTTTTAGATCTGATGAACGGATGAAAGAATTTAGAATAATAAAAGTTATTTATTCACTTATTTACAATAAATTTTAAAATAAATAAAAAGTATATTGGGGTGGCACGGTGGCGTAGCAGTTAGCAGGTTCATCTCGAAGCAAAAGAGTCCTGGGTTCAAGCTTGGATGTTTCTGTGTGGAGTTAGCAGGTTCTCCTCATGTTTGTGTGAGTTTTCTCAGGGCACACCGATTTCCTTCCACAGTCGAAAGACATGCACATTATGCATAAATGCCGTTTTCATATATAAGATATATTTCCTGGTATCACTTCTATGAGTTCTCACTGTATTGGAGTCACTAGAAAATAATTGGACAGATTTTCCACTCCCAAAAATCACAGGGGTTTCCTCATTTAAAGTGGTACCGCCAAGGCAATGGAAGGTTGGAGAATGTAGGCCTCACTCTTCCCTTCAGCCATGTACACAACGATGTCAGCTTGCAGCAGTAGCTTGTGTCTACACAGCCTTTTTTTTTTTTTTTTTTTTTAGCACCAGCCTATTTTTAGCTATTTCCAGTGAGGAGAGTGTGTACCAGTGTCTTCTTATACAAGCAACTTTTTTGTTTGGCCATCAATTAGAAAAACAAACCATCCAGAAAATCCAGTTTTTCCAAAACTCAGCCTTAGCTGAATAGTCAGGTTAATAACTGTGTCCCGATTACTTGAATAAACATGTCAATTAATGTTTTCCTGCAATGTTGCATTATTAACCTTAATATATGAACTATTTCCATTCACCAGCATTAAGCTGCGGGTCAGTCCAAACTGAATTTTTCAGCAGGGCTGTGATTTAAATATCAAAAATCAATAAAGTCTGTCATTATGTTTGTGGTCTCGATCATTTTTTGTTTAAATTGGTTAGGAATTGAAAATCCTCTACTGTGTACCAGGCCTTCTTTCTCAACCTGCTTTTCTCTTTGAGAGGCCAAATCCACAGGAGCAGGTAACAAATCAATCTGGCCATTTTCAACAAATCTATACATGAAGGAAACCTTCTAATGGAACCATTAAAAAACCTTAATTACATACATAAATAGTGATCGATTTAATATAACTATGAAGATGAAAATGTGGAAATTGAAGAATTAGACACAGAGGGTGGAAAAATATGGCTTGCTAGTGTCCCATTGAGGGTGGCATGGTGATGCAGTGGTTAGCATGGGTGCCTCACAGCAAGAAGGTCCGGGGTTCGAAACCCAGGCTCAGGGCGCATCTGGGTGGAGTTTGCATGTTCTCCCCATGCTTGCGTGGGTTTCCTCTGGGTACTTTGGTTTCTCCCACAGTCCAAAAACATGCACAGTAAGCTGTAGGTTCCAAATTACCCCTAGGTGTGAGAGTGTAAATGGTTGTATGTGCGTTGGCAATGCAATTGTCTGACGAGCTGTTCATGGTGTACCCTGCCCACGCCCAGGGTTGGCTGAGATAGGTGCCAGCCTCCCCTTAAACATAATTAGGATTAAATGGCTTAGAAAATGAATGAAAGGTGTCCCATTGTAACGGCATGTCAATCGGCACTCATTTTCAAAGTTATACGCACATAAAATTTTGTGACATTGATTTTAACTGGTTAAGATCACTCGAGGTCAAAGACAAGTGTCTCATTTAATAAACCTTATCAAGTTTCCTATTAGGGTTCCATAATAAAAGCATGTTTATTAGCACTCATTTCGAATTTATACAAGCTCCATCTCAAACATCTGGAATTTGCTCTAACAGTCACTTTTGACCTTGACATTCAAATCATTTTGAAAATCCAGCATGTGCGTTGGTCAGGATTTTGTTCACAGGCAACCTGACAGAAAACAAACAGACAGACAGACAAACAAACACTGGTGATTACAATCCCTTAACCAAAACTCTGTTTAGTGGTGAAGGTAATGAGCCTCTTTGGGTTAACTCTGGTTCATTTACAGTCAATGCTGCTTATCAATAGGAGCTAAAGCCCTAGAAAATAAATGCAACAATAAGTTTAACTAGCACCTGACTACATTTAAGGAATTAGATTACTTTGAATTTATTTCGGGGGCATGGTGGTGTACTGGTTAGCAAGTCTGTCTCACAACAAGAAGGTCCTGGGTTCAAGTCCTGGGCTCGGCCGTTTCTGAGTGGAGTTTGCATGTTCTACCCATGCTTGTGTGGGTTTCCTCCAGTTACCATGTTTCCTCCTACTGTCCAAAGAAATGGCATATCAAATGTTCAAATAATTGAACAGTATGTTGGGGCAGCACGGTGGTATAGTGGTTGGCAGGTTTGCCTTACAGCAAGAAGGTCCTGGGTTCGAGCTCAAATGCTTCTGTATGGAGTTTGTTTGCTCTCTTCGTGTTTGCGTGGGTTTTCTCAGGACACTCCAGTTTCCTCGGACAGTCCAAAGACATGCACATTAGGCTAATTGCCCCTAGGTGTGGATGTGAGTGTGAATGGGTGTGTGTGTTGCCCTGCGACGCTCCTGCGAGCTGTTCAGGGTGTTCCCCGCCTAAGCCCAGTGTCGGCTGAGTGTCCCTGCGACCCTGATAGTAAACCGGATTAACCGGTTAGATAAAGGAGTGAGTGAGTGAGATTACTGTGAATGATTTCTCTACCCATGATCCTCACTCTCCACCTGTCCTGGTCAGCAAAAAATACCTGAATACAGGTGGGCGGCGCGAACTCAGTAAATATTTGTACACGTCACGTAATGAATACTATCTTACACCCGATTGGCTGAAATCACTTCCTCGTTTACTGCCTCTTACAGTGTCAAGGAAAAGCAGCCATTCCGCTGAAGTTACTTCAGAGAGTCTTCACTCAGTCCAGGCGATATTAAATATCTTTTCATAGTTAGGGGGGGGGGAAGGAAACCATTCTTTTCACTTGCGGTACGTTTAGAAAGCTAACAAAACATCGAAAACAGCCGCAATGGCGTCGAAAGAAGACGGTCACCGTGCAGGCTCTGCACCTCCAGGTGAGAAAAGTCAGAAACCGGACAACACGGCGTTCAAACAGCAGCGTCTCCCAGCCTGGCAGCCCGTCCTCACCGCCGGGAGCGTCCTGCCGGCCTTCTTCATTATCGGCCTCCTCTTCATCCCCATCGGTATCGGGCTGTTCGTCACCTCCAACACCGTCAGAGAGTTCGAGGTGCGACCCAGAAGTGTCTCTCTCTCTCTCTCTCTCTCTCTCTCTCTCTCTCTCTCTCAAATTCAGATCATTTTTTATTTACAGAACA
>JAQMYF010000023.1:36237924-36251110 GCA_030014195.1 Neosilurus mollespiculum | reverse complement strand
CCTCAAGGGGTATGAGAGTACATGGTATAGCAAAACTATATACATACATATATATATATATATATATATATATATATATATGTATATGTGTGTGTGTGTGTGTGTGTGTGTGTGTGTGTGAATGTGTGTATATGTAAAAAATATTTGTGTGTGAGTTCAGTTCAATTCAATTTTATTAACTCTATTGACCCCTCTAGGGGTAGGAGAGTACATGGTATGTAAAAGTTTTGTGTGTGTGTGTGTGTGTGTGTGTTCAATTCAATACAAATTTATTAACTCTACTGATTCCTCATGTTATTAGAGTACAGAGTATAAACTATAAAAAAAAAATAGTTGTGTGTTCAGTTCAATTCAATTCCATTAACTCTATCGATCCCTCAAGGGGTGAGAGAGTACATGGTATAGCTAAACTATATATGTACATATATATGTATATGTGTTTATTTGTAAAAAATATTTGTGTGTGTTCAATTTTATTAACTCTATTGATGCCTCATGGGCTATGAGAGTATATATGTAAAAGTTATATGTGTGTGTGTGTGTGTGTGTGTGTGTTCAATTCAGTACAGATTTATTAACTCTACTGATTCCTCCCATGGTATTAGAGTACAGAGTGTAAACTATAAATAAATTTGTGTGTGTTCAGTTCAATTCAGTTCAATTCCATTAACTCTACTGATCCCTCAAGGGTTATGAGAGTAAACAGTATAAACGAATAAAAATAAAGTTGTGTGTGTGTTCAGTTCAGTTCAATTAAATTTTATTTACTCAGTTGATCCCTCATGGTGTATAAGAGTACATAGTATAAACTATAAAAAGAATAGTTGTGTGTGTGTGTGTGTGTGTGTGTGTGTGTGAGAGAGAGAGAGAGAGTGAGTGAGTGTGTGCATACCGATCCAAAATATTTTTTTAAATTGAGATGAACTTCTTAAAAAAAAATTCTTTTTTGAAGTATTTGCTTGAATAATCTGTTTTGTTGTTGTTTCTCACTGTACAACTCACACTGAATTATGTTGCTATATTTTATCATATTACTCTAAATATAAATTTGGATTTATTTATTGGGTTAAATGGGCAGGATGTGGCATGACCTCAGTATAAACTCTGCATTAAATCCTAGTGATATGTGTATGTTGTAGAACCTGACAGGCGAAAACAAACCATGTTGACGTTCAGTCCCTGTGCTTTGTTTCAGATCGATTACACTGGTGTTGAAAGCAGCAGTCCATGTTTCAGCTGCACACAGACTTTCGGTTTGAACCAGTCATGCAAATGCTCTGTCCCTTTCACTCTCAATGAGTCCTTTGAGGTAAACAGATTTTTTTTTATGCGTTTTTGTAAAAGCATGGAAGTCTGATACTCTCTACAGCGTATCTTCTTTAATGCTGGATATTTTTAGTCACAGTTCCATTTCGTGTAATCTATAAAACTGACCCTGAACAAAACACTTAGGCCTCGGCTTTCATTTATTATTCAGTTGCAGTTTAAATGCTGCGGTGCTGCAGTGTCGCAATGGGGACCAACAACACCTCACAGCTCCAGGATCAGCTTGGTTTACTTGTTTACTTGGTTTCCTCTGGGTTCTCCAGTTTCCTCTCACCTGAAAAATATGTCAGTAGGGGAGATTGGCTCAGAAAAGTTGTACCTAGGTGTGAAATGATCAAGATAACTAGCATCCCATCTAGGGTGTGTTCACTCCTCAGATCTGGTGTTCCTGGGATTGGATCCACAACAGAAATCATTAGGTTAAAATACAGAAAGGGAATGGGCTAAGAAGCTGTAATGTTTATCAAGAGGTGTGTCAGCATTCTTAAAGGAATGGTGCAGGGGCAAAACAAATTTACCCAAATTTCCCATGTGGATGAGTCATACTGTGCTGGAACCTATTTAGACAGTCAAATTGAAGATTTTTAACAACTCAGCTTTTTTTGAGGCAAGTGGGGACGGCTCTATGTTCCGACAGCCCACTGGTCCGACAGCCCTGCTCATGTAAGGTGGGCGCCTTGCTTAAATCAGTCGGGCACCTTCTCGGTTCAAATGGGTTAAGGTTAGGGCTGTCGGACCACTGGGCTGTAACTGTCGAACCAGTGGGCTGTCAGACCAATGGGCTACGGGAATATAGGACTGTAACCAAGGATAGTAAGATGTGTGTGTGAGAGACACCATTTTAGTATGCTTTTTGTGTACATCATTACTTGTGAGTACCAAATTTTGACTGACCTGTTAATATGGTATGTTTACTACTTTGTGGTCTAGTCAGTAAAACCTTTAGTCATGACATATGGTGTATTTCACTCTCCTAGGGCAATGTTTACATGTACTATGGACTGTCCAACTTTTATCAAAATCACAGACGCTATGTTAAGTCAAGAGATGACAGGCAGCTACATGGATCTGTATCTGCGTTAACTGTAAGTCACTGTAAGATAGTTGTGATATACCTGAGTTTTTAACTGCTGTTTGCATGAAGATGTTTTAATCTGTATATTTTATTCTGTTGGAACAGAACCCCGGCAAAGATTGTGCTCCATACAGCAAAAATAATGACGTTCCCATTGCACCATGTGGAGCTATTGCCAACAGTATTTTCAATGGTAATTAAGTCGCCTTTGACCTTACAGAAATGGACATGTATCATTTTTAATAATATTTTTTATAATAATTGTTTATAATTGAAATGAAGAGCTGCCGTCTAAGATTTTATTTTTCTGTCTGTTGTTTCATTCTTAGACACACTTAAACTGTTTTACGTCAATGACGATGGCAATAAAACACTTATCCCCCTCGTGAAGAACGGCATTGCTTGGTGGACCGACAAGTTTGTGAAGTTCAGGAACCCTGCAGTGGATAACCTCACGGAAGCATTTCAAGGTATTTAGAAACGATTAATGAGATCAATATTTTTTTCAATAAAAAAAAGGTACCAACAAGTGTGCTGTGATCAGTAGAACAGTCAGATTTGTCTAATTCTCAGGCATCACTTTAAACTTTCATTGAATCACAACTTGGTATCTCTAAATCACCCTGTGTGTGTGTGGGTGTGTTTTTGCATGTTTGTGAGTGTTTGTGGGAGGTTATTTTTGTATGTTTGTGTGTGTGTGTGTTTTTGTATGTTTGTGTGGGTGTGTGTGTGGATGTTTGTGAGAGTGTGTGTGTGTGGGGGGGTGTTTTTGTATGTTTGTGTATGTTTTTGCATGTTTGTATGTGTGTTTGTGTGTTTGTGTGTGCGCGTGTGTGTGTGTGTGTGTGTGTGTGTGTGTGTGTGTGTGTGTGTGTGTGTGTGTGTGTGTGTGTGTGTGTGTGTGCGCACGCATAGTGCCAGGGTGTATTTTTTCCATGCACTTCTTGGAGGCTATAACCAGGCCAGAATTAAGCTTATCAAGATTTTTCAAAACTAATTTATAATTGTAAGATATCCTAAGTCGGTGGTACAGTGGCTCAGTGGTTAACACTGCCACCTAACAGCGAGAAGGTTCTGGGTTCAAATCTCGCAGCTAAAAAGGTCGTTTCTGTGGCGTGTAGATGCTCTTGTGTGTGTTTTCTTTGGGGAATCTGCTTTCTTCCCCCAGTCCAAAGGCATGCACATTAGGTCAACTGGCTACTCCTAATTGCCCATAGGTGTTCTGTGCGTGTGGATGATTGCTTGTTTCTGTGTTAGCCCTGCGATAGACTGGTGACCACTTCAGGGTGTATCCCACCTCTCACCTGAAATTGTCTGGTATTTGCTCCAGCTTCTCCTGAGATCCTAGAACAAGTGCTGCGGAATAATGGATGGGTGGATTGATGGATTTTAGACACATAAATGTCACATGAATCTCCCTAAAGCTCAATCAAACCTCTTTTTATGCTCTGGGGCTGGAATATGATGTGATGGGTTGTCTTACAGGTACTGCCCCACCTATCAACTGGCACAAGCCTGCCTATGAGCTAGATCCTTCTGACCCCGACAACAATGGTTTCATCAATGAAGACTTCATTGTGTGGATGAGAACAGCTGCTCTCCCCAACTTCAGGAAGCTGTACCGTATTATCCCGAAGAAACAGAATTCCATGGCTCCAACACTTCCTCGTGGGAATTACACCCTGGAAATTACTTACAGTATCCTTTAGATAATACATCAACTTGAAATCTTCTTAAAAAACAAACAAATAAATAACTTTTATTACATTGTTTCTCGATAGCATAATGGAGGAAAAGAGTAACATGTATGTGTGTGTGTCTGATACCGTTTATTAAGGGTAGCAAAGTGAGCTACTTTCACAAAGACTTGTAAGTTATGACCCAGACTACAGTTTTGCTCATTCACTATAAGGGCAATGGCGCCATATTATACCTGAATTTCCAAAAATTAACATCATTGACATTCATCATATATGTAAAAACGCTTGCAGAGCTCCATTTAATATCCTTCATCCTGTCTGTTTCGGCAGAAATGTATATAATTATTTATTAATTAAGTAGTATTTATATTATAATATTCTAAACTAGGCACTTAAAGAGTGCAATCCTTCACCAAGCCAAAAAAAATTTGATCTGGATCAGCACCAAAATCTGATGGAGTGTTCCATAATTGTATCAAAATCTGCTCATAACCTTTTGTGTAATCGTGCTAACAAACAAACAATCCAACATGATGAAACCATAACCTATGTGTTAATATAAATGTACACCCAGCCTAATATTAACCCAACACTATGGTTTTATTGTAAGAATGCAAAAAAACAAAAAAAACCAAAACTGACTGTAAATCTAAACAATGATAGCAGAGCAGTGAGATTTATACTGTTTTAAAACGTCATGGAAGTATGTCGTAGCCCATTGTGTGTATCAGATGGCTATTTCCATAAGAGTCACAATATGCTAAACAGGGATTTTGTGTAGGCACTGCCAGAATTGCGTGTATCCCATCAATTGTCTTGAAATTGTATAGATTCTTTTGAGTAAATGTTGTTTATTTACTAAAGACAGCAGGGGCAGTATCAGTTAGATTTTTTTTTATGATTAGTTTTCTTTATTGGTGAAATAGAAGTTGAAAAAGTTTTACTTTTATTTTTTGACTCTCATGTTACAATGATAGCAGAAACGCGAGATTCATTCTGTTTCAAAGCCTCATAGAAGTACGTCCCAGCCCATTGTGTGTATCAGGCAGCCACGTTTAGCATACTGTGACTCAAATCAATGCATCGCTGGTTTCTGTAGTGACATGAATGACTTTGCACTTGTCCGATCATTGAGTTGCTGTCCGGAACTGCTAGGCTTTTCTAGTCTTGTTTATGGACCTATTGGACAATGACACATCTTTGTAAACATGTTTCTGTTTGGCATTGAGTTTAGAACAGATTCATGTGTGAATCAAAAGTGCAGAAATGATCATAATTACTATTCCTTAACCATATGAACACAGATTACCCAGTAATTGATTTTGATGGTCGCAAACATATGATCCTCAGCACCATCACCTGGATGGGTGGGAAGAACCCATTCCTGGGCATTGCTTACATCGTTGTGGGATCGATCTGCTTCGTTCTAGGTCTTGTGCTTCTGGGTGTTCACTATAAATATGGCGGCCGCAACAACAACGCTGACATCCCCAACTAGAGCCTCAAAATCACTGTGACTGATTTTCGGAGTATTTTTCACACTGTTGCACAATGTTCTTTTGCTGTCCTTCTCCTGCTGTTGTCTCATACAAGATTTTCATCCTGTATGCATACACCATATCCAATAGGATATCTTATCGTTGTCCTGTCACTGATATTTATGTGTCTCTGCTTTGAGTATTTATGTTCTGAACGTGTAGGTCATGTTTCAGGAATGTTTGTTAGTAATGTTCTAAATAATATATTATACACTGGTTAAGTACTAGTGTGAAGGAACCTTGAGATCTGGTCATACTGCAAAATGGAGTTGAGATACTGTAGTGGATGATCTGAATCAACCCTGTGCAGTGGTAAGGGATTCATGAGAGGAAATGCTAAAATTAGTTTCCAGGTAATATTCCGTTATTAAAATTGGGCCAGTAAATTTTGAAACACTGCTATGGTACATGTGCATCTACTGACGAGTTCCAGTGTGCAATCATTTGCACGATGTATGCTTTTAGGAAAGTCTAGTCCTAACCATGAAGGAATCTTATAAGTAAGGTATATGGGAGTTGGTGTACTCTACATGTGTACACTGTCAGGGAATATTACATAAGCTTTGAAGCATTATTGCTCAGTTTATTGCTCTGAAACTGAGTGTTGCTTGGACGTTATGGCCTTCTTCATGACTCTGCAGTACCTTTCTCCACTTTGACCAAAGACATGCTGTGGACTCACTGGAAGTCTGCACATAAATCTATTATATTTAGTTTCTTGAAAAAGCACTATAGCTGTTGTGTAAACGGAGAACATGATCATTAGTGGCTCTTTACCGTACTGTACCGTAGAACAAATTGTATCTCATGTGCAGACAACATTCTTACAGAAAAGACAATGGGAGGCTCATTGTCATCAGTTATTTAAGGTGTCCACTGCAATCCTGGTGGCTGAAGACAATGACATTACAAAAACAAAAGGAATTAATATACTGTTACTATATGTTCCCTGCTGAATGGCTCATCTGTATCCAGATGATTGATATATTTTGGTGCTATGGTCCCTAAAGAATGACAGAGCAGGCAGAATTGGGAGCTTCTAAAACATTCTTTCATCACACTTAGCACTTTTTAACTTAATATATAATCCTTTTGTACAGTGTCACCCAGAGAAGGATGAGTTCCCTGCTGCAAAATTTCTTCCTCATGTCTTCTCAGGAAGTTCTTCATTTCTTCGGTTCCCTCTGGTTTCCTCTGGCATTTAAATCTGCTTCAAGATTTCTGCTATGAGACAATGTTTGTCTTTCAATGTTCTATATAAATTAAATTAAAATGAGACACCAAGTGTAAAGTTTTCACTGTGTAAGAGCAGTCCATGAAACATATGAACTTATTCATAAACTAACGACTGCTCATCCAGTTTGGTGATAAGAAGTGGCTTATGGTTCATTTTCTTAGCCACTTAATCCTAATTAGGGTCGCAGTGAGGCTGGCGCCCATCTCAGCCGACTCTGCGCCAGGGCGGAGTACACCTTGGACAGCTCACCAGGCCATCACAGGGCCAACAATACACACAACCATTTGCACTCACACTTACACCTAGATGTGACCTGGAACAGCCATTTAGCCTACTGTACATGTTTTTGAACATGCAAACTCCACACAGAACCACGCGAGGCTGCGAACCAACCCCACCCTTCTTGCTGTAAGGCGGACATGCTAACCACTGCGCCACCCATGATAAGTGGCAGTGAAGCCCAAATAAGATGCTGTTTCTTTGAAAATCATCAAGAGTCAGGAGTGTGGAGGACACCTTGAAGATTGTTCATTATAATACACCTTAGTACAGCCACTTGAAGACACACATTATTCTTTAGGTCATGCCATCTCTTCCAATAGAATTGATTTCTTTAACAGTGGAGAAAATTTCAGACCTTTGTTTGAGGTTCAGATATTAAAGGAGACCGGTCCCTTTGGATCTGAAGATTTTATATCAGACATCATATTACTACACTTTAACAATGTTTAGGTTATTGATATTTAAGAACTGTGCAATGATAAGAGTGAAAAAGATGCATGTGATGCACTTTTTTTTAATCAATTAAGTACAAAAATAACAATAGTAATTATGTATTAATAAACTATGAACAATACGCCCGAATGATTTTATGACCTAATACTGTAGTTGTAGAATGTCATAGCAATAGCCGCAGAAAAAGCAAACAAAGGACTATTCTCTCTACACAAATAAGTAGAACATGCAGGTGCCACACACACACGCGCGCGCGCGCGCGCGCACACACACACACACACACAAAACGTTTTTACACAGAGGTCAATGTCGTGAAACAATTAATCTGGAAATAATTAGTACAGTTTCACTTGTTGTAATTTGCAGGTTATGAAGGCTCCACATGGTGCCAATAAAGCAGGACATTTGGCCTTGGAAGGATGAAAACATATGGCAGTCTCAGGAATTGGAACACACCAACCACCACCACCACCCGCTACTCCACACATCTACACATCAAATGTGATTACGATCAGCCTCTATTCTCATGGACAGTCAAGGGATTTCAATCACTGTCTTGTCTCACAAAAAAGCCATTTAAATGCTATAATAAGCCTCATGGTTTAAGGCATCCTTGAAGTATTGCCAGTACATCAGATATGGGAAAGAACGTAGCCTGGCGTGAGCGTCGCCTAAATTAAACATCTGTTGGTTGGTCTGTCTGCATGAATGCAAAGGATGACTTGATGTTCGGTTCATCTTTTAAAAAAGAAAGAATGGCGGCAGTGATGTGGCTTCTCTCAGTTACCCCTATTTTCGGAACTGCTTAATCCAACCAGGGCTGCAGGAAGGCTGGAGCCAATCTCACTGGGAACAACCTGAAGAGCTCACCAGACCATTGCAGGGCCGACACACACAACCACTCACACCCACACCTAGGCCTAACAGCCAGTTAGCCTAATGTGCATGTCTTTGGACTGTGGGAGGAAACCGGAGTAACTGGAGGAAACACCTACAAGCATGGGGAGAACATGCAAACTCCAAACCAAAACATAAATAGGACCTTCTTAATGTGAGGTGGACGCGCTAACCACTACACCACTGTGCCGCCTGTGGCTTCTATCACAAAGGCAACATTTTCAAACATTAAACATTGTTTACCTCTCCTCTTTCTCTTTCGAAATTCATCTTGCTGTGAAAACCACTTTAAGATAAACAGAAAACCGAAACGTTTAGGTTTTGACAAAAATGTTCTTTGTTTATAACATAACAGTTTATTTGTTCTGGTGTCTTTTTAAAAATGATTCACAGTATGAAAAGAGCGTCTTTTACTTTAAAAGAGTAGCTTTGTTTGTAATAATTGATACAGCATCTTGTTGAAGTTCTAGGACACAGGTGTCAAACTCAAGGACCGCGGGCTAAATCCTACCTGCCAACTCATTTCATGTGGCCCACAAGAGCTTTCAATGAATATAATTATCGTGCATTCTTTGCATCAACCATTACCATGAAACCTAATTCATCATCCTTCCACTAGGTGGCAGCAGCCTATTTCAATTAAACAGCTAGTCATTCATGACTCAAGAAAGATTGCATGCTAGATTATCACTGTTAAGTGTAGTCAGAAGATGCAAGTGAATAAAAGAAAAGAAACAAATCATTTTGCCATGCAGATTTCATGGTTGCCCTTTTAGAATAGATGCCCAGTGATTATTTGGCCCTCGATCACCTTTATATTTAATGAAAGTGAGTCTGACACCCCTGTTCTACGACATCAGAATCAGTATATTTAGAGTTTGCAGGGTGGATAAGGATCAATTATTGAATGAGGCAAAGTATGATATGTAAAATTATTCGGTAGAGGGGTTGTTATAACACCCCCCAAGACTGAATAATTATTTATATCATACGAAAGCCACATGTTATAATTGTTGTGTTATGCATTCAAAATATTTTCATAGTCGACTGTCACGCTGCGCACGCCAACCGTGCAACGATCCATCGACTCATCTGAGGTCAATGATGAAGTAAGTCTGCGCGTACAACGATATCAAGGATTATTTAATGATTAATTCTTTTGAATGCATAACTTCCTAAGTATCCTGAAATAATAAAATAAATAAAACATATTATCTCAGCTAGCTTATTTACACGCTTAGCAGTTAGTTACTTATGTATGGTCCTTAGTAGTGGGGTGCAGCGTGCATTCCCTCTTTAATCCACTAGGCGGAGACATTCATAGAAACTCCGGAAACCGGAAGTTGTAGATCCGCTAAGTATTCTGGGTAATTACAGGAAGCTATTTTGAAGTGTCCTTGTGGTGCTAGCTTGTTTGAAACTTTTAGTCATGTTCAGGCACATAAGGGTAAGTGATTTCTTTGTTAATGTATATTACATGTTTGTTTGTTTTGTTTACAGCCGACTGGTTTAGTTTGATATAAAGGCACAGAACTGAGAATTGCTTCAGTTTTAACTTGAGCTAAAGCAGGGATGCTAACTTATTAGCTAATGCTAACCTGAGTTTGTGGTTATGTTAATATATGGTGAACGTAAATATGAAATTTTGCAATAGATCATTTAATAAATTACTCTTAATACGTGTTTTCAAACTGGTTAACAGGTAATTATTGCTAGTAAGACAGGGATGTGTTGACTGTCAGGGAAAGTTTTCCTTCTTATGTGTGGTTGTGTACAAAATTATCCTCTGTTTGCATTAAAATTTTAAAACTTTGTAGTGAATCTATTTTAAACTGTGTTTAAGTTTTCTGATTGCTTTGGATAATTGTTTATGCACAAATAACCTAAACCTAATCACACCTTCCCAACTAATGGATTCCTGATTCATGTTGTTTGTCTCAGACTCTGAGGCAGGTGGCTGGTCGACCCTTTTCGAACAGTGCTTGCAGGCAGGTTGAAAATAAAGTCTCTGCCAAGCAGAAAATGTTTCAGGTGAGTGTCATATTATGGGTAAGAGTTGTCTCCCAGTAATTCTTCGAACGAGGCATCTGATATGAAATGAGAATATGGTTGGAATCGTTTAGACAGAGAGGTGACGCTGTTGAATGTGATTTGTTCAAGTCGATGTTTTCTTACACCAGCTTGAATAAAACCCATTCATCCACCGGGATCACTGTGGAAATTATTTATTTTTTATTTTTTGAAAATTTTATTTGCAGGCACCCAGTGAATCTCACACCTGGATTATTAACCCCTGTTAAGAATGTTCCCCCTGTTCCCCTTATTCCCTGTCCCCCCCAAGTATTAAGTTTTCGTAATAAGCCTTTGTTCAGGATAATTCTGTCTGTATCTTAATGATTATTTCTTTGCCTTATGATTATTATCAGAGGTGGGGAAGTCGGTCAGTAGATTTATGTATGTACTGGGGTTGAGTAAGCTCACTGTCCCTCATTTCTCAATCCATAGAAACATTACTCAGTCAGTGGAAACTGATGTCAAGCACAGGAATTATTATGCGATAGGATTCACGTGTGATTCAAGCATTTCATATCTCACCTACCACACGTATTCACGTGTGAATACTATCTTAGGATCTCTTCAAAAGTGCCCTATGATTCAGAAACACACAAAAAGGAAAGACTGTGTTACCTTTGACAGTAAAACTCCATCAGATATTACTACATGGATATCTCTGCAATATGTACAGCCTGTGCAATACTGTATGTTTTAGTACACTGGATACATACTATACTGTTTATAATAGTTATTAGGGTATACAACCCTCTGGATATTAGCAGTAGCACACTATGATAGGCTCCTTTACTAGTAGGATGTCAGCTGATGTACTGTGAGCACAGAAAAACAAAGTGATGGAGAGATTTGCCAAATCAACTGTACTTTACTTCAGAACAAAACCTTAAACAATCCAAAAGCAGCAAAATATCGAATTAAAGAATTTGATGGTAAGAAGGATTTTAATAATTAATTATTGTATTTTTCATTTTCACCAATTATTATTTTTGAATTTCCTGTCTGTGAAATTGTTACGGTTGGATGTTGATGTCAGTTTCATTTTTTTAGTTCATTTAGCTGATGAGGTGAAACAGTGGCTAAATTCTGAAGTAATAGATGACACGAAATGTTTGGCATTCATTATAAATCATTTTGTTTACAATTTAAATGGAATACATCATTATTATTTATTTTGTCAGTGCCAAATATTTGATTAGATTGATTACTTTTATCATTCCAGTGTTTTTCAGTGTATATGCTCAGATGCTAGTATATTTACTATGTACCACCAAAAATCTGTGTTCACGACATGAGGCCTGACATCAGATTTGATCGCAGTCTCCACTCATGTCCATGTTGATAAACGGGGAACTGAACCATTCATGCTTATTTAGTAAATAAGGCCCACTGACTGTGAAATTGTGTGTTGATCAAACCAATCTACACGGTGTATTATTGGCATCATCATTTGTGCACTACATATTGTGGTGCATTGTGGGATTGAAAGCATTTGCCCAATATTCTCATCTCTGGTTGCATAAAATCACAGACCCCAGAAGGAAGAGAGCACTATACAGTGAACAGAGTATACAGGATGTTTATGAGACACACAGAGGTATGATATGACCGTGATTGGTTCAAAGGAATGTGCTCCCTGGACACTGAAGAATGATCCTGGAAATTGTCCTACTTGATAAAATGACATTTTCTGAAAAACTCAAGTTTCAGATCACTGTTATTAACTTGGCAATTCCATACTGCACTGTTCTTAGCTTAGAAACAAAGTGTTTAGTGATTCGGCTAATGCTTATTTTAACAGGTACTGTTATTTCTCATTAAATTGTGAAAGTCATCTCTGCTTTTATTCTTACCTTCAGAGACCAAACCAATCAAACCATTGTTAAAATAGGAAGGTGGTGCTTTGGTGTGGTTCTGGTCAGAGATTTAGATTTTAGCAAGGTGTACAGCCTGAGCCTAAATAAATAAATAAAATTGTCAGCACTCACGCCAAGAATTTTGTAGGAGCCAGTGGTTATAAATGACGCCATTTTAATGTGTCCTGCTCCAGCATAATACGGATTCTGAATGTCTGCGTTTGAAACTTCCTAGCATCCATAAACTAAATGAATCCAGCTCTCGGTCAATCACGTGCTAGCATCTTCCTAGTAACCAAGGAGTTCTGTTTACGCCGAGTCATGCCTGTTTTGATGCTTCTCATTGGTTTACCACTGTATGATTTCAGGGAGTCCTTATGGGATTTTGTAAATAGGGAGAGTATTCTGGTAGCGAATATGGATAATGGGGAAAAATAAGTGGATATTTCTATTGTTTTACAACAACTTTGACATGGAACCCTTTCTTAAATAAGCATTTTTACCATGGATAGATTGTGATTATGGATATTTGAACTTGTTCATGTTGAAGATTATGCTCAGAAGGATGTATTTTTGGCGATATTGCATTTTTGTCCAGGTATGCCCCTTTCAACTTACTTTGGCTCTTACCCAGAACACCACCTTGTGACTTTATCTGTATTATGCTGGAGCGGGTCACATATGTTTTTCAATCGATAAACACTTGTGTATACTTATGTATAACATACACACACACACACAGATATATATAC
>JAQMYF010000023.1:36204499-36237763 GCA_030014195.1 Neosilurus mollespiculum | reverse complement strand
TATATATATGTGTGTGTTTATTACACAAGTCTTTATTTGTTTCCTCTGTAGCTTTCCATGCATTACTGCTACTGAGCAAGATGATCTTTCTGGATTGATATTTATGTACATATTTTTCTTTCTTTCTGTAGGAACTCAGATAAGTATGCACAGTAGCTCTGTAATCTGCTTGTAGGGGTTTTGTATGTAGAATGAACTGAATCTACTAATCATTGCATGTGATGTGATGTGATGCTTAAAATGAGAGGCAGTTTAAAGGACTGAAAGCTTCACTTACTGCTCTCCTATTGCAGTAATGTCACTTTCCATGCTGACACACCCTGCTTTCCTTTGACCAGAGCTAAAATAGCTGGATTTTATGATTGTGTAATGATTCTATAGTAATTAGTACAAGGTTCAGAGAATTGAGACAGATTCAGATGTTTGAATTCAGTACCATCAATACACGCAGGTTGATAAAACATTACAGCACACACTTCAGAATTCTGTAATTGTTAGGTGCCAGAAATGAAAGCGATACAGGATCAACATCTTTGTCTAATTTCCTGTAATTATAGCAGTTATAAAGAAGCTTCTCATTGCCTGCATGCCACCACGTGTGCACACACAGGCCGGTGCTCATTAAGTCTCTGAGCACTATGGAGTCTACCATTGTAGTGTGAGATCATAAGCACCCTTTGGTTTTCTAGGAGGACAATGGTGTGCCTGTTCACTTGAAAGGAGGTTCTAAAGATGCCATCCTCTACTCGGCGACAATGGCCCTCACAGTCTTTGGTGAGTTTTGAATTATTAACTGATTATCTCTGTTTGTTATTTCAAGGCCGTCTCCTATGAGGAAACCTTGATTGAGCGAATTGACTCCTGAATTAATATATTGTGAAACATTTTCTCTGCAGGAACTGGATACGTCATATATGAGTTGGTTCGAGCAGCAATGCCCAGGAAGAGTGAATAAAGATGTTCCTTTATGGAGGTGTCAAATAAATCTTATCCAGTTGTGAAGTTTTTTGTGTACACAGGATCAATATTTATTGATTGTTCTGTGGCTATCTAATATGTAATAAACCATTGCACATGCTGTCTGTAAAGTGTGTTTGATGACTCCAGCTGAAGATACATAAAAAAAAACAACCCTAAATTATCATCAGACTTCTGTTTCTGTATTGATTTAAAGAAATGTACTCCAACTCTCCTAGAGGACCCTGTCTACCTGCAAAACAAACTTTCAGAATATTGTGGTTTAATGCTGTATAAACTTCACCACGCAGTGAATGATCATCATGGAGTAGATAAGTTTCCACTGTGAGGTGTTTAACAGGTATCAAATTCAGTTTAATGGCGTTGTGTCGTGAGTTTTACCCAAATTCAGTTCTAAAAGTTGTCTAAACATGCCGTGAGTCTTCAAAATAGTTGTCTATATTTGCTAATAGCTTTTCAGCCTTCGAATCACAATGAGTTTGAGATGAGATTGTAATCTCAGTATGGAGTGGATGGAAATGAACTTTTTGAAATCTTGTTGGTCTGAACAGTTTTCAGAGATTAAGATCACGTTGTAAGCCCTGAATAAACTTTTCATTCATTCATTCATTCTCTAAGCCTCTTACTCCTGTTTAGGGTCACGGGGAGGCTGGCGCCCATCTCAGCCGACTCTCGGCGAGGGCGGGGTACCCCCTGGACAGCTCACCCGGCCAGGTCCAACACTCACAAAACCATTCACACTCGCACCTAGGGGTGATTTGGACGCTACAGCGCACGTTTTTGAATTGTGGGAGGAAACCGGGTTACCCGGAGAAAACCCACCAAGCACAGAGAGAGCATGCAAACTCCGTACAGAGATCCCCGAGCTGGGAATCGAGCCCAGGACCTTCTTGCTGTGAGGCGGACGTGCTCACCACTGTTCACGTGTGAATCTGCTTCATGTGTCGCATCCTTCAGAAACCAAAGGTCCCTGTTTGAGTGATGACTCCATGCATGATCTTTAAGCTATTTCCTTCAAACCACCACATACTGGGGTTACGCTCAGAGGAGGTAGATCAGTACACTGTCCCCACAGTGGGTCATCAGCTGTTCAGTGGAAGATTAGTGGGTGTTCAGTGATTTGGGACACAGTCCACATTTGGGGAGTAAAAGTCCCCTCAAGCTCACTGGCTCCAAACTTCACCAAAAGTCTTGCGTGTCTGTAAACCCTTAAAAGTGGGGGTTGCCATTCTTGAAGCCTGTCGTAAGGGTCGGCTGGGAACAACCCCTCGGTATTAAGTAGCAGGTTGTGCTCCCAGACTCCCTCCCCCAGAACAGCAGAGGCTTCTGCCCTTAAAGAGCTCGAGGAGCGCGAGACCGCGTCGGCCAGTGGGACAGAAGCGACACAGCGCGAGCGCGCGCCCTGCTCCTCCATCCGATCAGCTGCAGCACCAGGTCAGAGCCTCCACTTCATTCTCGCTTTAATTCTGTCTCTACCGTTTACTCCTTCCTTTATTTCATTAATTAACATCATGTTAATGATTCCTGGTGTAATTTTCTGCTCTGAGTGTCCCAGTAAAACGAATTAACGTGTAATAAAGTGGAAACGACCAACTTCTGGCTTGAGTCTGCTTGCAGGAATAGTTTCTATACACATTCCCTGTATATTTCTGCTGTAAACAGGACTGTTCTGTTAAATGCAATTGCTAAAAAAAAAAAAAAGTAAATTTTTGTTTTTTTCTTCATTTTTATGTAACTTTGTCATTTTTTTTCATGTTTCTGGACATTTAAATGCAATGTACAGACTTAAGTATATTAGAATAAAATGTATTATTCTAAAATTTAACTGATGTAGTTTAAGGTTGATGTGAATATAGTTTAATCCAGAGTTTAGTGCAGGTTAAATCAGGTCAGTGCTGCTTGCAAAACTTTCCAAAACTTGAATGAACACGAACGTTCTGCGTTTTTGTTTATATCCACAAGGGGGCGCCGAAGAGCTGCAAGAAGCCCTCTAACCCGGCGCGCCTTTCAAAGCCTCGGGGCGTACAGGGGGTTTTAATGGCTAATTCCAGCAAAAGGAGGATTATTAAAAGTTTAAAAAAATTAACTATTTAAAGTTGGTGGGAAAAAAATTCCTCATTTTGTACACTGCACTTTAACATGAAGCCGTGTCTTCTCTCGTCCCTATTAAAATATTAATGAGGTTTATATGGGGCCAACTATTCAAAGTGTTGTAAAATGGGTTAAAAACCAAAGGAAAAGAAAAAGAGTGTGGTTATTTTTTATTGTCAGGAAATCTATAACTTTTTTATTTGCAAAGCCCGGTTCATGGTAGTGTTTAAAAGGCAGTGCTGCCTAACAGTGGCAATCAAGCAGGTCTGATGATGATTTCTTTCATTCTTCTGATTGAAGATGGTCTCAGGGACCTCCAGGGTTTAAACTGGTGGAGCTGAACAGAGTGGAGCGTCCCCGCCCTTGGTTTAGCGGTGTGGTGCTGAGTTCTGGTACTGTGATTTTGGTGGAATTTTAAATCACAGCGAGGAGTAATAGTTATAATTATGCTTGAACAGTTTAAACTTCTTTATAGAGGAATGCTTTAATTTCAAAATGTCTGTTCTTTCCTTCAACGACCAAAAAAAAAAAAAAGGTTTGGGCATTTCATTTCTTAATATTTATTTAAAAAACTGAATCACATTTCCATTACGGTATGTGTTGGGAACTCCGTATAATAATGATTAAAATGAAGACTACTTTTCCCACATTGTTGGCACCCACGTATGGAACGACTTCTAAATCCCAGTGTTACCCATGCCTCTGTGACTCCCCCCCCCCCCATCTGGCCCACAGTAGGAAAAAGTGGTGTGACTCCTGCTGCTTATTTCCACTCATAGCTGTCATGGATGGTAGTCTTCATTTATATATTTCTATTCAGTCTCTATTTATATATTATAAAATGTCTTTTCACCCAAGTCCTCTTCAGAAATTGTTTGTCTCTTTGCAAAGCCCTGCATCTGCAATCAGTGCAGCCTCATAGTGTTCATGTCTTTCTTCTTTGCTTTCCATGAAGTGTCTTTAATAATTCCATTTCCTTTTCTGAGCTGAATGGGAATCTTGTCTTTGCAGATTAATTCATGTGCTGCTGACTCCCTGCTAAATAAAATGAAGAGAAGGTTGTTGTGGGCCACTGTTGCCCTCCTAGCAGTATTACTGAATGTAGCAGAGGCTCAAGGTACAGTTACCCCCTCACAGCATTTCCCATCTGTCTCTCTTTATCTTCCATTCTCACTTCTTTTCACATTCCAAAGGGTATCCCCCTCTCTTCCTTCTTACCCACTTCTTTATTTCTTTACTGCCTTATTGAAATATGCTCATGTTTAATTGATGTATTTACAAATAAATATTTGATATCCAAGACCTGACTTTGATGTGATACAGATCTATGTAAGAACAAAATTCTCTTTCCTTTGTTATTTAATTAAAAAAAATTTTTTTTTTGCTTTGTACATGCAGCTCAAACGTCCTGATGTAAACTGAACAAAAAGAAAAAATACTTAAAATCTGATTTGAATTAATACAACATTGTATGTAAGCACAAAGACAAGCCACCAGTGCTTTTAATGCCATACCATACACATGAAGTCATCAGTTTGGTCAGACAAATAATCTCCACTTACAAGTCAATTCCTGTTTAATGAGGTACTGGAATAGTCTGGGCTAACAGCTCCTGGCAGTTCAAAAGGATTTCATTTAACAAAAATTTGGAAAGATGGAAATAAGTACTAATAAAAATGGCATTGAAATATTTTACTGTAGACGTCTGTAATTATTCTATGCAGTGAAAATATTTACTTACAGCAGCATCAGTTGTTTTTAAGGTTTGTAATATTGACTATTTAACATGGAATTTGTTTTATATAAGAATAGATCTGTAATATAAGTTGGCACAGAGTGTCAGTTATGTGTACAGGAATTGTTTGTAAGAAAATTATGAAATGACCTTGAGGAAAAAGTAAAGTCCTAAATGAAGCTTAATTTACTTATTACTCAGAATGGAAACATTTTTATTCTTTCCTTTGAAATCCTTTTAGTGAAAGCATCAAATATCTTCTCCGGTATATCTTCTGACATAGAATGGAAAGATGTAAGAGGAGAACACCAGATTAATCCCTAGAGAACAACGACAAAGAGTCTTTTTAGGCTTTTTATGGCAATTTTCAAAAAGTGCTGAATTGCAATCCGTATGGAAAGTTAATTTGCAGTAGTGTTTAATGTCGGCACATGTTGTAGAATTACACTGGCATCCGGCCGACTTTTCATGAAGACTTCTTTTCCATGCTGCCTGGCAGTGGGTGCAAGCCGAACAGAACGGCGTGCCGGGTAGAGGTTATTGCCACAGACCAGACGCTCCCTGAGGGATGGCAGCGGTGTGCTACCGACAGGACTCCTTTTCCGTTTAGATTGCAGAAAGTTCTCTTAAATTCATCATTTTATGCTGATGTCTATTGAACGCCTTTACCTCAAGTATGCTGGCCATTTTGGTTTAGACTTTAGTGTTATGTTTTTGACACCTCATGCAAGAATACTCGACTTGATTTCTGAGAATGAATGAAGAGTCATGGTTTGGAGATGAGGCCTATTCGGACACGAGGGGAATCTGCTCGGGCCTCTTGAGGTTGAGGCGCCAGGTTGGTGAGCCACCTTTCCAGCAGCCTCCATGATCTCAAATTTGTTGCTTCGGTTGTGTTTTGTTGTTGTCTGCCTGTGCACTTGATGTTTTGTGAGCTCTGGCTTTTCCCAACATGTATTTTAGCACGATATTCTGAGATTCCATGCACCAACTGCCCACCTTTCAGTGCATGCTCCTCTCCTGCTACCAAACACCGTCCCTCTTGTTTTCTTTGCATGGAACTCAGAATATCCTCTTCATGGAGAGGTAACCTTTACATAATCAAATCAGCACTGATACATGATAAAACAAACATCATCACTAAGTCACTGTCCGAAAACAGAAATGTACACATCAGACACAAGCAAGACGTTACCTGTTAGTCCCACTGGCACAAAAAAATTCTATTCTATTTAACTACCTCTAGCGCTTTCTACACCACACATGTCACATTATGCTTTTCTATAGTGTTATAGAATACATGATTTACTTTGTACTTAGTATGATAAAATAGAATTCCCTCACTCAAATAAGATGTCGAAAAGACTAAAATAAGCATGTCTAGCCTCCATTCAGATGTTATCTTGGATGTTAGACTGCTGTTATACATCTGTTAGAATACTTTCCTTTGAAAAATTCTAGCACAGACCGCATGCAAAGCTCCTCTGTGGAAGAATGTCATTTTGAAATATATTATGGTCTCAGTATGTGTGGTCCCTCATGTACACAGAAACCTTTGTCCAAGTCATCAAGTTGTTCCTTAACAACTTTCTCACATACATTAATGACCTGAGATCCAGACATGAAGACAGTGCTTTATTATTGTTATTATTATTATTATTACTATTATTATTATATCATAGCTTGGCTGCTTCTTGTTTTTATTTACTTATTTATTTTTATGATGTACACATTTCTCTATCCTCTCCATGCGAGCATTTTTGCATTGTCTCATCACCTCATGCCATCTTCTGTATAAATTACTCGATGAAAAGGAAGTACACAAGAGTCGCTCATGACAAATTGTGTATTCTTTTTAATGGTTTGCAATGGATGATATACTGGATTGACAAACTGTATGGTAATGTTTACATATGCTACTTTGCAATATGTGTATATATACATTCACTGTATATATAACATATGGTCCTAATTTCTGAAAGAGCCCCCCTGACGTGATTAAACTACACAGATTCCATTGTATAATCAATATCTTGAATGAAAGTGTTGCATTTTTATGAGTTGAACTTGATTTTACTGGTGGATTAAAGGGCATGCCTGGTACTGATTGCATACAGCATGTATTGGATGGTCCATTTAATGTCTGCACTGGTATTTGAATGAACTTTGTAGAATGAAGTATGTTTAGGCTTCCTGCTTGAACTGCTGACCTTAGGGTTTCTAGGTTGGGCAACTCAAGCAAAGGCCATTTTGCCTCAAAAATGGCTTCTCTCACCTTTTCTTTTTGTTGTTATGTCAGCAACACCGCTGTCAGTTTTGTCATCCTGCCCAACAGTGAACGAATCAACTTCAGCCTTGAAGTGTTTGTTGTTGGGGTTGTTGAAATTCTGCTTATGAATATTTACTCTCTGTAACTTACATTTATTTAGCACTGCTTTGTGTTGCTTGATCATTTTTGTTAACATATAACACTTATACTTGCAGTGGATCCTCCCTCAGTCTTGAAATTTAAAATCCTGAATGAAAACACAGTACAAATGTCATGGAAAAGGTCATTGTCTCAAATACAAAGCTACAGAATACAAGTAACATCAGATATCGGTAAGTAATCAGTCTCCCGTCCAGTGAAAGACTGCAGGTGTGTATCCACTGATATCTAGTTTACATTTATTTTATTTCTAATTTCATTTTCAGATGATTTGAAAGACTTCACTCTTCCTGCCTCAGCCACTAGCACTGAAATTACAGACCTTACACCAGACATAGATTATTCTGTTTCAATCAGTGCCTATGATGGTGTGGATGAAAGCATTCCTATATTTGGCCAGTTAACAAGTAAGTATCGAAACTGTACCACCCTGTCAGATTAAATGTTTGCCTCCAAAATGAGGAAATTATACTGATGGAAATTTGTAGTCGATAGTTTTCTGAAAACTAATTTCATGCCAGAAAAAGTGGAATTTCATTACAGAAGCTTCCTTTGTTTTCCTTTTCAGTTCAGTCCAGTAACACAAGTGGGACTGCAAGGAGACCGGTTACGGAGTCCATTAGTAAGTTTGACTACATTCATGATAAACAGCTACTAAAACATTTTTCTTTCCAGTTGAGCAGATCCCAGTGGAGGCTTTTTTTTTTATTGAAGAAACACCCCATTTCATTTCTTCCTTGGAATATTTTGCACTCTGTACTTTGCAATCTGTCCTAGGGGCTTATAGTTGTTGTCATATATCAGGGAATTCAGCAGCTTTTTAAATGTAATTTGTATTTTGATGCATGTTACAGCTACATGCATCCTGTTTCTAAGAAATATAGTTGTATCAGAGCTCAGACATTTTAGATATTTCAGCAAAAATATAGTCTACCTGATGGCTGTAGAAGTGTGAGGCCATAAAAACCTAACAAACTAACACAGGGGGTTTAGTTTGTTTGTTTGGTCCATGTGTTATCGCCTAACAGAATTTAAATACTTTTATTAACACTTTTAATATTTCTTGTGTCATAGACAGCTGCGTGATGTGGGTTAAAAAGAGCCCAGAGGATTGACATCAGCGTGCATACTAATGACTCATACAGATATATTCAATAGAAGCATTCATAAAACTCTACACCACATGTCCACTTGGGTTTAGAATAATCAAATAGAGAGTCAAGTCGTTGCTAAAACAAAAGTTCAGTTGGAATAAACATGCATCAAGGGATTTGTTGTAATTTTCCAGGAAGTACACAATTTATGCATGTTTATTTGCATACGTAAGGTTCATTCCACTAATTTGTTTTTGACTTTGCCTCCTCCAGAATGCTCAAAGAGTGCTATAGCTGATCTGGTTTTTCTGGTGGATGGCTCCTGGAGTGTTGGAAGGGAAAACTTCAAGTACATCCGAAATTTCATTGGCGCTGTGGCAGGAGCCTTTGATATTGGAGAAGACAAGACCAGGGTGGCTGTAGTGCAATACAGCACAGACACCAGAACCGAATTCAACCTGAACCAGTATTTTAGACGGGCCGAGCTCCTCCAGGCCATCAGAAACCTACCCTACAAAGGGGGCAACACCATGACAGGTGTTTTGTATGAGCAAATGAGAGATCCATAGCATAGATATGTAGTAAAATGGTCCATATGTTATATAATATAGTAAAACTTTATGATGCATTTATAACCTTAATAGGTAGCACTTTTGTTATGAGCTCTTCTTGAACACTGCAATGAACAAATATCCTAATTTTTATACCAGGGGAAGCTATTGACTATCTGGTGAAAAACACTTTCACTGAAGCGGCTGGATCCAGGAAAAGTTTCCCCAAAGTGGCTGTTATTATCACAGATGGAAAATCACAAGACCCTGTTGATGAGTATGCCAGAAGATTACGGAACATCGGAGTTGAAGTTTTTCTTTTAGGTATTTTTCACTCCTTGTATTGTTATGGAATATTATGTTGATTACCAAGCTGTTCGCTGAAGCACCCTTAATGAACTGTAACATAAATCGAAAATATACATTACATTTCATGTGGCCCTTTATTTACTGTTCAGGAATCAAAGGTGCAGATGAAGATGAAATCAGAGTAATAGCCTCCACCCCTCACAGCACACATGTGTACAGTGTGTTAGACTTTGACTTAATTAAAGAAGTGCAGCAGAGGTTTGTCACACAGGTGTGCCTTGGTGTAGAGGACCAGCTCAGCTCCCTCGCAAGTGGAGAAGAAGGTACGACTCAATGCAGTAAAGTAGCGGTATATAAATCACATTCATCTTCATGTGTGTCTGTATCCGTCATACCCCGTTCTATTCAACTTCTGTAGTTGTTGAACCAGCTTCAAACCTCCAAGTGACTGAGATTTCCTCCAAGTCCATGAGAGTGACCTGGGATGCGTCTCCAGGTGATATCACAGGCTACAAGTTGCAGCTCATACCTATGCTTGCGGGTAGCAAGAGACAGGAGATGTACACGGGACCCATCCAGACCTCAGTAAATGTTAGGGACCTGTCCCCTGAAACAGAATATGAGATTAGTTTATTTGCCCTTAAAGACTTTACACCAAGTGAGCCAGTGATGGCAATGGAGAAGACTCAGCCTATCAAAGTGTCATTAGGTAAGATCAACCCACACTACATATTAACCTTCTACTAAAAATCCAGGAAAAGCCATGTTTCACTAGCAAGATCCATCTATGCATTATAAAATATTTTTGTCTTTGGCAGACTGTTCTCTGGATGTTAACATTCAAGCAGATATTGTCCTGCTTGTTGATGGATCATACAGCATAGGACTGGCTAACTTTGCTAAAGTGAGATCCTTCCTCGAGGTGCTGGTCAATTCCTTTGACATTGGTCCCCACAAAGTGCAGATAAGCTTAGTGCAGTACAGCAGGGATCCTCACACCGAGTTTGCCCTCAATAAACACCATGACATTTCTGCTGTGGTTAAGGCCATTCGCACGTTCCCCTACCGTGGAGGATCCACAAACACTGGCAAGGCTATGACCTATGTGAAGGACAAGATCTTTGTGGCAAGTCGTGGTGCTCGTAAAAGTGTGCCACGAGTCATGGTGCTCATCACCGATGGCAAGTCCTCTGACTCCTTCAAAGACCCTGCTACCAACCTGAGGAATGCAGATGTGGAGATCTTCGCTGTCGGAGTTAAGGATGCGGTACGATCAGAATTGGAGGCTATTGCCAATCTCCCTGCTGAGAATCATGTTTTTGAGGTGGAGGACTTTGATGCCTTTGAGAGGATCTCTAAAGAACTGACACAGTCCATCTGCCTCAGGATTGAGCAGGAGCTCCTAAACATCAAGAAGAAAAGTAAGGAAACATCCCTGTCGTTCCCTGCTAAGCAGTGTTTTTTGTATTGGGTTGGAAAGGGGTGGGGCGAACATTGTTGAATTTCTTATTTTGTACAGCTGTACACACTGCTGAAATAAAAATCGCCTGCTAGAGCACAAACTGAATACCTATAAACTATGGGTCTAGAACTCACAGTGCCCTTATGTAGCGAGTGTTATTACATGCTTATTCTACAGGTCAGTCTTTAATTCTATATTTGGCGCTGTTAACTCTTTAGACTATGTGAATGCCAACTTTGTTTGTTTTATTTTTAGTATTATAATGTTATAATACTTTAATATTAAGTCTAAAGATCATTAATATAAGAAAGAAAACTGATCCAAATGGTCACTTTGATATGTTTTATTGTAACTGAAGTTAATCTGACTGATGATTCCTTCCAGGTTTGATTCCACCGAAGTCCTTAACATTCTCTGAAGTGACGTCCAGGAGTTTCAGAGCTACTTGGGTCTCTGATGCTGCAGATGTACTGTCTTTTCTGGTGCGTTTCCGACCAGTTGCTGATACAACAGGCAACTACATCTCTCTGGCTGTGCCTGGTGACACCACCACTGCTGTACTGCCTAATCTCACACCAATCACCACCTATGAGGTTGATGTCATTGCCCAGTATGAAAAAGGGGACAGTTTTCCATTGACAGGAGAAGAGACCACTTTAGAAGGTATGAGTTCATGTTCGTGTTGCAGTAAATAAAATATTAAAAGCTCTGAAATAGCTGAAGCTCTGAAATAGTGAATTTATTTATGGTTACAACTCTCACATGATTGATATTTATATGGACACATATTTGTCTAACTGAGTCACACTTTTATTCAACACAGAACAAGGAGTTGTCCGTTACCTCAGAGTAACAGAGGAGACCACAGACAGTTTCAGAGTTTCATGGCAGGCTGCTCCAGGGGCTGTTCTGCGCTATAGACTCTTCTATCAGCCCATCAGTGGTGGAGAGCGCCTGGATGCAGAGACTGAAGGTAGTCAGACTACCACTATACTACAGGAGCTTTTTCCAATCACCACTTACCGTGTGACTGTTAGTGCTGAATATGCATCTGGCTTGGGGCCCTCAATGGAAACTCATGGCACCACCAAAGAAGGTCAGCACTAACTGATATTTTTCATTTTTGTTTCTCTAAAAACATTGACATTTGGTGCAACCATGTATCTTTTTTATGGAGGGGAATAAAACAGACAAACAAAAAAAAACCCCATAAACCATTAAATCTTAGCAGAACACGATCAGTATATTAATGCACAATAATAATCTTTTTTAGTTAAGGGCTCACCACGGAATCTGAGGGTCTTTGATGAGACAGAGTCTACCATGAAACTCTATTGGCAAGCTGCTCCTGGGAATGTTCTTCAATACCATATAGCTTATAAGCCTGAAGGTGGTGAGAGGGATGAGATCTTTGTTAAAGGAGACTCCACAACTGCTGTGCTCAAGAACCTGTTGCCAGACACAGAATATGAGATTTTTGTCAGTGCCCGCTACTCGTCTGGCTTGGGAGATCCACTCTTGGGAAGAGGCACCACACTGGAAGGTAAGAGATGATGACCTGATGGATGTTTTTATTATTATTTTTTTACATTTTTGTAAACCGTTGTTTAGTGGTTAGCCCATTTGCCTCACAGCAAGAAGGTCCTGGGCTCGAGTACCGGGCTTGGCGAGGCTGTTTTTGTATGGAGTTTGCATGTTCTCCCCGTGCTTGTGTGGGTTTCCTCCGGGTACTCTGGTTTTCTCTCAAATTCCAAAGATATGCACAATATGATAATTGGATATTTTAGATTGCCCCTAGGTATCACTTGTAAACCACTTGTCTTTGCAGTCGTGTTGTTGGGGGTAAAAAGCATCTAAAAGGTAGCACTGGGCAGTAAATGAAGGCCTATAGCCAACTTTTTTAGCAATCGGCTGTAGAGGTCACATGCTTGGATACTGCATAGCAACGCTGTGAAGGCGAGCAAGAATTCCAGTTACACAAGTTTAAAGTGCATTATATAAAGAAGGCTTAAGTGTTGCTTTCTTTTATTGTGCACCAAGCTATAAAACTCTGCTTTTAAAGTCCACCAGTAAGAGTTTTGGTTTAAAAAAAAAAAAAAAGATGTGTAATGTAAGGAAATATTGTTGTTTTTGAGTGCATGAAGACTACAATGTAAGCGTCTTCACGGTCAAACTCTGTGGCTCTCTGATATTATAATTACGTCACCCAGAGCCTTATGGACCCTCTCGTACTCTTGAATGTGGAAAGTATAACACTAGCCTTAATCTTAACAAGTTAAACGCATTGGCAGTTTGTCTTATACATGTGCAGCTATTAGGAAATCCAGGGTGGAGAAAAGTCCAAGGATTGAAAATGTTCTTCTTGGAGGAACACGTATCATTTCATGTTCTTTTCTTTCTGTCTGTTGCAGCAGCTTCTGTAGACAAAACACTTCTATGTTAGACACATTTGTAATTTGCTTTGTTTTAGTGAAAGTGTTTGGTTTATTTGTGTTCGTTGAGTTGTGAATGACTGACTCAAACTGAAATAACAAATACCGAGTGATGGGAACATCTGTTCCTGTAATATAGCAACCCTCTATGGCATTAGGGTATGGTCGGGGTCAAGCGTGGTCTGGTATTGGTCATCTGAAAACAACAGCGCCTCAGTCTAAGGCCAAAGCACAGTGTCGGGCTCAATTTGTCATGTCTGACTCAGCTGAAGTGGTGGAGACTCTCAGGCTGACTAAGGACTTTTCCCCATGATCCCCTGGGGTTTCTCCCCCAGCGAGACACAGACCAGCTCATGTTGTGCAATAATGTGGTGAAAAGGCAAAAAAAAAAAGGTACATGTTGCTGGTGTTGGGTTACAGACAGATGTTCATGTAATCAGTTTGTCATTAGGAGGTCTGGTCCTAGCTGGAGAGGAGATATACAATATGGTTAAGAAACATTGGAGTGGATTCCACAGTGGAGTATATTTTAAAGGTGTCAGACAGTAGACTGGAAGGCGCGGTGGTGCAGTGGTGAGCGAGTCCGCCTCACTTCAAGAAGGTCCTGGGTTCGACTCCTGGGCTTAGGCATTTCTGTGTGGAGTTTGCATGTTCTCCTTGTGCTTGTGTGGGTTTCCCTCCACTGTTCAGACATGCATATTAGGCTTGGCTGTTCCCAATTGCCCCTAGATGTGAATGTAAGTGTGAAAAATAGTATGTATGTTGGCCCTGCGATGGTCTGGTGAGCTGTTCACCCAGTGTTGGCTGAGATAGGCTCCAGCTTCCTCGTGACCTTAGTAGGATTAAGGAATGGTAGAACTTGACTAATAAATTAAATAAATTGTTGTATAGCATTTCATTTGCACTGGTCTGCCACCCATCCAGTCATCCATCCATTTATCTATTATCTTTACCACTTATCAGTCAGGGTGGCAGGGGACACTGGAGCCAGTCACAGCCAGCTTTGCACGAGAAGTTGGGTCTAAAGCAGGACTAAAGTATTTTCATGATTTGTTAAGATTTTTATGGTCATTATGAACTAATTACTAGCGTAAGCTCTAGCCATGTGGGTGCTCTTGAGATGAATTGCTCCCAATATTTCAGGGGAAAAAATATTGATAATGTTTAAATATGAGTTAAATGTCACACTTTTGTAATTTTTCTTTTGTGTATTAAGGTATAATACCAGTGGTCTTCTTTACTAGCCTCACACCCCTGACATTGAACTGGGTAGAACTTGTTGATTTTCAGTAAGAGTTAGCTGAAAAGAATGTTGTCTTTGTTTTTACCACAGGTGGCAAGTTATTTTTGGCTCATTTTGACACTAGTAAACAGTGATGCAATTCATGGATGCCATTTACTGTATACTCAGGTCTCTAGTAATTCTATGCATGGTGGTGTGGTGGGGCAGTGGTTAGCAGTGTCAGCTGTCAAATTTTCTGTGCAGAGTTTGCACATTCTCTCTGTGCCTGTGTAGATTTTCTCCTACAGTCCGACAGAAATGGCTAGCTTGCTAGTGTATAAGAAATAAAGAGTTTTTACTATGGATTTATGTCATAGCATTTGTAAATCAGGGCTCTGGTACTACACAAATTAAACCCTTAAACAATGTGTAGCTTAAAAGGTACATGACATTGTAGAAGGTCTTAAGCTTCTTAAGGTCCAAGCTCCTGTGATGGAAGTCTTAGATGTCCAAGTATTTTGTCAGAACCTCTCCCCACCCCACAATCAAAATTTTACTTTATCTCTTCTATATCACTTCTAGTATCATGGAGCATTGTTTCAGATGACAATGCCAGTTCTTGCTCCGTGCCTAATATTTTCACCAGTGTCTCTGGCAGAACATATTTCAGGACTTACTTGTGTAATTATAGCTTACGCTTAACACTGTAGCTCATAACTATAGTTATAGCACTATAGCTTATGCTGAGTCGGCAGTGGATACCCCCATGCAGACTGAATCAGAAGATTCAGTTCACTCTGATGATCTCATGCTCTGTATGCTCAGCACCATTAACTCACTGTCACTGTAAGAAACACTACGTTCTTTGTGTTAGATGCCATAAACTTCCTGAAACCCTCTGTGGTAGGCAATAGATACTCACTAAAATTAGGAACAGCTCCTGAGAGAAGCCTTAGTCTGTGTGGTTGTGTGAAGAATTCCTCATGCTTTGGTCTCCTGTGGACAACTTGTCATAGAGGACCATTTGGCCTGGCTGAAAGCTGTTACAAATGAATACTGTTACCAATTGACAGAAGTTGAAAAAAGATAGGAGGGAAAAAAAGGCAAGTCTGAATGCCTTCAGGCATGCATGATAATGTATTAAAATGTGAAAGAATTCCAAGGCATTTGGAAGTAGTTATTCAACAGATCTATGCTTGCTCAACTGTCTGAATGACCTTGTTTCTCCTGGAAAGCAGATGAAAATTCATGGCTGAATTAAGTATGTTTCTGATACAAAATGTAGTTTAGAAAGTACAGTTTAAGCAGTTGATACACATACACTATATATATATATATTTTTTTTTTATTTATTTTTTTTGTAAGTACACTCATAGAAGGAAGTTAATCTAAAAACCTTAATGTTTGTCCGGCTAGAAGAACCTTTTTAATTTTGGTTCTACTCTGCCTACAACTTTTTTGTAAGATTACAGTAAGTTATTATAATTTATTTAGTTTTACTCATTGCTTGGATTCATAGTAATTGGTTTGGCTATAATAATAATAATAATAATAATAATAATAATAATAATAATAATAATAATAATAATAAGAGGAAGAAGAAGAAGAATACAATTTTGTTTAAGATTCTATTAGACTTCAGTAACAATAGAATTGGTAACAGTATTTCCATTGATTCAGCTTTCTCCTCACACTCTGTGTGGAAACTGGCCTGTAATGATTCCAGCTTTTCACTTTTGCCAGCTTTTGAGTCCTCAGTCCAGAGCTGTCTGGATTTCACCCACAGGATTAATATACTGAAGAAAAAAAAGCGAATGAGGCAGGAGAATGTTTTACCCCTCACTCACATCCTTCTTCCTGGATTAAAATGGATGTTCTGACCTTCAAAAGGATTTCAACAACCCTGCCAAGAATTAGTGTGCTTAGTAGTGTTTTGATTAGCACTGGGAAAGCTGTTGTCCAAAATATGGAAGTCCTATGTAAGATTAGTACGTTGTTATGGGAATTAATTTATGCTCATTTGAGATGTTGGATTGGTGGACTTTTTTCAGCTGATACAAATCTCTTGATGGGGTCATCATTACAGGCATCAGTTGTTGGTTTTTTTGTTTTTTTTGTGTGTTTTTTTCTTGGGAGAAGTCATGTAACAGTAGGGCTTGCTGTGTTGAATGTCATGCTGTGGTGTTATTGGTTCTCATAAATCAAGGTGAGTAGAAGTCTTAACCGTGTCTGATGTGGTCTACTTTTACTGTTGGTGGGGGAAGAATTTACTCAGTTATAAAAGAAAACAAAAGGTCCAAGTGTTACTTCCATCTGGTCATGTCAGTTTCAGACTGGAATTCAAAAGCAGTTTAAACTTTTGAAAATTGGTTACTTGGTGTGGTTAATGATTGTGTGGTACAGAATTAAATTTTTTTTGTTTTATGATAATCATGCTTTACTTTGAATCTGAGTACTTGACTGCAGAACTACTAAAATACCAATGTATTTAAAATACAATTTGCACTACTGCCTAGTTCTTTCTATACATTGTTGATGAAAAAACAAATATTGTCTGCAGGAATCATTATCATGTCCTCTGTCCCTGGAGTACCCTGGTAATGTCAGAAATTTGCAATTGGATGTGAAGCCTACCTTGGATCAAGACAGTAATAGCTACAGTTGCCATAGCACATTATATTTGATGGGCCATAAGAGCTGGAAATTCACCAACAGTGCTGTTAATTACTTCCTACACCAGGACTAGATCTAGTAGTAAACATAACCACCTAGTGAGCAAAGTCGATCACAGACCTTAAACTGAATAGCCACATGCTGAGGTTCTTCTTCCACTAACAATAAAGCAAGAAAGTGGATGTCTCAGTGTTATTATGTGAGCCCTCACGCTTTTTTCTTTATTTCTTGTTAATAATTTCACCATATAGTACGTAGCATGCATTCTGAGATGTAGGATCATTTCGTAAGTTAATAATTGAATCACCAAATGGCCAGCAAATGAGTGTCTGTGTTAGCTGTGCAGAACTCAGTAGGCGGGTAAGAAGGGCTGGAAGATACAGGTAGCCACCCTGTGGTCAGAATGTTACACCGGATACTACATACTGCCAAATATTTAGCGGCAACTAGTCAACATCACCCTCAATCACTCCCCAGTGATTTCTCTTTCCACTCTTTTATTTCAGTGAGAAAGTAGGGGTGGGGGCAGGGGGGTAATGGGAGAGTGAAAAAGAGATGCGTCTGTGTTTTTTGGATTTAATTTCTTGTTAGAAATGGAAAATAACACTGAGCATAGAGTACTGAAAGACATGTTGACAGACTGTGATTAGTTTTGCAGAGCTTTCTTGGGGTGTTATTTAATGTTTTATTGTAAAAATGTCAAACAGTTAGGTTGCACTGGTTTAGATTTCATAATGTTTGTGGGTAGCTTCAGCATCATGTCATCACATTGCCATGATCTCTCTGAGTAATAAAGAACACTGAATAACAGCTTGTTCTCCTTCATACAGGACATCTCTAGTTATGTATGTTCTACTAGTTTAATTTTAATATTTTTGCTTGCTTCACTTCCCCAGTTCTTGGCTCTCCTAAAGACTTGGTCACGAAGGATGTCACTGAGTCCAGCTTTGCTGTGCTCTGGACAGCAGCACCTGGCAGTGTTCGCAATTACCGGGTCACCTGGAAATCCCAGTTCTCCGATGAGGCTGGGGAGAAGACAGTGCCTGGTGATGTCACCACCACTGTGCTTGAGGGGTTGACATCAGAGACACGCTACAAGGTTTCTGTCTATGCCGCCTACCGCCATGGAGAAGGAGAGCCGCTGGTGGGAGAGGAAACCACAGATGGTAAGTCCATTCTTTCACACATAATGTATCCAGCAGAGGAACAGCATACACTTCCTCCCACCTCTAGTCTGAGAGGGGCCCCTCATTCTGAGCCTACCTCAGGATATGCAAAGAAATAATACTCAAAGCCCACTGGAAAGAATGTGCAGTTTTGAGGTTATTTCCTATTGCAGGCTGCAATATTTCATTTAATTTCATTGTCTGAACTGCTTAATCCTAATTAGGGTCGTGGGGAGGCAGGTGCCCATCTCAGCTGACTCTGGGCACAGGCAGAGTACACCCTGGATAGCTTACCAGGCCATCGCAGGGCAGAAACATGCTGACAGCAACCCAATGGCCTACTCTTTACGAAAGTCAGCAATGGTTCTTTTACATGCCTCTCACCACAGACAGTGAGAGACATGAATGGGCTTTGATAACCCAGTTAGCTGCACTTGGGGACAGCAGCAACAACCCGGTGACAGTGGGGCTCGAACCCCCAACCTTTTACATTTACATGTTGTTGATCCTAATTTTGACCTTACTGAGAGTCAAAAATCTGTAGCTCGATATCATTAAATCAAAAGTATCAGATCCTTATAAATTCAAGGTTTCAGTTTGCTTCTTTGAGGCCTTAATAATGTTATTATTTTTAACGATTGATTATTATCTTTATTAGTATTTTAAGAGGTTATAAGATACAGATAAGATATTACAATATCACATGTCAATATTACAACTGAGGAAAACATGCTCAGTTAGATAAACCTCTCATTCAAATGCACCATAGTGACATAGGGCTGAGTGGAATAAGGGAGATGGTTAAGATTTTAAAGAAACTTCATTCCTGACTTCCAGGCTGTGCTGTGGAAAAAGTGAATGTGACTTATGATTCCTTTGACAAGTTCAAGAATAACGTCATTATTCTGGCATGGCTGCTCTTTCTGAATAGCCATTGACATGCTCACTTTGTATATTCATGTGCTTGACCTTTTTGGTGTATAAATATTTGAACCACTGTGATGTAATGTGTCATACCTGCTCTTTGTCACCAGTGTGACGTAGAACTTAAAAATGCACCACTGATGGACAGCAGCCTTCCTGGCTTCCCTCACTTATCAGGCCAAAATGAGCAAAGCATATAAACAGAGCATGAGATGTATTTAAATGTATTTAACACACAATCACTACAGTTAAATGTTTGAATGGTGAAACCCAGTGGATGCCCATTTGTTTAATGATGTGAACAAGTCTGCCAGGTGGCATTCACATAAAAAAACACGACTGACTGCACTTTCGGGGCTCTGTGTTTCATGTCCATAGTCAGCTTTTTTCCCACTTTTATAGCCAGCGTCTTTCCAGTAACATATTGTGTCTGTTTTGGTCAGACCATGCTCTTAGAAACTTGGAAGTTGTATTTTCCACCCATAAAACTCCCACTTTGGAAAAGCATTCAGTGTCTGAAAGTACTCTGTGAATCATATAAGGCCCTGCCAATTCATTCTGCCTTTTTCCTGCACCAGAAACCTGGAGTCACTGCATGGAAAGAGAACACTGTGGGCAGACTGAGAATGCCTAGGTTTTGGCTTGAAGCATCCCTTGATGCATCTGTTCTTACTGGATGGTCTTTTCAGCTGGATGCTGATCATTTTGGCAGATTTGGCAGTGTTTTTCTATTTTATTTTTTTTATGAAAAAATTTTTTTTTAAACCAAAAGTACATTTTGGTTTTCCAGGGTTTTTGTCCCCAACCTAAAGATGAAATATATCTTTGTTATATAAAAATATGTTACAGCTATAACATTGTTTTGGCACAAATCACCCCTGAATGTAATAATTATAAGCTTATGATTTCTTCTCCAGTCTCAGCTGCAGCCAGAGCTATAGCTGTAAGTGAGGAGACAGAGAAGAGTATGCGAGCAACATGGCAGCCAGCGCCAGGCAGCGTTGTTAATTACAGGGTGACCTACAAACCTCAAGATGGAGCGCGGCCAATGGTCACCAAAACGTCAGGTGCCTCTACAACCATTGTCCTGCGGCGCTTACAGCCCAGTACCACCTATGAAATCACAGTGGTTCCTGTCTACAAACATGGAGATGGAAAAGCAAGGCAAGGAACAGGAACCACATGTACGTTTACCCATTCCTAAATGCTGGTTTGAGTAGTTTTTCACTGTTCCTGTGCTACTTGGAAATATGGGAGAAAAGAAATGATTTTGTCTGTCTGTGTCTGTCTGTCTATTTATCTATCTATCTATACTTTGAAAATACAATTTCACATCTGAGGCAGTGTCGGTTTTGAATCATCCTAATGTTCCCAAGCATTTAGAATTTAGAAGTATACATTTGAAATCAATAGTAATATATAACTCCTAACTCATTTCAGTTTGAATCATTTTACTACGTGGTGATTTTTGTGCCTTGTCTTTTTTTTTTTTTTTTTTTTTTTTTCCAGTGTCACCGTTCAAGTCTCCAAGAAATTTACAAACATCTGAGCCCACTAAGACCAGTTTCAGGGTTTCATGGGACCATGCACCTGGAGATGTAAAGGGCTATAAGGTTACTTTCCACCCTGTTGGTGAAGAGGTAGACTTGGGTGAGCTTGTTGTTGGGCCCTTTGACAACACAGTGGTTCTGGAAGAGCTTAGGCAAGTGCTTATATCTCTCTGTGGTTCCTAGTATCCTGGAACCATTGGACATTGACCAGTGGTGTCTATGGGTGTCTCTTTATTGCTTTTCCTAATTTCTTCTTGGTAAAATGTGTTAAGGTATGTTGGCTGCTTCTCCTTTCCTCTACAGAGCAGGCACCAAGTACACTGTGAGTGTGTTTGGTGTTTTTGATGGTGGAGAGAGTATGCCCTTGGCTGGAGAAGAAAAGACCACTCTGTCTGACGAGCCTGCTCTTCCCCCAATTGATGCTCCAGGTAGTGTGACCTCCTGAGCCACTTGGATTAAACATGATCACTAAGGGTTAGAGGTGGAAAAATCTGGATTTTGCAGTGTTTGCATGTGAATATAAGTATCACTAGGGTAAGAACAATAATGGCGTGATATCTGTACACATCATGCAGTATGTTTTGTCTGGAATGGTAAATGATTCATTTAGGATGGCTGTGAGCACCTACAGCACTTAGACATGAGCAGAATGTGCATGCTCTTTTCCTGACTAACTGTTCTGACTCACAAATGAGTAAATTTAATGTCTATTCCACATGGTGGCTTTATCAGGTGGCTTTCGGCTTATGACACAATCTTGTCTGCTCAGTGTTCAGTCTAAACACGATCTGGTGTGTGTAAGAAAAGAAAATCCATGCAGTTAAAGGTTCTGAGCTCAGATTGATGACCTGAGTGTGGAATGCTGCTCCTAATTGGGAGCAGATCCAGTGACTGAACGCTTGCATGATCTGGAGTCAAAGATAAGCCTGAGGCATATTATTTGGAAGCACACTTAACTTGATATTTGTTATTATGAATGACACTGAGGTCATCATAGCATATTAATGACAAACGTGTGGGAGGTGTGAGTCTAAAGACAAGAGCATCGAATGCATATATTTGAGGAAAGGCATATATTATATTTTGCTTCTTAAGCAATATAGTAAGTAAGCACCAACAATGAGTTCTATTGACAAGTAATTCACATCTCTTATTAACACGTACGAGAGGATGTAGGAACAGGATAGTTTTAAAATACGTGCTCTATTTTGCTGTTGAACGGATTATGGTACTTAAATTACATGCTGTCAGAAGGTTATGAAAGCATGCCATGTGTTTGTACATGCTAAAATTCCTAACTAGCCTTAAAACACTTGAGGGAATCCTATATCTGGATTGTTCCAGTGCCTAGATCTCATTATTTAGTTCCACTGGCGAAATGGGTTGTCAGCACTTGCAGATAATGATATCAGTCCATCAAATATATCACTTACAATATATAATGTGTTTTTGACAGCTATGAAATTCTCATGTCTTTTTAAAACAAAAGTGAACAGGAAAAATGTAGACATTAAATAGTTTATAGGTGTTCTAATGGGTCGTGCAGTTGCTAAACTTTGAAACATTTCTTTAGTCTTGTAGACTTTGAATATTTTTTATATTTACAACAGGAACTATGCAACACAGAAAACAAGAAACACGCTGGGTGCGAAATCTCAGGAAGTCTTTTAAATCATTAAAAAGCACTTTGAAATATTATTCCTCCCTACCTCCAGGCTATGGCCTTTTGCCAAGAATATGAAAAAAGAAATGTTGAATTATGGATTCAGTGTGAGTGTGTTTTGTTTTTGAGCTCCATGCAGCTGTATTCTTCCTGAGCAGGGAAAGTCTCATACCAATGGAAGAACATTCAGGTGTCTTTACAGAAGTGGAAGGTGCACATCGGGAATAGAATGTAACTCCTGAAGATCAGTCTTTCTGCCTCTCAAGATGCAGTCTACAAAATCCTTTAATGTTCATCACTGTAAAATATTGTATCAGATCCATTATAATGTACAGAAACTATTATTAATAAACAACTGTTTATATGGCTGGCCTGGTTTGTTTTGGTGTCCGAAACTCTTTTTTTTGTGTGTGCTTTTTTTCCCCCTTCCTCATGACACTGCTTTCATTTTTCATAAGTGGCTTCTGACTTCAGTTTACATTATATCAATGGCAGCATCTCTGTATATCCACATTCTTCACAATTTCCTCCGGGATCAATAAAGTATTCTGATTCTGATAAACTTTTCTATCCTCTGCTTGGTCAGATGTAATGTGCAAAACAAATGCCCAGGCTGATATTGTCCTGCTTGTTGATGGCTCCTGGAGTATAGGACGTCTGAATTTCAAGACCATCAGGGCATTCATTGCTCGCATGGTGGGCGTTTTTGACATTGGCCCTGACCGTGTCCAGATTGGTAAGGGAATTTTTTTGTCAAGCTGCAGATTTTGGATTTATACCCAAAAATATATGCAAAGGAGATATGTTTATTTCTCTACACAGGTTTGGCCCAGTATAGTGGAGATCCAAAGACCGAGTGGCATCTGAATGCACATAAAACTAGAGATTCACTGCTGGAGGCTGTTGCCAATTTGCCTTACAAAGGGGGAAACACTATGACAGGTATTTTTCTACCTACATAATATCCTCAATTTTCATTTTGTTTATTAATTTAACAGAGCTAAAAGTCTATGAAGTCTTTATACAGGCTTAGGTTGAACTGTTATTATGACCAATATTTTACCTTTTTTGCAGGTCTTGCTTTGAATTACATCCTGCAGAACAATTTCAAAGCTAATGTGGGTATGCGTCCAAACTCCCGAAAAATTGGAGTCCTCATCACTGATGGCAAATCACAGGATGACATTATAGCCAACTCTCAAAATTTGCGTGACAGTGGCATCGAGCTGTATGCAATTGGTGAGGGCATCTTTGCATTTTTTGCCTTTAAAACACAGCATCAAATATATGATTACTTTTATTAAGTTCATTATTTAAGTTTAAATTTAGGTTTGTGTATCTACGCTTTTCTGGTAAATGTGTAAGCGCCTACACAAGCCAGGTTTTTAAGCATCTGTGTTTTACTGAATATACCCTGTAAGCTTTAATTTTATATATTTAATTTTATATTAATTAGGTGCGGATTGTTCTTCACTGTCTTTGCTGTATAGGTGTTAAAAATGCTGATGAGAACGAGTTGCGCTCCATCGCCTCTGATCCTGATGAAATCCACATGTACAATGTGATGGATTTCTCCATTCTTTTGGACATCGTTGACGATCTGACAAATAACCTGTGTTCAAGTGTCAGAGGCCAAGGTAACATAAAGGACATTTCATATGAGCATTGGATATAGAAAGCACCTTGGTGTATTAAGTAATGTTATGACACAATAATTTATTTTCTAATGACCCATTACAGACTAACAATCCTTGTGAATGAATAGACACTTTTATGACTATGAAGGAGTGGTGAAAGAAATCTTAATGTTTCATCCAGCTGTAGAAATAGCAGGAAATAAATGGGATCTTGGAGATTCCAGAGTCACACATCCAAGGATAGATAGATATATTTGGCTTGTACTTCTTTGGAAACTGATACGATAGTATTATTTTCTTAGTTTATTTTATTCTCTATCAAAAATGAGACAAAGCTCTGAGAGAAGTAGTTCTCTCTGAGAGCTGTCTAACTAAAAGGTTGTTAAATAGTTTATTTCTGTGTGTATACAGAGATTATAGGGATTAAGTGTGTCATCCTTATTCCCTTTCAGGAGGACCAGAGGCACCCACTGACCTGGTGACCTCTGAGGTGACCTACCACTCATTCCATGCCACCTGGAATGGCCCTGAGGGCCCTGTTGAAAAGTATCGTGTTGAGTACTTTCCAGTCTCTGGGGGACAAACTCTACAGGTATCAGATTCATCTCTGAAGAAAATCCATGGCTTATTGAGATGTTTTTACTGTTGTGTGTTGAGTGAACCTGTCTACCTGAGAAAGGAAAGAAACCTGAGAGTATTTTCAGAAACATTCTTGAGCCTCAAAACAGTTTGGCTAGTCATGATTGGCATCAGTACAAAAAGACAGACAAAAGAATTTCAAATCCTTCAGACTCACTCAATATCAACTTTAAATGAAGTGTAATGAAGCATGACGAAAACCACTACGCAGAACAGTATACAAGTTTACAGGGGAGATCTGGGAATTCCCAAATTGTTTTATGCATGCTGCTTTTTGGAGTAGTAATTATCTTTTCAAGTGGGCAAACTATTTATAAATATATAGATGAAATGCAAACTTCTCTGAAGACCTTTAATTTTTAATTTTTTCAAATTCATGAATAGTAATTGATTGCGATGCTGTTAGGTTTATGATACTCATTGTACATAGTCATAAATGGCATGTGAAAGTCCTGAGGATCTCCATCTGTCACTTTAGGGTTTATGAACACAACATTTGTTCTTTTTTAGAAAAAGGAAATTATTTTCCTCTTGTGTGTTCAATATTACATAAGCTCTGGGATGCATTACAATGCAGCATGTGTGTACTCTAGTATATTTTCAATTGTCTTCTAGTTAATTTTCATTGTTAGTTGTGGTTTAAGGTGCAGTCTTTGTCTTGGACCCATGTCATCTGCCTCTTTGGAGACTCTGTATCAAAACTGTCACCCTCTCCCTTTGTGTCCCCCTGACTTAGATGTTTGTGGATGGTAGTGTGAACACTGCAGTGCTGGAAGGTCTTGATCCGATGACTGAATACTCGGTGAATGTTTACTCTGTGGTTGGAGAAGAGAGCAGTGAGCCCCTAACAGGCAGAGAAACCACATGTAAGAGCCAATTTCAGTTCCACCACAAATGTCTTTTGAAACATTGAGCCAAAGCTTCAGTCCAACATTTTAATCTAAAAATGAATCTATATTCGGATTATTTCAATTTATTCAATCTAATGTGCTGCTGTTACTCTCTCGGATTGGAATTATTATTGAGGCTTTGGCTTGCATTCCCTTTCTTTAAATTAATTATAAACCACTGCTTTAGCAAATCCTTTCCTTTTCCTCCAGATTTTAGTAGGATGACTTTTACTGTAGAGCCACTAGCTGAAATCTGGAAATTCTCAAAATCATATTTGGTCACTTGTTTAAATTTGGGGGGTAAACCAATTAAAGTTGTGTTTCAAAATTATGATATTTTTCCATAAGGTTTTACTAGAGCAATGTTATTTTGTTTAGGCTTGTAAGATGTTATGAAAAGCTGCACAGTGGAATGTGGATGTTGCTTTTATGCTGGTTTTGTGTTATGCTTGATATGTTCAACTTCAGCCTAACCCTAATCATCATCATTCCCTTCACAGAGCACTAAATGTTTTCAATATCTACAGCATGATGCTGCATGGTACAGCAGTGTGTCATTAGTTTATTCCAGCTTTTACTGTGTGATTGCTGTTGTGTTTATATACCAGTGTTCAGCTTGTGCAATAATGTTGCCAGATCTGTGTGGCATCATTGCGTGCTATGTTTGTCTCTCATCATCATTCATTATCCATCATGTAAGTATGTAAAATCCACGCCATTCACCCATCATCCTCTCTGCCATCCATCCATTGTCCTTCATATAACAACCATGCAGTAAATGTGCTATGGTCCATTCATGCTGACTGGCAGCCTTAGGGCTTAGATGGTCAGGGACAAAGACTCTTAAGAAAAAGAGAAAAGATGTGTTCCCTTCTCTAGTGCCCCTAAGTACTGAAAGGAGATTGACCATCTACAATGTTGGCTCTACCACCATGAAGGTGAAATGGGAGAAAACTGAAGGAGTTACTGGATACAGATTACAATACTCAGCCATAAATTCCACTGTACCCACCACCAAGAAAGAGGTATGAGCTACGCTTCAGACAGTCTGCCCCACTTCAGCACAACAGAGCTCCTAAATATGAGCTTTGATCCTTACATCAAGGGCTGTGGTAGGAATACTCTTTATTAGCTAGTACTTACAAGTACATCAACATAACAGGAGAAAGGTTGTGTTTTTTAATGTAAATAGAACAAAAGTGAAATTTAAGGTGATCTTCCAATCAGATTATTATTTCTCACAGACTTTGTCATTGCAAAACATTATATGACTTTTCTGAAGTACATACATTATACATTCATTCATTTGACGAACTGCTTAATCCCACTAAGGTCACAGGGAGGCAGGAGCCTGCCTCGGCTGACTCTGGGCGAAGGCGAGCCACATCCCGAACAGCTTGTCAGTTTATTGCAGAGCTAACACATACACTACCATTCACACTCACACTCACTCCCAGGGCCACTTTAGAACAGCAAATAAGCCTAGTCTTTGCACTGTTCCTCCGTTTCCCGGAGGAAACCCACACAAGCATGGCAAGGACATTCAAACTCCTATGCTTCTGTGAAGTGTCATACAAGTGTCACATTAAACAAAGGCGCATTGTCCACCATCGCTCCGCTTTTTGCACTTGATGCTTGTGGAATATGTCTCTTTGAGGGTTATAGAAAGGAACCGTTTGTGTAATGAGCCTCCAAGAAACTATCTATCGCCTAATGAAGGTTGGAAATAAATCAGGTTTTATGAATAGCTTTGGTCTATATTAAATACCATTTCTGATTCTTTATCTTATTACAGTTAAATGTCCAAGGACCCACCCTATCCTTTTATACACAGGCACACTTACCTGAAATTGACTGAGGTAAAACCATGTCCTTGAAAGGCCACATCCGTGCAGTGTTTGTCATTTTCCCTAACAAGATATACTTCACTATTAAATCAAAAAATCTTTCATCTGATGACCTTGTTCAGGGAGAACATGCAATTCTGTAATGTTATGGTTTTACAGGGCCAAATTTAAGTTTTTACATTACAATTTTCATTCCAAATGATTTTCTTGAATGAATTCCATAACTGGTAGTAACCATCACTGGTTTCACTGTCAATGTGGTTAACGTTCACAGATGCGTGTGAAAGCCAAGATCACTGATGTCCAGCTGAAGAAGCTTCTCCCCAACACAGCATACACCGTCACACTCTTTGCCCTGAAAGGCGAAACGACCAGCTCTCCTCTCACTGCTCAAGGGGTTACCCGTAGGTGGTGCTAGAGCATGCTAGCTCCAAGCAGGAATGCTTGGCATAGTCTTGAAAGTCTCATTGTTTGTTTGTGTTTATATTTTTGGCCACTTACAGTACCGCTGCCTCCACCCGGCGAGCTGAAGATAAGAGATGTTACTCACAGCAGCATGCTTCTGAACTGGGACGCTGCAGACGGGCCTGTACGCAAATACATAATTACTTACAAACCTATGGATGGTGAGAGTAAAGAGGTGAGCTTACCGAATATCACACTGGCACAGATATCTCATCCTGATGAAAGGTTACAGAGAGTCTTAATGTAGTAAATTCACTTTGTTAGCAATTATTTATACTTAATCGCCCTTTGAGATTTTGGTCTGCAAGAATAAGTTGAAAATATGGTGTGAAAGAGTAGCAAAAGGAATTCAAAAACTTGCTGTTTGGCAAACATGCAGTACTCTCAACGTTGCATAGCTCACTTCATATGACACAAGGCTACTGCATAAGATGCAGCAGTTTATGCTAAGATTAGCAGCAGAAGGTAGGGTTACTGCCTTTACGTTTGTAGAAATTCAATAGCCACATGTATATCTCTATGTTTCCGTGTTGAAATTTTTCAGGAAAAAATGGTTGGGGTGATATCTCTGAGATATACTGTGCACACTTTTCGACCTGGTGCATTATCTGATGAGTCAAGAACATTAATATATACTATATGGGAACAACACAATCTGATTGGTTTGCTTTCTTTGGATAAAAAACCCAACATTATTCTAAGTAAATTATGCTTGAATCAGAATGACAAACACTTGCAGTATGTCATGATCACTTTGAGCAAGCGATGTCAGCATTTCACACTTTTAAAAATCTCATTTTAATATGCTTTTGTGTTTCCTGTAGTATATACTAAAACACCTTCACAGAGGGCAGTTTACTTATATTTTTAAATGATTAGGGTGAACAGTCCAGAAGAGATGCCATTAGCTGCACAGAGCTATTAGCAGATCTCTCATATATGGCGAATATATATTTATATGTAAATATAAAAATTTTAAATCACATTTTAGCTTGTATCTCTTGTGTTTTTCAGAGAAAAACTAAAACACTTAAACAAAGCTAAAGAGACATCTGCTACAAATAATAATAAATCATAAAATCTATTTAAATATCAATTCAAATTTATTTATTTATTTTATTTTATTTTATCCGTTTGCTTCTGTTCTTAAACAGTTAGGCACCTCAGGCTCAGTGGATATCCCTGAGTTGAGTACCATGAAATCTTTTCAACGTTCCATGTTGGGAACTGTTCAGCGACATACGTCTCTGCGTCGGTGCATAATTGTTAATTAGCTGAAGACGTTGCTTGAATCAAACCGATGGACATTTACATTTTCCCACAGGCTCTTGAAACAGGAAATGCCGTTATTAACATGCTTTAAAATAAAAATTAAAAATCTCTTTTAGTTTGCTTTTCTTGTTTTTCCGCCAAAAGCAAACCTTTACAGCGGGTGCAAAAAGACACCTTTAGCTACATGCTCTGCTCACCTTTAGCTACATGCTCTGCTCTGAGCGGCACACTCCTGACCTGTCCCATAATGGTTAAAATATCTATAAAAAGATTAAAAATATATAATCTATATATAACTATTTATGCCATTCATGTGTAGTGTATACACGAATACACTTTTTTAAAAATTACACAAGTGTGTTATCTTTCATAAGCAATATTTTTTGCTAAGCAATACACAGAGCAGCAGATAGATAATAAACATTTTAACAAAGGTTAGTGATGTCAAGTGGTCAAGTTGAAAATTTTGTGTTGCATTGCTGTGTTTTTGTCTTTAAGGATACATAGACATGTAACTTTTTTAAATTTCCGATGTTATAATATGAAGATCACCTATACTTAAATCATAGCAACCCATAGCAGGGCTAGGAGCCTAGACTTTTTAACACATAACCCAGCATGCTTTGTGTTATCTGGAAATGTAGGTATTTATTTTTGCAAATTTCCAGCCAGACAACCAAAAAAGAAAAGGTACTCATTGATGCATATGTCACTCAACTTTTTGCTCCATCCAATGTTTTACGCAACATGATGGAAGCAGCCGCTGAAAGGTTTGGCTTTTGTGGTTGAAGACAGGGACATAGAGGGTCAAAATTCTTCCAGAAAATAGAGACAGCAGATGGAAGTCTTTGAATTTGTGACTGACATGCTGTAACCTCGTCACACTTTCTTATTTTACTGCCGGATTTTGTTGCCATGCAGCCAGATATGCACGCTACATAAATCAAAACATGGTGATGCTTGAAACTCTCACTACTGAAATGAAAAGATGAAGTAAACACCCTCTTTCAGGCTGAAGTCCTGCAAAAAAAAAAAGCAGCAGAGTCTCTTACCTGATGGATGACCCACAGTTGAATTAAGAGCTCAGGATAAACTGTTTAGCAGGAAGTGTGCCTTTCAAAGCAGAGTCCTGAGCTTTGGATTAATTTGTCTGAAGAGATGAGCACTCCTAGATTTTCAGCCATTCCTTACTTTTAGAAAACCTTTATGGGCACTTATGTGCAGATTCTTCTCAATAACTTGCACCATATTCCTGATTGAAATGTTTGGAGATAATAACAATAATTGGAGTTTATAATAGGATTTTTTAAAACCATATACAAATCATGTCAGATATTTTTACATTTTTTAATGAAACAGAGAAAAAAAAATGCAATAAGCTGGTTGCATAAGAGCTTTACGATGGAATGGCAAACTGTTGAGGGTGTACCCCTGACTTTGCACAGAGTTGGCTGAGATAGGCTCCAGCCTCCCTGTAACCCAAGTAGGATTAAACGTTTCAAGCTTCAGTCTTGTTTACAAAAGTAATACTCATGCACCTGTTATCGGCAATGTGTTAATGATATACCACAAATGAAGGTCAGCTGTTTGCTATAGGATTTTTTTAAACCTTCATCTATCTGTGAAGTTGTGGTCCCTAAAGAACTTGCAAAGCATGTATGAACCAAGTGAGAGTACAAAAAGATTTTCAAAACATTAAATGTACCATGGAACACCATGAAGATCATCATGAAGTGGAACTATGGGGCACTACAATGACATTATAAAGAACAGGATATCTATTCAAAACAGACAAAAGGTAAAAAAGAAAAGTCATCAAGGAGGCTGTGACAATATTAAAAGGGATTTTTTGTTTAAAAAAAAAGCATAAAAAAACCCTGCAGGTCTGTCTTAGACAGCTGAATATAAATAAAAATTTCACCTCTCAACACAATAATGACCAAATCCAAATCAACAAAATGGCTTCAAAAGAAGATACATTTTTGGGAAAGGCTCAGTCAAAAGTAAAAAATAATCAAAAATCTGATATGTCATGTAATAGAGCTCATACAAAGTAATAATGCACACATGAATAAGGAATTTTTAGTAAATCAAAAAACAGGCAAAACAGAATGACAGAACTCATGAATTAGGATTGGCAGCCACAGAGTTTTGCTATTTGTAACACAGTTTGACAACCAATTCCTCATGAATTCTTTGAATTTCTCCTTTGGGGATTAATAAGGGATTATCTTGTCTCTTATCTTATTTCTTCCCCCAAAAAACATATATACTTGTTTTTCAATAAATATTGGTGGGTGCATCACATTTAAAGATTTTTTGGGGGGGGGGAATCTAACATAATTTATTATGATTTACATAAAAACCCTGCAAATTTATCCAGAGTGTGTATACTTTTCATATCTACTGTAATCAAAGGCGATTTCCCATTTTGCTAAATTATTAATCTTTTTTTTTTTTTTTTTTTTAAATCATAATCCTTTTAAATGCAGCTTGAAGTGGATGGAGATGTGACCACTCAGAGCCTGGATAGTTTAAAATCTCAAACTGAATATGATGTGGCAGTCACGCCAATATATGACTCTGGAACTGGAAACCCAATGCTCAATCAGGCTACGACAGGTGAGTGCCTAATATACACTGGATTTTTACAATGCCATATTACGACCTAAAAAAGTATTTCAAATAAAGGAGTAAATATCAAGTTTATTTGATTGTGGTTCAGAAAGTAAGTCAGTGGGAATGATACTGAATTTACATAATGTCAGTTTCTAAAAAAAACACTGAAAACAGTTAATGTTGTACAACAAACCATTACATAATCAAAAAATGTCTATACATCGCCTATGAAAATTTACATTTTATAAAGTATGATTGCCAATCGTATACAAAATGTGACTATATGAGGATAGAAAGGAAAATTAACTAAATAAACATCTACCTAAAAATGTGTGTTGTTACAGAAGTTGGGATGAAAGTATAAAAATATCCATCCTTAACAAGTTTTTCATTACCAAGTTATACATAAATATTGCAGAAGTATAAAAATTAGCTATATGTATAAGATTAGCCAGAATGTCTGCAAAAATAATAATAATAAAAGTTTTAATTAAAAGCATAATTTTCCTATTGGTGCTAATGATTATGGTACATGATATCATAGTATTGTTATTATTCTTAATATAATGTATGTGAAACGATTTTCTTCTTTGTCCTCAACCTTTTAGGTGTTGTACCTGCACCAAAGAATCTGAGGTTCTCTGAAGTGACACTCTCTAGTTTTAGAGCTCATTGGGAACATGGCGCCCCTGATGTAGCCCTCTACCGCATCGGCTGGTCCAAGTCAACAGAAAACAGCTATTCATATGTACGAGCTTCAGATGAGAGAGTTTGAACAACTGACATTTTGTATGTTGCTCATCATGTAAAAAAGCACATTCAAATTGTATTGCCTGTCTTTAGGACATCTTGAATGCTGAGGAGACCAGTTATCTTCTTGAAAACCTAGAATCAGACACACTGTATGATGTTTCGGTTACGGCAATCTACCCAGATGAATCAGAGAGTGAGGACCTCTTGGGAAGCCAGCGTACATGTAAGAAATGTTTTCTTTGAGTCATGCAAGTGGATCTTTTATTTATTTTGCTGAAACACTTATAGCAGTATTTTAATATAAATGATTGATGATCAGTTGTTTTGCTTGTTTAAAAATGACATAAATTTTAACATGCATTATTGTTTCCCTTCCTCTGCACATCCTTTAGTATCCAAGGTTATTACACCAGGTAAGTAGTTTGATCCTGCATAATACACATAAGCAAGACTCTGTTTATCAGAAACCTGCAGAAACAAATCACACTCTTTGTCTCTACAGCTCCCAGTGGTCCCCCTCAAAACCTGGAGGTTTTCAATGCCACCACCACCTCCCTCACAGTCAAATGGGATCATGCCCCTGGCAAAGTCCAGAACTACAGGATCACATACGTTCCTACTGCAGGAGGCAGGTCACAGTCGGTAAATCACCTTTTTTATCATCTGATTTTTTAAAATTTTATAATCATCTATGGCATGTGTAATGGTTTGTCTATGAAGTAAATTACATTTCTTAAACTAGCACCTTATACCCTATAAACATAAACATACTTTCTCTCTCTCTCTCTCTCTCTCTCTCTCTCTCTCTCTCTCTCTCTCTCTCTATATATATATATATATATACACACACACACACACACACAC
>JAQMYF010000023.1:36171879-36183203 GCA_030014195.1 Neosilurus mollespiculum | reverse complement strand
TATATATCAGTGTGCTTGTTGTTGGATTTTGTTTCTTTCTTTGGCTAGTTCTGTACCAGTAGTTCTTATACTTCATGTTTGATTTGTAAACCTGCAACAGGACATCAAAATCTTTTTGGGGAATAAACAAATGTATTTGTAGATCATGCCAATGGTGAAAATAACTGCAGTTGTGAAGAGGTCATAGTTTGTAAACTTATTTTGGGTTGCTTGTTTCATGCTACATAGTGAATAAAATGAAAAGTTTCAGTAGTCTGTTTCACCTGTTTATATATCAACTGCAGCTATATAGAAAAATAAGTTTCAAGTCTCACGATTTTGTAGAACATTAACATTTGCCCATTAATTTTTAATGCAGACAAATAGCATAACACTAGAATACCAAAATCTTACCATTTCCTATTAAGATAACGGGTTGGTGTCATAACCTGTTTTATGCAATCTGTTTTTCTTACTCCCACTCCCTCCATCCATGATGCTCTAAGAAATGGATTACTTGACCATGCATTATATTGTGCTGGACTTGCTCATAGGAATTTAGTCTGTGAACTCACTGATATTTCTATATGAAAACCTTTTTGTTCTCCTTTTCTTAATTATGCTTTGAAAATACTTTTAAAAAATCAAATATAGTGTATAATTTATAGTCTGCATTTTTCATTATGTCTGTCTTTGCAGAGAGAAGAAGCAAAATGTCCAGCACTTCCACACTCCTGCACTTGTACACAGGATAGCGTAGGACCTCCAGGTCCTGCTGGCCCTTCGGTAAACCCATTATATTCAAGTGTCTGTGTGTGTGCGTGCGTGTGTGTGTGTTTCATCCTCTGATCCTATAAGTCATCGTGCTACCTCTGCAAATTTCACCTCTGATGATGAAGGCAGAGAGGTGCACAATTTCAGGAATTCCCATACCGTAATTGTATCTCTGCTTTTTGCATCAAGTCCTGGGTTATATAATAGGGGACCCTTCTTTATGTGTTATTGTACTTGGACACATGTCAATGTGTTGGTGATATTCATAAGCATGTAATACAGTGTGGGTTAGCAGTTGGCCATTTACTGATGTATCAGGAGAGGTGCTAGGAGCAAAGTTTCAAAAAGAAAACACTAACAGCAAACCTGCAGAAATGACTTTGAGACTGCAACCTGGGCAGCATATTAATCTCTAAAAATGTCTCCTGACAATATGGTTTAGTGCTCAAATCCTCTGTTGTTCAATTCATGACCCTGGCTGTTTTCCATTTTCCCAGGGAAGTCCTGGTACAAAAGGCCCACGTGGTGATAGAGGAGACTCTGGTCCTGCGGTAAACACATTTTCTTTGTAGTGCTTTTCTTTTCTTTTCTTCTTTCTTTCTTTCTTTTTTCAAAATAACATTTCCTGGTCCTTAACCAAATACCAGGTAACACAGTCACTTCCAATTAAGTTAATCCCTTAACAAACTCAATCCCCCCTAATTTGTGTATATCTTCTACAAATTACCACTTGTGCTGACTTGGTTATCTCACTCTGTGGGGTACAATTAAAAAAAAAACCAAAACCAATATATATCTTTTCTCTATCAAGGGTCCAATGGGCCCTCGTGGAGAGCAGGGCCCCCCCGGACAAATGGGACCACCAGGGCCACAAGGTCCTAATGGAATCTCTCTTCCTGGAGAACCAGTAAGTTCTACATCAAATTCTGACTTTCGTCCTTATTCTTTTTCTTAATGTCTTTTATAGTTATCTCTCAGGCAGTTTTTTGGGGGTAAGGTGATTGAATCTGTGGGACTGGCTGTTGCTCTGTAATCTGTATGCCTGATGTATGACTACAACTGCAGACACCTTTATTTTATGAAAGGCAGCACTTATTTGCTCTTTTACCTGTCTTCCCCTATAACTTAATATAACTGAACAGAGTCAAATTGAGTTAAAGTATGTTGCTTATTTGTATATTATTAGGGACGCCCAGGACCAAAAGGAGATTCTGGTGATGCTGGTCAACCTGGCTTGAGAGTAAGTGTTTAATTTTTGTTTTGTTCATTTGATTTTTGGGCTTAATTTTTTTCTTCCACTAGGGAAGCCCTTAAAAGTTAATACCAAAAACTTTTAAAGTTGTACATTAGGCTTTGTTAGTATGTTAATCTTTTATCATTCATTCATTCATTTGCTGAACCTCATAATCCTACTAGGGTAGCAAGGATCTCTGGGCAAAGGCAGGATACACCCTGAACAGCTTGCCAACCTATCACAGGGCCAACGCACACGACGATTTACACTTACACCTCAGGGCAATTTAGAACAGCTAATTAGCCTAATGTGCATGTCTTTGGACTGTGGGAAGAAACTGGACTACTGGACTACCCAGAGGAAACTCACACAAGCACAGGGAGAACATGCTATCTGTCTATCTATCTATCTGTCTGTCTGTCTGTCTATCTATCTATCTATACTTTAACTGGGGCAGCCGTAGCCTAATGGTTTGAGAAGCGGCTTTGGAACCGAAAGGTTGCTGGTTTAATTCCCGAACCAACAGAGAAAATGTGTGGCGGTGGGGAAGTGAGATGCACCTTCTCAGCTTCATGGCTGAAGTGCCCTTGAGCAAGGCACCTAAGCCCCAACTGCTCTCCAGGTGCCACCAATGTGTGTGGCAGCCCACTGCTCTGAGTGTGTGTGTGCTCACTGTTTACATGTGTGTGTGCTCACTTTGGATGGGTTAAATGCAGAGGCAATAATTTCCCTTGTGGGATTAATGCATTATAGCAAAATTAAAAAAAAAAATCTAAATATCTATCTAGCTATAAAATAAATAAATATTTTCATGTACATATTATAATACCAGAATACTAGATCTTGTTTTATACTCGGTATCTGAATAAACTTAAGTATGTAGGTTGCTATATTTAACAGTTTTACTCTGATGCAGCATGGAACCATTTTCCAGTGAATGACATATTTTTCATCCTTTTTCAGGGTTCTGTTGGTCCTCCAGGTCCTATCGGTCCAGTTGGGCCAACTGGAGCAAGGGTAAGACTGTCTTTTAAGGTGGAGGCCCATATTTTTGCTTATTACACAGATTTTTCAGAGTGCTTTGTTTAAGTTGGTATTTCCAGCATAGGTTATGCTATATCTGCTGTCACTAAACTTATCACTGAGAAAAGCCCCAACAGTCCAAGTTTAAACATTCCTTCTGATTGGATTATCTCTTTCCTGAGGTGTTACCATGTTCATGTTGCACAGTTGGTAATAGGTTATGGTTTATGCACAGGGGCAACCGGGACCTGAAGGCCCACCTGGACCAGGAGGCCCACCAGGACAAATGGTGTGTTGTATCAAGGCTTTTTTCTGTAAATTTCTTTTGTGTTCTGAGTTCTCTGTTGTCATCCAGTTATTTTAGTCCAAAATAATGTCAAGTGTGCCAGATCTCCATATTATGAAAACTGAAAGTTCTCAATCCTGGTATTCAGTCAAATAGGTAGAAGTATAAATTATATATTTGTATGTCGTATCAATCTCTTTGCTATATGATGGGAGAATTAGTGTGTGTGTTATCTTTTCAGGGAAGCCCCGGGAACCCTGGAATGCCAGGACTTTCTGGTAAACCAGGGAAGGCTGGAGATCCAGGACATCCAGTATGTATAGATTTTGGTTGAATATATAGAATCAGATGAATTCTTCATGCAGTTGATTCAGTTAGAAGAGGAAAATTAGTCTTTAGCTAATATTATTGTGCACCTCATTCATTGTTTTAAATTGTATCAATTACAGGGACCTGCTGGCAGTAAAGGAGAAAAGGGCGAGAGGGTATGTGATTGTGTCATTTATATAAACATAAAACAGATGTTTAAGGCAATTAAAGGCATTTCTATTTGTTTTGCTTGGCTTCTGTTCTATAGGGAGATGCTACTTCCCAAAACATGATGAGATCTATCGCAAGACAAGTCTGTGAGCAGATAGTTAACAGTAAGTCAAGACTCTGTAATGAGTTCTTTGAACAATTTTATTGATGAAACAGTACAACTGTGTAGGAACTTTTCACCATACTTACTAGTGCTAAATTTGCCCTCAGGACAAATGAACAGAATTGATGTAATGTTGAACCAGATCCCTAGTGGTTACCGCAGCAATAATCCTGGTCCTGCTGGGCCTCCTGGCCCACCTGGGGACCAGGGACCACGTGGAGAACCAGGTCAAACTGGACGCAATGGTTTCCCAGGAAGCCCAGGTTTACCAGGGTCTCAGGGAGAAAGAGGTACCTAAAAATATTCTTTATCATGCTGACTGATGGATGGCTGATGATTCTTCTGTTATGCCATTCTGTATGTATGTATTCTTATTATATGCAGTGATAAGAGCTGTTTGTGAGTTACAGAACTTGTGAGGCTTAGAGACTGAACAAGGGGAGGGGCCATTAAGTTAATGTGTTCTTCTTGTGCAAAGTACATCTTGGTGTCTGGGGAAATGTAATTCATTACTGTCAAGTTGTGGTTAAGTAAATGCAATTTCCAGTGCTTGTAGGAAGTTTGGGTGTTGTAGATTTATTGCTCAGTGAAATATTGCATATGGTGTAAAAGTAAAAGAAAACATTTTGAAATGTAGTGTTTTTAAAATATGTTGAATCATAGCAAAATTAGATTTAAATTTGCAACATGTTTCTAGTTCTATTTAAGTTAAGCATTGCACAGAATATGTTTCTGCATCCATAGTGAAATCCAGGACCTTCATTATAGCTGTAAATATTACTGTAAAGCTGTTTGGAAATGACAGCTGACTTTGATTTTTATCAACACTATACATTTTAGAATTATATAAAATTACTTATCTGACCTTTAACACTACAGGGTTGCCAGGAGAGAAGGGTGAGAGAGGTGCTCCAGGTGCTGACACACGGGGACCGAGGGGATTACCTGGACCACCTGGTGCGTATATGGCAAACCAAGTGCAATATTTCCTACGTCCGGAAATGATTTGTTGTTTATATTCATCTGTATATCTTTTAAAGTGCACACTTTATTTGAAAAGAGACACTTCACAGTGTTTATTAGTATTTAAACTCCCTTTCTTCAAGATACATGATTCCACACACACTAGCAGGGCTAGTACATTTGGAAATATCAGAAGTAAACAGATACAGCATGTTTTTCTCACTTTTTCTTTTCCAAAATATACAGTGAAACTCAGCACCATACTGCACGTATATATCTGAAATGGAAAACGTTTTTGAGGGCAGGAAAGGTCACAGGCCTGTACCCAGTTAAAACTTACTGGAAGTAGTTCTCTAGTTCTTCACTAAGCTCAATGAGAACCATTCCTCAGTGTTGGTGGCTGCTGGTGTACATTTAGCCTTCATCATGATCCTCCCATAGGGAGTTGAAATAGTCTGCTTGTTTCAGTGCACTTTAGAAGGGTTTGAATGTGAACGTTTACCTAGTTATATCTTATGAACCTAAATTTGGCCAGATGTGCATCATATTTCTTAAGTATTCCCAGAAAAAGACATTTCCTTTATGAAATTTATTTCAGTTTTGCCTGAAAGGGCCACACAGATGTTCTCACACTGCTCAAGTTAAACGTATTATTAATCAGTATCAAGGGATCTGGAGATACATGAAAATTACAAAAATAAATAAATACATAAAAAATAGGCCACTGTCTTAAGTATCACTGTGGGCTCTCTAGTAACTTAGATGATAATATGACTAAACATTTTTTGAATCTATAGTGACATCATAGAAAAATAATGCTGTTATATTGATTTGCTTGAGTGAAATTATACGTCCTAACTTAATCACACACACACACACACACACACACACACACAAAACAAAAAACAGATAAGATTCACTGTAGCAACATATTTCTTAATTAAAAAAATAAAATTAAAAAAAAATGTAGCATCTAATGATCCATTGGGGCAACAAGATAGTCATCTTGTTTGATTATTCCGGATGCTAGACTGAGTACAACAGGTCTCAGGTTTCCTGACACTGAAAGACAAGAGCTAATACAATTGTCTGGCTATCTTTTAAAGTCAACTGGAGTACAACTCCAGCCAAACCAATTCTCCATAAATGAAGTAGGACAGAAGCCCAAATCTCACATTTGCAAGGGGTCATAATCAAGCTGTTGCAGGAAGTGTTTTCTAAGGGGGCCTCATTGACACATGTGCTGACTTCAGACTAAAGCAGGGGCTGAAATCATTCCAAACATGGTTTGCGCTGTCTAGACAGAAAGGAGTTAGAGGGGAGCTCTTTGGAGATTGCCCACCCGTACACCATTTTAATTGAGCAGTCAGTCAAAATATTTAAATTCCAGTGCTAGAAACCAGTTTTCCCCTTACCCTTCCAATTGAACTTCAAGTATGATGTTACTAGGTCTCTGATGTATATATTTTTTTTGCTTTTTGCTTTTTGCTTTATTCAGGACCACCGGGCTTATCCCAGACTGGCCCTCCTGGATCTCGAGGCTCAGATGGGTCACGTGGGCCACCAGGGCGTCCTGGTTCTCCAGGTATCAGAGGACCACAAGGACCTTCAGGTTACTGCGATTCCTCTCAGTGTGTTGGAATTCCATACAATGGAGGAGGATACCAGGGTAAGTATGTCAGTTACAGGGAGTAGAGCTGAGCATTTAGTGAAATAGAATGCATTAAATGTCGATAAAACCCATAGTTGGCTACCTGTTTGAAACATGACTGAATAATTAGTGAGTGGCATCCGTGTTGTTTATTTCACACAAAAACAAACAAACAGTATCTTTGCACTAACACCATCTTTAACCCCTTTCAGGTTATGCATAGTATGCGTAGTATGCTGCGTGTCCTCCTTAAGCATTGACATCCTGAAAAAAACCAAACAAACCTGTGTCTGAGAGATCAGCGCACTTTCTAATAAGCTTTTAAGGATAACAACCATGGATTTGATTAATGAACATTTGCACACCAACTCTAAAACCCAATCAAACCAAAGAATGGACTGGACTGCCACTAACACCAGCTCACTGCTGCTTTATCAGGCAGGTGAAAGTGATGGCTACTACCTGTGGCCTGGTTGCATCTTGAACTCCAAAGCAGCAAACAGCAAGAGCGAGCTTCCTTTTGAGGAAGAAGCATGTAAAACTACTAACCATGATGAGTATAGAGTTCAACAGTGATAATAATAATAGATGAGGTATTTGTATATAAACCTTGTAAATTAATTAGTTACACAGTTACCTAAATGGGTTAATATCTGTCATCAAGCTTGTGCCTCTTAGCTTGCTTCTTACTGATTGCTAGAATAACCTTTTACATATTTTATTTTATTATTTTCTTAATTATTTTCTTGCTTTAATTGGTGAGTACAGCCTCCGCTCAGGTTAAAAATGTAGCATGTGCTTTTAGGAGCCATGATTCTCTTGGTTTTATTTGCAGAATGCTGTATTCACAAATTGCTCTTTTTTTGTTGTTTGTGATTAATCTTATGCTATAATACCTCGAAGTGCCTTAAGGAAGAGCATAGTTAGCTCAGTCACATATAGTGGTAGTCCTGTTTACATGACAAAAACCACTTGAATATACCATTTAAAGTTGTTCTGTTTCTGTATCAAGTGTTTGATTCTGACTCATGGTAAAGATCCAGCAATGATTGTACTCACATCTCACCATCAAATTAACATTTTGTATTTAACTCAAGATAGCAGTTACTAAAACCTACATTGCATATGTTCCATTGGCCAAATAATATTTCCAACCAGGCCCCTACCAGCCTGAGCCTGAACCCCACGTAGTGAGAATTCCTGAGGAACCATCAGAAGATACTGTGACAGAGATTCAGTCCCCCGGTTTACGAAACCAGCGTGGGAAAAGATCACTATCAACAGAGAGAAATAAAAGGATAAACACATAAACCAATAAAGAAGTATCTTTATATTTTATTCTCATGAAGGACATTAAAACCTGAAAGCATTGGGTCAGGATTTATGCATATTCACATTAAGCAAAGTTAAATAGATGTAAAGCTGATTTTCACGCTGATTTGCTTTTGCGAAACTTGTCCCCGTTCACTGCCCCCATTTTATGTGGTTGTAACATAACAGCATTTTATGTTTATATCAGATTCTGTTTAATGCACTAACCGTAAGATTGATATTTAGCATATGAAAGGTAAGGTGTAGAGACTCACACAAAATTAAAATCGCTCAGATCGTTTAAGTTGATAGGCTCAGTTTTTGCAGTGCTGTTTTTTTTTGCCTTCCTTCACAACTCGAAGGCTATTGGTTGTAATTCCAGACTCATATTGAAAACCATGTTAAACCAGGAGGCTTTTGTTTCATTATTCTAAATATTTATCTGTTGTATACCAACTCACAGCTCATTTTTTTTTTACTAAAGGTGGAATTGCATGACTGTGCTGTATATTTAGTACGTACATTTTAAGATCAGAATATAGTTTTTTGTTTCCTTTTTATTATCAATGTTAAACGCAGTTGGAATCTGTTGCAAGACTGTTAGTAGAATTGCTCATTTACATTTTAACTGCACATTGTGAATTTCACAGCCTTATTTTCTTATTTATTTTTGAATCAGAAGAGGCATTTTTAATAAAACTACTGAAAATGTTTAAAGTGTGTCAGTGATCTGTTCTGTCTCTTAAACTAAGAGAGACAAAGTAGATGTACAAGAAAATTAATTTTCAGTAATTTTCAAGTTAAATAGAAGTAAAATCCCATAAGTTCAGGTAGTTTTAGAATCAAAATAAAGCTATGATTACAGCTTCTGCATTCATGTCAATATTTTCTATGCATTTCGTTTTGGGATACAGATTATTTACACAAATTATTCATCACTAGTCTTATGATGAATGTAGTTATGTGTAGACCTGATTACATATCTTATAATGACAAACTAATTCAGTATGAGCAGTTACATGCAAACCTCTGATAATGTTCAAGCCACATTTAACAGTTATCATGTATACACCGAACAGCCATAACATTAACACAACGCCTGACTGGTCTGTGGCTAGGCAGCCCCATACACAGTAATCTGCAGTGCACACTGTGCTCTGACACCTTTCTATCAATACCAGCACTAACAGATTCAGTAGTTTGTGCTACAGTAGCTCTTCTGTGGGATTCTGACCAGATGTGCTAGCCCCAGCTCTCTACATGCATCAATGATCCTTGGTCACCCATGGCACTCTTTCCAGTTCACTGGGTGTCCTTCCTTGGACCTTTGGTAGGTAGTAACCACTACATACCAGAAACACTCCACAAACATTATATGGGCATATATTGTTTTTAATCTTCATAAAGTCCTCAACTACATATCTTTATTATTATTATTATTGTTATTATTATTATTATATTAAAGTTTTGTTTAAATACTTTATTGCAGCACTTCAATAAAGCACCATAGTTATGGAATGCTATGAAAAGCTGCAGAGTCACTGAGTTGATTCTTATTGGCTGTTATGTATCACTGACTTGCTTGATGACAGGCAGCAATTAAAAAACTTTAAATAACTATGAATCACTAAATTGAAACCCATAAAATAGAGGCTCATTCATCACTGCTCAGACGTGTGCAGAATAAAAATTAAAAGGGCAGAGAGACTTGCAGCTAATCAGATGTTTAACAGAACATGAACTCTTTAAAGGGATAATTAAACTAACAAGAGAGCTGATACAAATGAAAGCAGAAAAAAGAAAGGCAGTAAAAACCAGAAAACACTAGAGACATCTATAGTGAGCTATATATTTTTTATAGTGATTTAACTAAATAAAAAAGACAAGTATAAACAGAAGTTTCACTGATTTATGTGGCAGCATGCTCTCAGCCCAACTGAGCTACACAGAATTATTGTAATAACTAGTGGTCAAAAATGGGCACAGCAACATTTGCTAACATAGAGGCCAAATAGGGATTTAATCATGCTCTCCCTTTGGTCAATCTATGAAACGTTCAGTGGAGGATTTGGGCTTGTTTTAGGTCCTTTTTCATAGTTTTGAGCTGTATCTTGTCTGTGAATTCTTGCCAAAGCCTGATATTTGCTTTTATTAGCAGTCTCAAACAAACAAATTAATAATAATAATAATAATAATAATAATTACTCCAGGTTCTTCCCACAGTCAAAAACATGCACAGTAGGCTAACTGGCTGTTTCTTGAATGCTTGTGTGTGTTGGCCCTGCAATATCTGGTGAACTGTCCAAGGTGTACCCTGCCCTCTCCCGGAGTCGGCTGAGATGGGCACCAGCCTCCCCACGACCCTAATTAGAATTAAGTGGCTTAAAAAAATGAATGAATGATAATAATAATAGCAACCACTCACAACACATGCTAAGAGTATTCTGGAATGCCAATTACAGGGTTACTCTAAAAATTCACTAGATTTTACTAGTTTATAGCTTACAGTGCCCTCTGAAATTATTGGAATGACAAGACCAGTTATGTTTTACTATATCTGAACACATTTAGGATCAATATATGAATATGAGATCATAGGTCAGAATTTCAGCATAATATTAATATCTATGGTGCTAGATCACCCAAATTACTCTGCTTGACCAATGAGCTTGTTAATCCTGTTTTCACTGCTTTTGTGGCTCATCTCTCTTTCTTTACAAATTCCAATCCTGCCTTCTGATGCTTATTGCTGACGAATGGGATTCATCTTATGTGGTCTTTATATATAAGTGGGCTTATCTACAGGTGGTAGATGACTGACAATTTATTCAAAACGTTCCACTCCAGTAAATTTAACCTGGGATCAGATTAATGCAAAAATATGTTTTCAGAAAACCCAAAATTCCATCATAGGATTGGCAGGTAACTCTTTCAACTGTTGCTGTGAAAGTGCATATATCTACAAGCAGAGAGAAATTGAACAGAGAGAAAGATTTGAATAGAAAAGTACAAGAAAACCCTCAAACATCTTGCAACTGAAGGAACAATGATCAAAATTTCTAAGCGGATATCAGAGGTGGGTTTCACAATTAAACCAAGCGCTTACAAGAAATGATTTCTGCTAAAGACTGAGGTACTTCTGAGGTCAAGGGTGCGCGTACTTACAGGAATACTGCATTAACTAATATATTTGCTAAATAAAGAATTGGAATAAAAAGCTTACTTTCCATTCCTGCTTGATCAAATATGCTGAAATTTTTTTCAAGATTTTTGATAGGCAGTACTTATATTTTTATATGCCTGTAGATGTTGATATCAGGACACAGCTGTACTTCAAGATTCCTTTTATTGTTATTCAGCAAGACATCAGAGATGCAGCGCAGAACAAGCCTGGCTTCATAAAATGAACACACAAAAAAGTGTGTGGGTGTGGGGGGGGGGGGGGGGGGGTTGGTTTGGT
>JAQMYF010000023.1:36155369-36171869 GCA_030014195.1 Neosilurus mollespiculum | reverse complement strand
GGGTGGGGGAGCACGTGGGATCTGCCAAGTCACAGAAATCTTTTTTTCTCAAACTCAAATATCTTCAGTGTACAGAAAAAAAGCCCCTTGAGATGTTGCATCTTATCTTCCCATCTTTAAAAGAGATTAAAGGATTAATCCAGACTCCAAGAGACTGGCACAAATCAACTTTCTCAAGGGGTGACCCATCATCAAAATGGATGTTGTGTACCAAAAACCATACTGTTTTGTTGCTGTGAAGCTAATATTTATCCAAATTAAAATTGCAATGACTTCTGGATTTGTAATATATCGGACCTAGAAATGTAAAGTGTCATTAGCATAAAGATATATTTAAACATTTGAGCATATTACAGGTGGGCCATTAATAATAATTGGGGGGGGGTATGTCAGAGGGGAGCCTTCTGGCTTATGAGTTGTTGCTAGTAAAATAACACAAACGTACATGAAGCTTTAGGGTTGCATATTGAGTTAATAAAATAAATATAATCACATTGGTACAAACTGCGCTCTGGAAAAAATATCCTAAAGTCTGTAAAAAAGAAAAAAAAAAAAGATCTTTGCTGATGTTCTCTCAAATACATATGCTCTCAATCAATGACGAGTAGAAGTATAAAGGTGTCTAATAAAGTGCCAACCCAACTATGTGTGTTTGGCTCAAAAGGCATGTCGATGTGCTGCTTTTGCCTCAGATGAGCTTAAGTAGAAAGCTTCTAACCAAACCAACACCATGTGGAAAATTCTTCTTGTCTAAATCATGGCATCATGTGTGAATCACGGAAAAGAAGCAGCACATGAACGGTGGCATGCCAGCTGATGATTTATTTATTTATTTATTTTAAATCAGCAGTATTGTGTTGGACCACACTGAAAGGGACATATTAGAAAAATGGCCAACTGTGGCCTGTAATAGGGTGTAGGTGTTTTCGATGGCATGCATCCAGCCTGTTAAGATTTGATTTTGTTATGGACCAACTGTTGCAGTTATATAGACTCCAGAGTTTCTAGAGAGATTGGAAAGGATTGTTGCCAAAATTGCAGCGTACTTTGAAGTCAGCTGTGCTGCACAGCAAGTGTCTTGTCTTTTCTCAATTCTTCCGATTTCCTTCCACAGTCTAAAAACATGCATACTGAGGCTATTCCAAATTGCCCCTAGGTGAAAGTGTAAATGGTTGTGGGTATTGGCCCTGTGATGGATTGGCAAGCTGATCAGGGTACACCCTGCCTTTTCCCAGAGCTGGCTGGGATAGACTCCAGTGTTCCCGTGCCCTGAGTAGGATTAATCAGTTCGGCAAATTAATGGTTTGATTTAAAAGAGCAAAAAAAGTACTGACTGGATGTCGGTCTCTGGTGGTTTCAGTTTCAGGTCATTTTATGGGCAGAATTAAAATCAGAATGTTAATCAAAAAATTCTGGCGGCCTAAAGGACGAAGATAAGATGGAGACTACTGCATATAAATTCACATCACAGCATATGACTACTGTATTATTAACACATGTCCACCTGTTCATGCAATGTGAAAAAACATGCAGATACAGATAAACAGCTGGAATTAAAGTTCGCATAAAACATCAGAAAGAGCAAAATCTATTTTCAGTGACTTTATATTTCAAAAACTGCTGATCCCTTGACATTTTCGCACACGACAGTTACTAGAGTTTACACATAATAGTGCAAAAAACATCAAGTGAGTGACAGTTTTGCGGGTAGAAATACCGAGTTAATGTCAGGTCAAAATAGGCAAACTGGTTTGCACTAACAGAAAGGCTATCATAACTCAGAAAACACTTTTTAACAGCTGTGGAGAACAGAAGAGCATCTCATAACAATCAACAACACATAAAACCTTGAGGCAATTGGGCAAAAACAGCAGGAGACCACATTGGATTTCCACTCCTGTCTGTCAAGTTCAGGCATCTGGGAAGGGGAATGGTAAGTGCAGAGTCACTGAAACTGGAAAGTTGAAAAACAATGTGATACTTTTGCAGACTTTAAGCAGATTGACTACATTATACACTCAAGTTTTTAAAACAGCTCCATAACATACATAACACATGCAAGGAGGCAACAAAGGCAAGCTTAGAAAGTTTTCGTGTCTTTTTGGAATATAATTCTTGATTGTCTGATTGGTTTACTGATTAACTGATTGCTCTCTTAAAGTAAAATTATGTTGAAACATTAATCCTTTCTGAAAATTCATGCTAGGTCTGATTAGCTACCAGTGGTCATGAAAATGCTGGTAGAGGAAAACAGTTTCTAACTTACTCTTGCTATTGCAACATTATACACAACATAATAATTATAATAATAATAATAATAATAATAATAATAAGGAAACAAGGAAAATTACTGTATATCTTTCTGACATCAGATTTTCTCAAGTCCAATTATCCATTATTTGAGGCTAGTTCTAGTCCCCCTCCATGCTTGAAGAATTAGGTAACTGCTGTGTGACAAGTGTAGACTTTAAAGGCATGGGGATTTCCCAGTAGAGAATTTTTCTCTAGGATAAGAACATAACCATAACTTGGCCCCCTGAGTCAAAGTGTTTCATCTATTATTTGTAAAACACATTGCTTAGTGACTGGCTGTAGAAGCTGCATTTGTCTAAGAGTATTTTTTCTCCCTAACTTTTTCTTTTTCAACATATGTACTTTCATGTGACAAGCTTTCTGACTGGCCACAATGTAAATATGTCAGTGTGAATATAGCCGGGAGGATGTTTTGCTTTGTGCAGTGTGTATATAGAAGTCTAATAGAGGAAAGGAGAATAAAGAAGTTTACACTAATGGCGTTAATGGCCTTGGATACAAAACAAGTCTTAAATGCACTTTTAAGAGTATTTACATTATTAAAACAATGTTACTTCTCTGTTGATCATGTTACATATGGCTACTTCTCATTTAAACTGGAAGCATGATATTGAAGGTAGTTCCTTTGGAATGTAATGAGAAATCCACATTATGTCCATGGAAAGTTTTCAAAAAACAGTCAGGAAGCACCCCCCCAATCCCATCAGTCCTCTTGGTTTCCCACTGGTGGTTTGTCTGTGGGAGTCGACTGCTGAAAGGTCGTCTTCCAGGCAAATCTACCCATAGCACTTCCAGCTACCTCAGCAATTTCTGATTTTCTGATTGATGAGAAACAGTGCTCAGTACTGAACTCGACTCGAAGAGTATTTTTTAAAAAGAAAATGTCCAAATTCTAAATTGCACATCCTAAAATCCATCCATTGTCATGTTGGTCAAATACCATATGTTTTTTTTTCCTGCTTAACTTATTGTGAACATATTGTAATTACAGTGTAAATTCATAGCCATGGATGTTGGTGAATTTACTACAAAGTTATAGAGCATATAGAAAAATTTTAATGAAGCACAGATTTCTCTCCCCTTTCATCATTTCCTCTGATTTAAATCCCTTTAATGGCTTGTCTACTCAGCACTATTATTCCTGAGTTTAAACAAAGTCAGTGTGGACATGCAAAAAGCAGCTCACCCACAAAGCTCTTCCTGTTTCATTCATGTCTGGAATTTTTGGAGTTCAATATGATGTCATAAAGGCCATAAAGTACTACACAAAATAGATGCCATAAAGTACTACACATTACTGTACACATTACTGCTAAGTTATATTGTTATATGTAGATTTACGAGGGTGGGCTGAAAAAGTTCATAGGCTGAGCATGAGCAATGGTCGAATTTAACCAAATGGGGTTTATTTTTTAGCGTAGTCTCCCCCGCAGTCTACAAACATCTTACACTGGTGTTGCATTGCTTGGATCCCCTTGATATAGAAGCTCTCATCCTGATGGTGAGATGGATTACTATGAACCTTTCAGCCCACTCTCATAGTTGGTATGTTCCAAAGTTCTAAAGACAAAATTTTAATAATTTAAAATTTAATTAAATAAGACTTTTTGCATCTTGGCACAGGAATAATCTGAGATTTAGGAAAAGACAAATTATTCAGTAATTGTTTAGCACAAATACAGATGTTTAGATGATCTCACCACAGCAACTTGTTTTAGATGTTATCAGTGAAGTCACCCCCCCCCCCCACCCCCTTCATCCGCATTCATTCTCAAGAAGTCATCCAGTGAGTCAGCAGCAGGCCAACTGATCACAGGCCATCCGTCTTACTTTCTCCAGCTTACTTAGGCTTATAACCCAAAAGAATACAGAAGAAGTTTGATCTGGAAACACTTGAAAAAAATCTTACTTTTAAAACAACAACAATCAGAACACATTATGTAATCATAGAGGATTCATAAAAGAGGGGATTGGACCCATGAGCATGCTGTACTGCCACACAATGTAGGGGATGGAAAGTTTCATAATAATAAACTGTGAGAAAGCCTCATAAGAAGAAGCCCTTGCTGAGAACATCTCAACTGTAACAATTGGCAAATATTGTTATAATTCTTTTCTTTAAATTAAGCCATTCTTGGCAACTGAAAATAATCAGTGATGGTAATCTTGCACAATAGTACATCGGGCAGACAAGCATGTGCTTTTATCATTACGAGTTTTGCAGATTTTCAGGAAATGACTCCTTCATCCACAATTTGATAGTTGGGACACAGGAGAACAGCCCCATACCAGACCAGTTCATGCCTCAGGAACAAGATTTATTACTGAAGCAATCTATCATGTGTCCAGGTTCTCCAATCCCCAGTCCTCACATCACCACCACAATTTCTTTAATTCAAACAAAGCATGAATTCAAAATTCAAAATTATAAATAAATAAATAAAGTAAGTAAATAAGTAAAAAACAAACAAACAAAAAACTGGCAGGGTACATTAAGCTACAGTATGCTGCAAAGTGTAAATACTGGAATCTTATTTAAAATTGGATACTATCTATAAATTCATGTAATCTCCAAAACTTCATCATACCTTTTGAAAGAAAATCTGACTTTATTTATTCCTGAATGACATTTAGGTCTTCTAGATGCAAAACTTTTCCAGCTAAAGTGCTGACTGTTCAAGCAGTTTTGGTAATTGGGTAATTTTGTAAGCCTTATAAACTTTAAATAGGCATCTGTGAACAACAGTGTTCTAGAATGGGTTTGTGGTGAGACCTATAAATGTTTCCAAAATGAGCTATTAATAAAAGTGTCATACTCATTTCATAAAGATGAATCTCCAAATATAGACACAAGATAAAAAGTAAAAAACTTTCAAAAAGAACCATGAAAAAGAAAAACTTCTATTGACAAACTAAAGTTTAGTTCATGTGCATTTAGTATTTATTAACATATTAATTGACTATAAAGAAAACCATTGCACTTAAGTGTTATGATTGTTATTATGAGGGAATAAGGCCATTAATAGTAATGGTGCATCTCTACGTAGAACACTTTCTAGGCTCCATGCAACTCAGGATCTTATGGAGTGGCTTAGGGTGTCATATCCACATCAATGTGTATTCCTTTAATATATTTTTTCAACATATCAAAACATATTTAGTGCTTAATATGAAAAGTTAATGTTTTATAATATGTATAAGTATCTGATGACAATCAGATCCTTATGTTACAAGTTATAAAATAGTTATGGTGCCCTTGTAAGAAAATAATATTTTTTGGCAAATGTTCTAATGATTTCATGAAAAGTTTGATAATTTACAATGAAAGTTTGATAGAACGTTACAGCTGTCACTAAAAGAATCAGATTTAAGACACCTGATTGGCGATTGCTTGCTCAAGTTTGATTAGACTTTTTCAATAACAGACTACAGGACATACATTCAACAGAAATTTGTGGCAATTACAGAGTAGGCCCAAATTTTCTGGGAACTTTTTTCTTACAACCAATCCATGACCTCATTTCCTTTAAGTTAACAAAGAACTATTAGTAGTATCATAAAAGTTAACAATCTGAGCCACAGCTTCAAATGGTACACGGTGTTCTTTTATGTGACTAACTTAATTATTCATCTACAGCAAGATATATGTTTAGAAAATAAATGTGAAATAATGTGTTACATACATGAATATATTACAATAAGAACATTAAGTACATGCCTTTTATCTTGGTTTTCACATAGAGATGTTAAAATATATGATCTTTGACGTGCCTGGAAAAAAGTGCTATGACCTGTCCAATAGAACATAATCCTATTCCGGTCTAACTTATCAGTCTAGAGTATTTACTTATTCTAGGAAACAATCCAAAATCTTGGTTTCAGTCTGAAAAAGTTTATTGCAATCCAAAAGCAGTTATATATCACTACACCTCCAGCACTGCCGAAGTCCTGTTAGTGGCCAAGGATGATCGGAAATGTCATAATGCTAGTAATTGACCAGCAGTTTTGTTATAAAAATGTTACTACATTGTTTTCTGTAAAATTCTGCTAAATGTTTGTCACAAAAGGTAGGAATTATCATGACACAGTAACTTCTTGGAAAGGGGGATGCCTTGTAGGTATGCAGTTTTTAAAAAAAAGCATTTAAGTAGCTGTCTTTTCCACTTCCTCACCATAACCCCTCAAATCCCAGCTCATATGGGTTTGATTAAGTAACTGGCAACAGTTAATCTGGAACTTTCCTTAAATGGATGTGGCCCAGCATTTCACTCTGTACAGATCTTAGTGGAAAATATGCCTCATTTTTTATTTTTTTTTTGGTAAAAATGCTCACACTAAGGCCTTAGGCTTGCCTAAAGCCATAGATTGCTGATGTTACCGTCACTTTGTATTGCTCACTCCAGTAGATTTTCTTCTACATATTAAAGCTGTAGAGTTTTGATATTGTGCATCATTTTAAAATGTCCTTTAATTAATTAGTATGGGTAAACACATCGAGAAATATAACTACATTTGTCTTGAGAGACAAACCTTGAGAGGAATAAGACTCAAAAGGGAAAGTCATCCTCATTTGGGTGAAACCAGATAATGTGATTCTGATTGTTACTGTTATGTGCTCAAGATGTACAAATTTTAAAGTATTTTAAAGTTTAAAGTAACATGAAATTTAGTTGAAGTTATCAGCAGTTCACTGATAGATATTTGGACACAAAACTGTTCATAGCAGTGGCTGTGCTATAACTGTAATAATAGTTGTGGTCCTAAGCAATTTTAATAAAAGCTGTTTGTACCAACAGAAGTTTAAATCCACCCTCACAGCTTCTGAGTGTATATTTAAGTGGTCCATGAGGAGCCATCATCACCAGGAGCAAATGATTTCTAAGTGTTAAGGATTCTAACCAGAAGTAGGACATCAGGATGGATCACAGGTCCAGAGTGCAGTATAGACTATGACATCTAGCTATGACATCAGTCACCAGAAGTTAAAAAATATGTGAGGGTGCCCTGGGACATACAACAACAAGCCACTCCATCAACAAACTTGAGTGAGAGTAAAAAGGGGTGGGGTGGGGTGGGATGTGGTGAGGTTTTTTTTTTTCATTCAAACATCCCAACTTGCCAAAACTCTTTAGGCCCTAAAACACTCCGATCTGCTCCGTTACCTTTTTGAAGTCTATGTTTTTGTCTTTCTTTTTCTTACAAGTGCTTCAGAACATGTCTATTTTTTAAACATAAACAGCACTTCATGGTCAAAAATAGTGTCCCACTTCGATTTTATGTTGGGTTGCCTTTAGGTTTGATTACAGCATGCTTTCACCCTGGCACTGTTTGGATCAACAAAATCACAACATTTATTTCCATCCAGATCTGCACTCATTTTTGCCAAGATCTTATAGTGATGACAGGAAAGTCAAACCACTTCATAAAATCTTTTTCAGCACATCCAAAAGATTTTCAGTGGAGTTAAAGTCAGAACTCTGTGGTGGCCAATTCATGTGTGAAAACGATTCCTCATGCTTTTTTAACCCACTCGTTTACAGTTTGAGTGATTTCATGAATTTCTTGCCCATGTCATCAGAAAAGTCAAAAACAATTGATGGGATATGCAGGTTATTCAGTACATTTGGGTCATCAGCTTACTTCATTTTATTTATAAATAACATTGCTGAGCCTCAACCTGACCAACTGATGCAATCCTAATTGATTTTTTCCACTGCTCTAGAGAACAATCTTTATGCTCCTAATAACCAGAAGCCTTTTCTCCTGATTAGCCTTACAAACAAGTGTTTTTTATGGCAACACAGCTGTTTAATCCCAAACAGGTGAGTTGTCACCACATTGTACATGTGGAAGTGTTCTTATTTTTAGTACAAAACATAGTCATTAGTTCTACTTGTTTTTTACAATTCAAATTGACCAAGCATTATCTCTGATCGTGACCTGTTAATATTGGTTTCCAGACCAGGTTTTAACCATACTTTGAACAGTTTTTATCCAAATTCCAATAATTCCAGGAATGTGTTCTGCCTTAGTTTTCTTTGCTTGATGTAGTCAAGTAACCTTCACAAACACAGGACAGGATCAGGTAGATGTGTGACAGAACATTTCACAGCAGCTTGGTGGGGGCAATTGGCAGGCAATCAGATTTTATGGAGAACAATGGGGAAGTAAACAACAAAGAAACATAATATTTAACATATAGATTTATGCACTGCCTAAAAGTGGAGCTCCTGATAGATTTCTCTACTAATAGTTGTCCAAGACTGGTGTTAAAATAGTAGCATGGCTCCTTTAAGGGTCGAATCAACTTGAGATAGATTGTGTGTTTTTATTGTGTGCAAGTCTGAGCGGTGGTGGGATTTTAAGGAAATTGGAATTCCAGTTGGAAAATACTATGCAAAATACAAACACTTATGCAATGATAAGGTAATAGACTTCATTCATTCATTCATTCATTTTCTGAACTGCTTAATTATAATTTGGGTCATGGGGAGGCTGGCGCCCATCTTGGCCAACTCTGGGCAAGGGCAGAGTACACCCTGGACAGCTCGCCAGGCCAAGGTAATAGACTTCTAATTTTTAAGTGTTTGAGAAAGTAGAGTAATCAAGAGACAAACTATTATCGTACATTGTTCTAGTTTTGATATAGATCCAACAATTACTAATTTGCAGACCCATGATGAAATCTATCATGACCTTGGTAGCAACACTGTCAATTTGACATGTACGTGCTGATTTCCAAAACCGATTCTGTAAACAGTTCCAATTTATGAGTAATCCAATGGTTTTCCCACATCAAGGAAAACACACACACAAGGTAGTAGTAGTGGTAGTAGTGATAGTAGTGGTAGTAGTAGTAGAAGTAACATGGTCGGCACAGTCAAGCTGGGAAGTTATTCAGTCAATTTATACAGCATGCCAACAATTTGCAAAATATCTGTTATTGTGAAGCAAACAACAAGTAGTACAAAAAATTATAAACTTGATTGTGTCTAACTACCACACTACTCAAATCTCTGGAAGACTGAAACAGTATTTCCACAAGAATTTGTCTGTTCTTAGCACCATCAATCATCAAAAGGAATTTGCCTGTTCTTTGCACTGGTTCCTGGTGTTCGTTGATGTGTGAAAGACCAAGCAGTTTTGATCAGTTCCCAATTTAGTAATTTAATTACATAAATCAGAATAATCACAATACATGTGTTATTACATGCGGACATGTTTCACAAAGTCTGAGTCGATCCACCCTCTCCAGCGATCAGATGACATAAACCCCATCTCCTTTCTGGTCCCAAGTCTATATTCTCCTCGGTGCGCTGTCCGTGTGTGTGTGTATATGTGAAAATACACAAGAAATAGAATCTCCACCCAAATTGATGCTCTCCCTATGTATAACCTTTAACTTCTAGCAGAGCCATCATATGTCTGCAGTCAAACAGGGGCAAAACATAGCATAATTAATAGCATACCCTACTGAACGGTCCCTGTGCACACCAACACACTCGATAAAAGTAGACAGATTTACACAGGCGAAGACTGTTTTGTTCATGTGAAAGAATCTGGGAGTTTAGCTTGCCCATTAGCTTGTTTTAAACTAAGAGAATGTGAGACACTTCTTTTCATGGAATGTGTTCATGTTTTACACAAATGCAGCATTTTCCTTGATGACATAAACATTCATTCATTTCTGAACTGCTTAATCCTAATTAGGGTCGCGGGGAGGCTGGTGCCCATCTCAGCTCACTCTGGGCAAGGGCTGAGTACACAGGCCAGGTCTCCAGGCCATCACAGGGCACTCTTTTCACTCTTTTACATGCCTCTCACCATAGACAGTGAGAGACATGGCCTGCATTTGATAACCCAGTTAGCTGCACTGTGGGGACAGCAGTGACAACTCGTTGACAGTGGGGCTTGTACCCCCAACCTTGTAATCAGTAATCCAGCACCCTACCACCAGGCCACCACAGCCCCTATGACCAGAACAAATTTAAGAAATTTAGTATAACTGACTAAAATGGTTTATTATTTTTTTCTGTAAGCAATTACTTTTTTATGTCCAATCCTTCATAAAGCCCCCAGTTCGGTGGAGTGTACAGCTCAGAGTGGTCCTATGGACAGAAACCCCAGTTGCTGCTATAGCAACTTGAGAGTTACCTTTGGCCTCTTTGTTGCTTCTCTGATTAATGCTGTCCTTGCCTTGTCAGTGAGTTTTGGTGGACAGCCATCCATAGGCAGGTTTGTTGTGGTGCCATATTCTGTTTTTATATAAATATGATGTATGATTTAGGACACTGATTGATATTAGTGTTAAAAATACCTTATTAAAATTGTTCAAATTATTTCCCTATATAGAAAAACTAAATAGAATTTAGAAATGAAAATGAATTTAGGAAATGGAAAAAATGGGAATTTATATAACTAGATTTACAGCAAGTCACTATTGCCTGAGACCCAGAGTAGGCTTTGTGGGAAAGCGCTGGACGTCAGACGAATAAGTATCTTACATCAACAAGTCTTGTTGACTTTTCCAGATTATTTTGTGTTTAGTAAAATTTAAATTTACCATGAACCATAGTAATAGACAGAACATGCTTCTGTAATTACTTGAAGAAAAAAAAGGAAAGGTTATGGAATTTTCCAAATGACAAATGCAATCAATAGGTTGAGTCAGAAAATAGTTTATGAAACTGATCATAAAGTGTAAGCACAGAATCCCTACAGAGGAGCCAATTTTTGTCATCTGTAGACATAAACCTCTTCCTTTGATCTATACTCATATCTCAAAGAGGAAGAATTTAAAGTTGAAACAGAGACCTTCGTCCAAATACAGACCTGCTTCCTGACCACTACAGACTAGTAAACCAACTGCCATTGACTTAATTTGTTTGTTAATGTCACACTTTCTTTTTCCATTACTCACTCATACAGCACTCATGCAGTACCTCCTATAACAAAAGTTAAGACAGTTAAAATATGCCTCCAAATCTACAAAACATATGGCCCTCTAGCCCACCTTTATAAAACCAGGAATTACCTTTTAGTTTTCTGGTCAATAGACATTGGCTCAGGTCTTCATGCAACTTCGAAAACATGATGCTATAAATATTTCCATCCATGATAGTGTAACCTAGATTCCTATACACCAGAGAATTCTGTCATTACCTCCTGAAGATAGAACATGCTCCATCATTCAACATATCCTCAGTGGAGGCCAACACCCCTTGAACATGTTTAACAGAGCTTGTACGTGGCTGTTCTAAGACATGCATCCAATCAGTCTGGAAGGCTCTTCCTTGCTCCACCAAGAAGGCTGAATACTCTTAACTGTTATTTGGTGTATATGCACAATTGGTATAAATCAGGGGTCACCAACCTTTTTGAAACTGAGAGCTACTTCATGGGTACTGAGTCATACGAGGAGCTACCAGTTTGATAGGCTCTCCTAAAATTACACATTTGCTGAGTTTTCCTTTAGTTATACATTATCAATAATTATTAATGATACTCATCTGTGTGAAGACACTGATCACGTTAATGATTTCTCACAATAATTATTAACAATAAAAATCAAAAATTAATTTTAGACACAGCTCACTAGTGAGTTGTGCTATTTTTAGAACAGGCCTGCGGGCAACTTATGTGGTCCTTGGGGGCGACCTGGTGCCCGCGGGCACCGTGTTGGTGACCCCTGGTATAGATACTACATATCCACACATCTGATTGGTTCACTATCTGAGTGGGTAATAGACATTATCCCTACTGGGTAATTCTTGACTCCAAACAGCGGAAAAGTACTCACAGTTTGCAATGGTCACTGATTCTGAAATCCTAGACATTCAACACAATGTTGGCCCCAAAAATTCAAATAACTCCATGTAGTATGGCCATTTTCAAATTTTGACTGAATTTCAAAAATGCCATCATGAAGTGGATGTTTGCATTGTGTTAGAGCAGACAGCACGGTCACTTTACAAATGGAAAATAAAGCACAAAAAATCTAATTTTTGTTCACTTTCCTTATGTTTCCATGCAGTATATGCTAAAACTTTGAATGAGTTTTAAGAGACACTATTTTGCTTAAAGTATGTCAGTAAATGATGCATTGTGTGCCTGATTGAGCTTAATAGACAAAAAAAATTCATAACAAACTGACAGCTTTCACAGTATTTAGAAATCTTAACTTTTTCTTGACCATCATGCTGATTTCCTTGTAAGTATAACTTGTGTATGGATTTTAACTTTTGTTTATATATTTTCAATTGATAAGCTATTTTTGAAATGTAAAACTTTTCCTGTTCACAGTGATGGGTTGCTGACCTTAAACACAAAAGAATTTATCTGTGTTTAACCTCTGAAGAGACTCAAAGAACATGTGCATTTGTTGACACATGAAGGTGAGAATATTATGCCTCAAATGAAAACATGTTGCTTGATTTTAGCTAGGAATATACCCAAGGTGAACTCTGTTACATTCTAAAGTAGTTTCTTATTATAGCAATCACTCGGAAGAAGTCGTTGGCCTGGCAGCTTAATCATTCAGTATTCCAGATAAAGTTTCTTGGTGCGTTGCCATTATTCACAGTGCACAACTTTTTAGTTTTAGTCTTCTTATTTTCTCCACAGAGCTACCTAATTTTGATACCTGCATATAAAGAGCATTTGCTACACATTTTTAAGTGTAAACAAGCTACTGTACCTTGATTTAGGAATACTTGTGAGCAATAAACAGACTTTCCAAGTGCATTAAACATCAGAACAGACCAAGCTCTCATAAATGTTTAGTATTTGGGGAATTTGGCTGTGCCTCAATGAAACATGACTTGAGATGCTGTGGTCAGTGTCAGAACTATTGCTGTCTGCCACTGCTTCTCGGAATCAAATGAAAACACATGATATAAACAAATGCTCCAAGTCAGACACACATACTTTAATGCATGTAAAAATAAAATATAAAATACTTGATTTATTTTGCTTTTTGTATGTTCCTGTGTAGTATATACTAAAAGAATTAAGCCCAGTCAATGTCTCAGGACTCATGAGCTATTCAGTGACATCTGCCTCAAAGAATAATTGTTAAAGAACAGGTGTCAATTTAGGTGAATGTCCCTGAACTCTCTCACACTGTCCTGTGGGAATGCTGGAGTAGGTGAACCCACCAACCATCTGGCAGTTTGGTCTGAGAGCCTGTATTTGGATGTAATGATGATTATATCCAGCCAAACACACCAACTCATGCTCTTTCCTTGTCAGCTGTGTGAAAAATGTGACAGGTTCCAAATTCCAGTTTACATTTCAAGGTTCTAGTCCGTCTAAGAGAGGCATTACAGCTGACCTTCACTGATTAGGTCTTGATCCACAAAGAGAAAATAACTTTATTTTTAAAATTTAAATTGCTAAAAACAATCATAATTGCCCATTTTCCTGATTGGTCATTTATTATAATATTTTATGATGCAGGTATATCAATTCAAAATTATTCTACTGACTAATCAGTAAAACTATCCTCTTTGACCAATTTAAAGTATTTTTTAAAAATCTTTTAAGACTTTGCTTTAATTTTTTTAACAAATTAAATTTTTAAATACATTGGTAAATGTAGACTTCTGACTTCGTATTAATAAAACAACTGGAGTTTCATACATCGCACTTGATTTTAATTTCCATCAATATAGCTCCCTTTCAGTTGTGAGAAGCCTCAGTTGCAGAAACAAACATTATAAATGTAGCTATTTGGATCATACAGCTTATGGGTCATAATACTTTTTTATACTTAGTCAAGCAAAGGTTCATTAGTGTCAAACATCTGTAGTTAAACAAGTTTATTACTTAAAACATTAACATAAGATCAGAAATGTGTATCAATAATAATAATAATAATAATAATAATAATAATAATAATAATAATAATAAAAATAAAACTACACTAGAATTCTGTTGGTTGTGACCTCTGGTGGACAGAGCGGGCACTGACCAGTTAAAGAACCTGTACTATTCTGGTAATTTTTTAAAACTGTTTTTGTACTTTTCCTCTTAAATCTAACTCTTTTTTTAGTTTCCTCTTCTTTCACATAAATGTGTCACTTTGAGGTAACTGTATTACCTGTGTGTATGTATTACCTGCATTACCTGTAATATATATATATAGTATTTAGAACCCCTCTTCCCATGATTCCAAAGGTTAACATTTTTGTAGTTTTTGAAATATTCTATCTATCTAGTTGAATACACTACTGTGTAAAAAAAAGATAACGTTGATCAGAAAGACTCGACTCTAGTGTAGTCTTGACTCTGTTAATAATGCACATGACTATTATAGGTGTACACACCTGGATTTTTAATGGAATATCAAAATAAGTGTACAGAGGCCCATTTTCATTAACAAAAATACTTATGTTTTAATGGCACACTGTTAGCTAATCCAAGTTTGTTTGTTAAAAACCTAATTGATAATTACAAAACCATTTTGCAGTTATGTCAGCATAAGTGAAAACTGCTGATTTGATTAAAGAAGTAATACATTTTAAAGATTAAAGAAGTAGTACGGAAAAAAGAAGTAGTACAGAGTAAAGAGGAACTTAAACAAGGAAGGCTATCACTCCATTCTGCATTGCCATGCCATGCCCTGTGGATAGAACCTGACTGGAGCCACTTTCCTCCTACAACAGAACAACGACCCAAAACATTTAAAACTATGCCCCAAACAAGAACCATTTGAAAAAGAAGCAGTTAGCGGGTATTCTGTCATAAATGGAGTGGCTAGCACAGTACACCCAACTGAGCTGCTTGACCATTTGGTAGGGAAGAAGTGCCCATCAAGACAGTCCAACAGTCCAAGACAGGGAGGTGCTTCAGAAAGCATGTGGTGAAATTTCTTCATATTACCTCAACAAATTGACAGATAGAATCACAAAGTCTATAAGTCTGTAATAGATTCAAATGAGGGATTTTACACGAAAGCAAAGTTTGAAGGCAAAATTATAATTTCATGTAAATATTATTAGTTTTAACCTTGTCACTGACTTCACTATATTTCATATTCATTTTGCAACTCATTTGATGGATATAAGTTTATGCTTTAATGGAAAATGGAAAATGTTCTTTGGGTGACCACAAACTTTTGAACAGTATACGTATAATTCAACTCAAGTAGGATTGGGCAGTGAATGAATGGTGAATGAAAGGTCAGTTATAATAATAATAATAATAATAATAATAATAATAATAATAATAATAATAATGGTAATAATAATAATAATAATAAAAATAATAATAATAATAATAATAATAATAATAATAATAATTGTGATGAAACAATCTATGGGTAATTATACTTTGAATTGGATTTCAATAATGCAACAGGTAATAAACAAGTAATATCAAGGTCTTCACAACACATATATTTGGAGGTGTTTCATGGCATAATAAAAGGAGATTTCTAAAGACCTCGGAAAAAGAGTTGCCACTGTTCATTTGGCTGGAAAGGGTTACAAAACTTTCTTTAACATGTTTGGATTCCACCAATCCACAGCCAGACCGGTTGTGCACAAATGGAAGCAATTTAAGACCACTGTCACCCTCTCCAGGAGTAGTTTATCAACAAATTCACTCCAAGAGCAATGTGTGTAATAGTTTATAAGGTTACAAAGGAGCCCAGGGTAACTTCTATGCAACTAAAGATGTCCCTCACATTATACAATGTTAATGTTTCTGAGTCCACTATCAGAAAATGATTGAACAACAGTGGTGTGCATGGCAGGATTGTAAGGTGAAAAACACTGTTCTCCAAAGGAGCATTGCTGCCCTTCTACTGATTGTTAAATATCACATGGACAAATCAAAAGACTACTGGAAAGTTTTTGTGCGTGGACGAGCCCAAAATAGAATGTTTTTGCTTTAAATAAGAATTTATAGGCCCTGTGATGGCCTGACGAGCTGTTCAGGGTGTACCCTGTCCTCGCCCAGAGTCGGCTGAGATGGGTGCCAGCCTTCCCGCAACCCTAATTAGGATTAAGCGGCTCAGAAAATGAATGAATGAATAAATAAGAATTTTAAGAATGTGCGGGACTGAAAAAAAGCTACAACGAATATTTAATTTTAGTGTTGAACATTAAAAATGACAAATTTTACTATTTTTCTCTTAAATAAAACCCTAACATTACAGAATGCATGATTATATTTTGTAATGGC
>JAQMYF010000023.1:36104714-36133926 GCA_030014195.1 Neosilurus mollespiculum | reverse complement strand
ATACATAGACTTGCATTCATTTCCTGGAGAAGTTTCCGTAAACACTAGAAATTTCCCTAACACTAAACATAACCACTTCTTGTCTTACTGTCACCTTACCCCAACCTTATCCTAATCTTAAAACATCTTCATCTTAAAATGTAATGATTACGTAGTGGGGACTCGCGATTTGTCCCCACAAAGAAGCGAAGTCCCCTTAACGTGACTGTGTAAACAAATTCATGTCCCCACACTGTAATGAATAGCTAGATCACACACACACACACACACACATATAATAGCTGTCTGCTTGTTTCTAATGCGTTAGATTTTTTTCAATTTGTCAATATTTTTATATTCCAAGTATACAGGCTCCAGCCATGTCTGATATTCTACACTCTTAAGTCGCTACATCCAAAAGGTCAACTTCAAATTTACTGTAATGTTTTAGTCACAGTGTGTTCAAAGCACTTATTAATTGATCTCCATTCTTTCTTCAGAAGTTTGGAATTGATCCAGATATCAAGTGGTGTTCATAATTACAGGGTAGTTGTCAGAGGTTTTTGTAGCTTCAAGCTGTACAAAGTGATTGCTTTATGTGATCAGTGCAGACTGACTCCATGGGGACAGCACTGTACTAATACTCATCATTTACTACTGAACACATTTAAGTGCCTTTGTGCCTTTAAAGCACACTCTTGTAGCACACTGTGATGGGTTGCCATCAGCAATTAACCAAGTACTGTTTTTAACCTACAAGGTTTTTGTTTGTCATGAATTTATATGGCGTGCATTTCTTGGGAGATTTGAAATGTTTGGTTTAAGCACTGTATTTAAAAAGAACCAATTTTTTTTTTCAGGAATAGTCATCAGAGTCAAAGAGTCATCAATATATTCTACATCAATAGACTTTATAAGTGAGTCATAAGGCAGTGCTGATGAAATGGAGCCTATCCCAATGATATTATATGAGGAATTTGATTAAAAAAAGTAAAACACAGTATCACTGTTACTCAAGTTTAAGAACCTTGAACTAGCTAGTATTTAGAAGTCTGTGAACTAAAGCACTAAAGCTATAACAGGAATTTTGCACCCCACACTTGAATATTATTGCGATTGTTGACTGGAAGCTGACTCAAGTGCCAGATGCCTCCGCTGAAATTTGTCTCCAAGATACTCAGTTTCGATTAGAGGCTTGAAAATAATGAACAGTTGTAGGACTCATGTTCCCAAATGTCTCTCTCTCTCTCTCTCTCTCTCTGATGAGTTACAAGCGCTCTCACTGAAGTCTGTGTGCACTTCAGCCATGATACTGCATAGTGAATGCAAGTGAACATTACAGGTTGTTATTTACAGAAAAAAATTTACAGCTCAATCTGGAGATTATATGTCGTGCTCACAGAGAATAAAAAGATTCCTCTTATTATTGGCTGCTCATTGAATTACCACTTACTGATCTTACTGATTTAAGGCTGAGCAGGCTGTATACAATGCAGATACTGGAAAGTACTGTTTATTTTATAGATTCAATAGTCAGAACGGGATAATCGCACATACGAAATAATCAAACATGCTTACTTCACACACAAATGCCCTCGTCGAACCCGGTCTCGAACCCAGGACCTTCTTGCTGTGATATGGAAGTGTGCCACAGTGCTGTGCTGGGTTATTAAAATGAATGATAATTTGACCGTTTTATTTGTACAAACAGTCACTCTAAAATAGATTTAATACAAACAGGAGTACCATATAAGTATTGAGTTCAAAACCCTATAAAGTCAGTCAGATTTTGCTTCATCTCCTCAACAGAAGGACAAAGCAAAACAAAAAACATGACTGGGACCTCATCAGCTTGTTAACACTAAGGTCTCACATAGCCAGTTTAGAACTGTGGCTGGCTGGGACTACTACCATTGCCATTTTGGAGACAGTCTGCAACTAAAATATGGGAGAAGGAAATATGCGCTTGCCTCATGCACCTGTGATGCATCCGTCACAGCCGTCATGTCTACCGGCAGTAACTGTGACACATACAGTTGAATTGATCTGGTGCCTATCCCCCAGTAATTTTCAACATAACCAAACTTTCTAGGAATGGAAGTCATGACCTCCCAATTCTCAAGATAGCTCCCAGCTCTCACGTACTCTCACTGAAGTGTGCGGAACACTTAGGGGATAATGCCAGATGACCCCTGAGTTATAATCTACCATAAAGTAATTCTGACTTCTTTAGACCAATCAAGAATCAGGAAGCCGGTTGTTTTCCCATGGAGAGAGTGGTTCTGAAGGCATCACAGCAGCTCAGTTGTTTCTTTTAGTGTTTTCTGTTATCTTTTAAACAGAAACAGAAAGATGAGTTGTTGAATGAAAGAAGATGAGAGGCAACTAACTCTGTACGGGCACTGAAGATTCTCACCGGTAGACATTACTCAATGTTACTGAACACAAGTATGAAATAATGGAAATATAGTATGAATCAAATTTTTTTACTATCTTGCCATTCTTGGACATTTTCTGTTATGAATCCAATATTTTAATACAAGAAAGTATGGCTTTCTTTTTTTTTCTTTTCCCAGGAGGTTACATAGTTAAATAAGAAGGAAAATGTAGAATTAATATTCACTGTAAACATGAAAACTGCTTATTTATAACAAAAGATTTTTTTCCCCTGTCCACAGCTGGAAATCTGGCAGACTCATATAATGGGTGTTGAAAGTCCTATATCTACATCTATATTTATCGTATGTCTATAATCCTTTATTAAATTCAATTCAATTCAGTTTTATTTGTATAGCACTTTTTACAGTTAACATTGTCACACACAACTGTACATAGTAAAAACAAATTTGGTAATGATTTTAAACATTTCTCTATAAACCTTACACATCCCCAATGAGCAAGCCCACGGCGATGGTGGCAAGGAAAAACTCCCTCAGACGTCATGAGGAAGAAACAAAACACACAATTGTCACGTTTAAGTTTTCTTGTACACTGCTATGAATATTTATTTTGTGTAAAAATGGCTAGTTGACAAAGAGCTGTTTTTTTTTTTGTTGTTTTTTTTTGGGGGGGGGGTTTTCCACCTGCATGTTAGAGCTATAGTCAAATATATTTTGTGACTGAAGCAATGTGTGTGATATGATTTTGCGGGACTTAACCGAATTCGACGTTAATGAGACTGAGCATTTCGTTTGATAATATGTTTATATCAGTTTAGAAAGTGACTTCAGTGATCTTTTTTCAATAAATGTTAATTTGCTTATTTATTTATTGGGTCACACTAGGCCACAGGGAACGGTCTGGCACTCGTATTCTAATCTACAACATATGTACAATCAATGTGTTTTTCTGCATAACATTGAATGAAAATAGAAAAATAAATGCATACCCCAAGAAGTGACTTCCAATGAGACTGCTGCATGTTCGCCTCCCTGCAGCATTGGGTTGTTGCTCCATACGGAGGTATTACGTGACACTGAGCTCCTCCATCAGCTCCAAAATGGCAAGGCTGGATAGGTGACATGTTTTAATGACTGTTTCCTCATTCATTCCAAAAAGTTCACACGAGGGTGAAAAATGTGTTCTCTGAGTCTTCTTTCATTGTTTCGGTCTCCTTCTTGCCACGATAACCGCAGCCTTGTGCGCAATTACGCATCCAAACCGTCTGCACCTCCCTTTGAGACGTGTTCAATATAGACAGATTTTGTATTGGCAAAATTGTTTTCAGGTTTGATAAATCGCTTTGCATAAAATAATATATTTACATTTTCTCCTCCCACCACACGCACAATTGCATGTAAACGCCCCATGTTGCATATTCATTGCAGAAAATGTACTAACTGGATGCAGACAAGCTATTTTTCACCTTTGCAAGACGCAACCCTTAGTGTGCACTGATAGTAAATCAGTTTGTACTTTTTCTTTTGCGTGTGCAAACTCATTTTTATACACGCAAACCTTTAGTAGCTCCGGCCCAGTGTGCAGTATGAAACAGTTGAATGAAATATCGGATGCTGAACAATGATGAAGTGAAATATAAAGGCAGTCTTGGTGGGATGGACGTTCCAAACAATTTCCATGATATTTCAGCATATCATGCCAAAAAACACCTCGAACAGGAAGGCAGTGCTTTTCTAAGCCTCACAGTTACAGCGCATGTGTTAATACTACAAAACAAAGTGTGCTTTAACTTGTGATTTGGCCTGAATTGGTAAATATTTACTTAAAAAGACAATTTAAACGTCAGTTCTATGTGTGTGTTTTCCATAAAGCGTACCAGTAGTTGTCTAATCAAATTAGTGCTGCTTTTGTATTTTTTTTTATGTGTGACCATATCAAAGCCATTTTAAATGTTCAATCCTTATTAAACCCTCCAATTAAGGCACATGATCACAAGTTTACTTCACAGAAGTAAACACACAGGGCTCCTTTGACAGCACCACAAAAGTCTGAGGACAGTATAAACATAGTACAGATGTATCAGTTCAACAAATAAGACCTTTCAGCATCAGCCCATAAAATTAAAAAATAAAATACTGGTAATTAGAATTAGTTTTTAGGATGGGGCAGCACGGTGGCATGGTGGGTTGTACCTCCGTCTCACAGCAAGAGGTTCCTGGTTTCGAGTCCTGGCATGGGTGTTTCTGTGTGGAGTTTGCATGTTCTCCCCATACTTGCGTAGGTTTCCTCTAGGTATTCCGGTTTCCTCACACAGTTCAAAGACATGCACATTATGCTGACTGGCTGTTCCAAATTGCCCCTAGGCGTAAGTGTAGGTGTGAATGGCTGTGTGTGTTGGCAAACTAACACACACTTTAGGATCATTTGAAATGTTCTGTATCTGTCAGGTTACCTAGCTAAAATCTGTAAAACTGTATAAAATATAAAACTAAGTTATCACTCGAGCAATTATAATTTTTCTTATTATAATCTGTCAAGTATAAAATTAATCTTAAATGGTCAGTAATAGTTCCAGCATGTGTGTGTTGACAGAGTGATTGTAGTAATTACTCATGTGCTTTCATCTGTTTCCTGTGTCTGACTTTATCTCTGCTTTTCTTCTCGCCAGCTAGACAGTACGTGTCCACAAGTGGTGACAGGAACGACATGCCACACTCCCACCTAGTGTTAAGTAAAACTATCAGTAAAGAACCATTTCTTCTCAAATGTAATATTTTAATTTGTAGTTTTCATACAAAATAAATAAATAAATAAACAACACAGTAGCCAATAATAATAATAATAATAATAATAATAATAATAATAATAATAATAATAATAGGGCAGCACAGCGGTGACGTGGTTAGCATGTCCACCTCACACCAAGATGGTTCGAGTCCCAGGCTCGAGTGTTTCTGTATGGAGTTTGCATATTCTCCCCATGCTTGTGTAGGTTTCCTCTGGGTACTTTGGTCTGGTGAGCTGCTCAGGGTGTGTACCCCACCTTCACCCAGTGCTGGCTGAGATGGGTGCCAGCCTCCCCACGACCCTGATAGGATTAAGCAGTTTGGTTCACTCATTCATTTTCTGAACTGCTTAATCCTTAGTAGGGTTGTGGGGAGGCTGGTGCCCATCTAAGCCGACTCTGGGTCAGGGCAGAGTACACCCTGGACAGCTCGCCAGGCCATTGCAGTAAGGGTTTCGTAATTATTAAAAAAAAAAATAGGATTAAGAAGAAGAAGAGAAGAATGATGATTATGATGATGATGTCATTATTACCTAATATAGTAGTTCACGTAGTATAGTTATAATTTACTGCTTGTAGTTTTTCAGAATCTCAAAAGCCCTTCAGCAGCCATTAAGCCTTTTCCCTGCTGACTGAGCAACTTTCCCTGAGCTGTTTATGGTGACTGCCACTGAACAAAATATACCATAGCAGTCAATTACTGTGTTTATACCTAATGTGGCTATGTGTTTGGTTTTCACTTTAAGTGGTTTTTCTGAGGAACAGATGCATTTCCCTTGGCCTCACACTGATGTTTATGTTTCCATAAGATCCTCATGCTAGGGGAAGATGAGAAAGTTGAAAGAGCAGCATGTTTATGGAAGGTGGTGTCCTTGATTACATCCAGGACTTGGAGTTGTTTTTGTGTATACTATACCATAAATGTGCAGGATCATGTTGCAGTGCTGGATTCAGTGCATCAGCTGCATAAAAGCAGTCGTAGTGACAGTGACTGTGACTCATCTTTGAAGAGGTTAAGTTTGAAAAGAATTCCTTTGTTTAGGAGAAGGAGGACCTTGTTTGTAAAGGAGCCTTATCTTAGGCTAACAGTGTCCGAGCAACTGAGACATGCTGCATATATGGAGAGCCTCAGATTGACAGGCGCAGGCCCATCATGCTAAGGACATGGGAAGAGGCAAACCTTTTAAATGGTGCTGTAATTAGGTGTGTGTCCTATTCATTTCACTCAAATATTCTTTCTAACAAACGTAGCGATGTTTATAGATTGTAAATTATGCTCTTTTGCAAGGTAGTCTGTAATGCTTTGAAAGATTCTTCCCATCTGTTGTGCAGAACCAACCTGCTCTTGTGTATTTATTGGATTTTATATTATTTCCCCTGCAGTTTTCCAGCCTGGGTGGAAAGAGCTTTATTTGATGTGAAGGTATCAAAGTGCAGCCATCCTGGGGCTAATTGAAAACAGATCAGTAAAGGAAGGCGGAGAAGGTTTGCATGTTTTCAAGCAGGCAGTAGAGCACCTCGACACAGCTGAAGATCAGAAATCCAAAGCAATCACAAAAACAAGTAAGTAATCTTACAAGTAAGTGACCCCCCCCCTCCGAATTTGTATAAAGTCTACTTAACAGACATAAAGAACAATCAATCAAAAAGAACGAGTAGTTCATGTTTAGTCTAAAATTCTAGTAGCTCAAACTTATTTAGAAGCTTTAACTGCTGTATTTTTTTAAATAGCGAGAGGTTGTGCTGTCAAAATATGATTGATAAACATAATTAAACTGAAGTAAACAACATGATTTTCAGTACATATGACCTCAACCAAAATGAGCATTGCATGACTAGATGGCTGCGATTATGGCAGCACAAAGCTTAAAATGTTGGATTTGCATCAAGCCTTAAAAGAGCCAGTCTTGCACTAAGTAACACATCGTTTCCAGATGTGTCTGAGCAGGACTGTATATCATGCTGCATTTGGTCCCATTAGGTTGGTTTTGCTTAGACGCAGATTTGAACACATTTTATTTCAAGCATTTAACTACATATATAATTACAAAAAGATATGTACCTAGTATCACATGGGACACTGACCTATTTCAATATATAGCAAATCCAATGAGTTTAAGGTGGTAAGGATTATACAAATAAAAAAAAAATTTCCTTTATAAGAATAAGAATTACATTTTTGGTCAACCAAATGTAACTAAGATGAGAGTGAAGTCAGCAATTTTAGGTGTGCTACATATATTTTAAAGAACTTAAAGAGGAGAGGCTGGCGCCCATCCCAGTTGACTCCAAGCAAAGGCAGAGTACACCCTGAACAGCTCGCATTGTGCTCAGCTCACATTCACACCTTGGGGCAATTTGGAATATCCAGTTAGCCTGATGTGCATGTCTTTGCACTGTGGGAGGAAAGCGGAGTACCCGGAAGGAAACCTACATAAACATGGGAAGAACATGTGATCTCCACACAGAAATGCCCTTACCAGGCATGGAGCTCAAACCCAGCACTTTCTTGCTGTGAGATGGACGTGTTAATCACTGTGCCACGGCGGTTGAAGAAAACATTAAGAAAATCTTTCTGCTGTTTAATTACCTAAAATATTAAGTTCAGTAGTTAAGCTTTTTTATAACAAGGAAATGAGTCCCATGGTTTTGAATGACATATTAAATTAACCTTAATTTGTATGTACAATGTCCAAAACATGTTGGTAATGTTGTAACCTCCCAGCTGCATGTTTGCTAGTTTAACTGTTGCTCTCTGTGGAGTATTGCATGCTCTCCCTGTGTCCATGTGGTCCAGGTTTAGTCCAGGTTTTCTTGTTCTCCCTCACTTACCAAAAATGCCAATAAGTAGACTGTTAATGGTAATTTGCTACTTGGAGAGAATCCTAGGTGAGTGTATTCCTGTCTTGTACTCATTGTTCCTGGGACATGCTCCTGACCCACTTTAACTCTGACTTGGAAAAAAGCAGCTATTATATATGAATGAATGAAAAATTCAGAAAAAAAAAAGTGAAATTGAAAAGTAACCCTCATGAGTAGCCGTTATGTGAGAACTAATGTGAAACAGAAAGTCCCAAAGGGGGAAATTTGGATCATAAAGAATGTTTACAAATAAAGGGGGAAAAAGTAAAACAGAAGCATACATACTGATAGGGGTGCCAAATTTACTGGCACTGAAACAACGTGAGAAATTTGTATGTGGATCAGTACAGAATTTACAGGGTTCCAAGTCATGAATGTTGATATGAACCAGACCCTGAGAAAGCACGACATGGCCATAAAATACCTTATGGGAGAAGCTGTTAGTGTGACTATATGTACATTCCAGGGGTACAGAACACATTTCCAGAGCTTAGCATTCTAACTATGACAATAGAGAGATCAGAGAATGTTTCCACTGAATCCACCAGCTGTGCCTAGAGCTACACTGTGGGTGATGCAGAGTTGATGTTGGCATTGTTTTTATGTCTCTCAGGATTGATAAGGTTTAACTTAAAATATTGGCCAGACAGCACAGTTACAGAACAGCACACATACTTACAAGCAACCTTTATATAACTGCACAATCAGGATCATTACTAACCAGTACATTTCCACATAGACTCATCCTCCCAGGTGTGCTTCCAGATGGGTTCCTGGATCCAAATGCTCAAAGCCTCTTAAGAATTGGGCAAAGCTGCTTAATATAAAACAAAAATAAATAAATAAATTAGTGAACATTAATGACTAACATATTTATGTGGAAAAAATAAATACTGTGTTTTCTTCCTGTTTAAAATAAGAGTGAAGTGTGTTGTTGTTATTGATTTGTATTCATGTGCATAATCTCCAGTGCAGTAATGCATGGACTCCTGATATCACGCAACTCCAAGTAAACAGAAAGGAAATACCCAAGCATTTCACAAGCAAATGTTTATCACAATGTCCAATAAATAAAAATCCTGAGATGATAAGTTGTGGATGAAGAACAGCAGGTGTACAGGTCAGAGCCAGATACTTTAACATCACATAACTTAGCTCCAGAACACTTAATGCAATACAACAGCCACAGAAACAAAACACCCAGTTGTATAGAACCTGACTGCCAGATCGTTTAGAAGGTCAAAGTTTAAAGAATTACTCAGAGTACCCAACAGCCAACTCTGGAGAAGTTCTATCTGCATCATGTTGTAATGAGAATCAGAAACAGTTTTATACTCCAAGTACGAATTACATACAAGGAATTTAAAAGTTGGTGGTAGCTTACTTTAACCCTTTCATATAATTACTCACTCAGTCATTTGCCAAACTGATCAAACCCATTAGGGTCACGGAAGGCTGGAGCCTATCTCAGCCTACACTGGGCGAGGACAGGGTACACCCTCAACAGCTCACCAGACCATCGCAAGGCCAACACACAGCCATTCACAACCGCACTCACACCTAGGGGCTATTTGGAACAGCCAATCAGCCTAATGTGCATATCTTTGGACTGGGGAGAAAACCAGAGTCCCTCGAGGAAACCCACACAAGCATAGGGAGAACATGCTAACCACACCGCCATGCTGTCCTATTCTAAAAACATTACTATTTAATTCTAATTATTTGACTTTTTAATTTTACGTTCTGATGCGGAACGGTCTAATGTGCATGTCTTTGGACTGCAGGAGGAAACTGGAGTACCTGGAGAAAACCCACACAAGCGTGGAGAAACTATGCAAACTCCACACAAATGCCCAAGCCTGGACACAGGACTTCTTCTTGCCACTGCGCACCCAACCTCCCTTTAATAAATACAATACCAAAACTAGTGGTTTGTATTTTTATCTGGTTTCACCCAAATGTGGATGGGTTTCCACTTTGAGTCTGGTTTCTTCCTTGTGTCATCTGAGGGAGTTTTTTCCTTGCCACCATCGCCGCAGGCTTGCTCATGGGGGATGTGTAGGGTTTATAGAGAAATGTTTAAATTCTTTATCAAATTTGTAAAGCTGCTTTGCAACAATGTTAATTGTATAAAGAACTATACAAATAAAACTGAATAGAACTGAATTGATTTAGAAAAAGTTGGGATTGTATATTGAAATTAAAATTTAAAATGAACATGGTGGTTTGTAAATAAGATTTTATCTGTATAGCACTCAAAACAATACAACACCACATTCTATTTTTTTCTTTTGTTTTAATAAATTACCCTATTCCTTTTATTATTTTTCAATGTATATATATATATATATATATGTGAGATTTTTTTACAACACCTTTCAGAAAAGTTTGGACAGTAAACACTGACCACTTCATAATGTTGCCATTCCTTCTTACGCCACTTAAACTATGTTTAGAGACTGAAGGTACAAAGTTATGAAGCATTTCAGGTTATTTAATCCAATTCTTTCTTGCAAAATACAGGGCTGTTATCACATTTGTTTTAAAATTCACCACACATTCTCTGTTTAGGACAGGTCAAGACTGCAGATAGGTCCAGCACCCGAACCTTGTTCTTCCGCAGCCATGCCTTTGTAATGTGTGAAGAATATGGTTTTGTTGAAATATTCACGAGTGTTCCAAAATCTCAGTGTACATTTCTGCATTAATGCTGCACCACAGACGTGTAAGATACATTCGCCAATGGCTCTGACACAAGCCCCCATACCATAACAGATCCTGGCTTTTGGATTTGTTGCTGTTAATAGTCTGGATGGCCCTTTTTGTCTTTGGACCAGAGCACACAACATCCATTTCCTCCAAAAAAAACCCTGGAATACTGATTAATCTGTACACAATACATACTGTGTGATGGTTCGTCTTAGACGCCTCTGAGCCCAGGAAAGTTGACAAAACTTCTGGACACGGTTAACATAAGGCTTCCTTTTTGCACAGTAACTGGCATTTGTGGATGTAACTCCATGTTGTAGGACTTGGCAAAAGTTTACTGGAGAAATCCCAAGCCCATGTGGTTATATCAGCTATAAATCAATAGCTGTTCTTGATGCAGTGCTGTCTGAGGAATTGGAGATCACAGGCGTTCAGCTTTGTGCTGTTGCCCTTTATGCACCAAAATTCATCCAGTTTCCTTGAAGTGTTTAATAATATTATTCACCATATAGAATAAAGAATCCAAATCACTTCCTATATTTCTTTGAGAAACTTTTTTATATTTTGCAGGCCTGAAATAAAGGAATGTGTATATAACGAAATGAAGTTGACCAGACAGCTTCATATTCATACAGTCTGCAGTCAAATACAAGTCAAAATCCATTTAAAAATCACTGCTCTCTTTTATAGTCACAATCCTTTCTCAACAGTAAATACAGGGTAAGGCAGTCAATAAAAATATAAAAACCTTTTTACATTTATTAGTTAAATAAAGGCTGTTGTGAATTAACAAATGAATTTTTGTTTGCACTGCATTTTGGAAAGAATCCCGACCTTTCAGGAAACATATATATATATATATATATATATATATATATTAATTGATTCTGTCACATCACTCAACCTAAATATAAATGAAAATGGATTGTTCATGAAGTAAAAGGCTAAAGTTATTAGTCTGACACTGGTGATGAATCTGAGCGTAGAGTCAGAAACTGAATCCAGAAGCTTGAGGTAACTGAAGAATGTCTGCATGTACATATTATATACATATAATTGAGAACAGACTGGAAAATTGCTTCACTTATCATTCAACAAAACCAAATTCTTGTCTCAGTTTGCTCATAAGACCACTTACACAGTACTTTTAAAACTTCCAAATGTTTTCCTGTCCAGCCAAATAGTATTATAATAATAGATCATGTTAATGCTGTGCTCAAGCAACAACACTACTTATAATATTTTGTCTCTGTTGTTTTAGAGATTTGTGTATGACAGCATGTTGCAGATTCTACATGCATGATGATACTACACTGTGGCTTGACTGAAAGAAACCAGACCGTGATGGAGGGTGTGGAGACAAATACTGTGGTGACAGAGCAGAACTTCTACTTGATATTTGCTGGAGGAAGGTTATACTATGCTGGGGATTTTTAATGATTAACTCTGTGATGGGCTCCAACTTCAGGTCACAAAATATTATTGCTCTATGAATTGGAAATGATTTTGCCTGATGAGCTATTAGAAAGGCAGCATTAAAAGAGTGATCTCCCTGGTCATGAGAGTATTCAGCTTCAGTTTGTTGGACAAGTGTGAGGTCTTCTTGGCTAAACTGTACACATCAAATAAATTACTGGCTCCAAGACTAGTTCAGTGCTGTGTTGATACACTGAATGTTAAGATGGCGAAGATGTGTGATGTGTCATTCTCATAAAGGCTTAACAATGTCTAGCATGACCAGGCCTGAAAGACTCATACTGCACTATTCTGTGTCATCTTCATAAATAGACACTGTAAAAATAACAGAGAATGTCAGGAGACAGAGTATGTATAGCTGTGTCTTATCCTGAGGTTAAAAAAATTAGATATAAAAGTAATGGTCTCAAGACACCTTTTAACCAGTTGAACGATTGCAAGGCTATTTGGTTAAAAACAAACAAACAAAAGAAAATTCATTTGTCACAGAATGTCATTGCTGAAGAAAATAATAATAACACCAACAACAATAATAATAATAATAATAATTATTATTATTATTATAATAATAACAATCATCATCATCATCATCATAATCATAATAATAATAATAGGGTGGCACAGTGGCGTAGTCGTTAGCACGTCCGACTTCTAGCAAAAAGGTCCTGGGTTTAAGTTCTGGGCATTTTCAGCAGTCATTTTGATTACTGAGGAGTTGTTATACCTCACTATAACCAGACGAGGGCAACCTCATTTTTTGTCTACACCTTGCTAACATACAGTGAAGACTCAGTATGTGGTATGCTCTGTACATCATTATTACCACCGCTCTGTTGATAAATGTGTTTATAATCCTTATCTGGCATTTTAAAGATGTTACTGTTGTGCTCTTGAGGTCCTTAACTCTCACACTCAGCTCTGTGCTTAGATTGTAAACGGTTTCAGTGATTTTGGATAAAAGCTTTTGCCAAATAAATAAACGTAATGTGTCTTTATGGCCTGGCCACACATGATGAGTATACCTGATTGCCTGTTTTTAAAAACAAAACAGGGAGAAATAAAATAAATTTAAATTAAATGGTGGCTGAAATCAGGTTCTGTGGAAAGCACCTCAAACTCTTACCATTTCCAAGAAAATCCAAGTGCGTGTGCCATGGTCGAGTGAAGGAGGAGAGAAAAGCTGGAGCATGTGAGGAGATTTTCAGAGGGATGAAGGCTTCTCTGGGGAGGATGTGATTCTGCACTGAATCCTTTCTGAGTGTCTGTTAATCCTGCTCCACTCCTCATGGAGAGCAGCTCTCCTGAGCACACTGCCACTGTGACAAACCCCATTCACATTAGCTGTGTGAAACTTCCCAGCTCTGTATGCACTACCCAATACTGATTAGAGATTAGTGTCACTTTCTCTCTCTAGGTTCTTAAATCGAATGCCTCATCATCTTCACCCAACATTACAGTTAAGCATGGCACAGCCTCTCACTAGTGCAGAGATTTCCTCAAATTGTTAATTTTCTTGAGCAAATTGGAATCAGATAAGTTGATTAGAAGCTTTGAAAAGAATTACAGTGAAGCAAAAAAAAGAGAAAAGAGACAGAGAAAATGAGAGCACAGTTGAGAGGTCAAAATGATGGGCTTGAACTAAATTAGGCGACGGAATTTGGGATCAGTAAAACATGGCTGTGATTAGTTCTCAAAGAAAAAATAAATCCTTCAGGAAAAGAAAGAAAAAGCTCTCCATGTCAGAGCTCTTGTTTTCCCCCTTTCCATTCCCATAGAGACAGTAATGTAATTACGCAGCTAATTAGCATCATTAGTACTGGCAGCTGTAGACGATTCATAGCTAGACTCTTGAAAGCCATGTTTTCATACAACCCAACCAGGCCCATGTACTGAGTCTCCTGCTACATTTGCACCTTTTTAAGAAATTTATTTATTTATTTTTGTTTAGTTCAGAACTGGAAGCTTAGGACAGCTTGAATCCATCCATTATAGTATGTCTCAGAATAGAATCATCTCAGATTCCTAGTGGTAACCACATGAGGGCACCAAACCCCAAACACTGCAGATCTACTGAACACTTCCCTTCTAACTGGACCGGAATCAGTGCACTTTGTCCCAGCTAAGTAGAAAATGATATGCACTTTTTCACAGGTTAAATGAACTAAAATGAAGTTAAGTACTTTGAATGTTGCTTTTCATTAATGATAGATGCTTTCATTTAAATTGTTTCCTTATTATTTTTAATATGTATCATGTAATTCATTATTTATCCTCTCACGATAGAAAGGATTTTATGTTTTATTAATATTTTTACCAAAATATGTCTCAGAATGCATGGCATAAGAGTAACAAGGTGATGACAGCAAGATAAACATGTTTACAGTAATAGCATTTATACCACAAATCGAATTTCCAACCCTAAAATTGATTTAAATCTTATTCTTTATTTATTCAAAGGCATGTAAAGGTTTCATTATTATTATAATTTCAGAAGATAGGTGCTTACTTCCTAGTTCTATATTTATCTAACAGGCAGTACATTCAACTTTTACCATTTTAGACATTGTCTAAAAAACCTCTTTTCACATATGAGTGTAAAAAGGAGATTCATATTTGTGTCCACATTTATGATTAGAAATACACATATACAGTAGTGTTCAGTGAAGATTATACACCACCACTTTTAAAAAAACAAAACAAAACAAAAAAAACCCTCCTAATACAAAGAGGTAAAAAATTACTTCTTTATAATTTTTGGTGAAAATGTATTGAACAATGCTATTGTAGGCAATGAGAGCCAAAAAAAATCAAAAAGACTGAAAATACCAATGTTTTGGAAAAATTAAAAGAATGAACTTCAAACCATATGGAATGGTTTAGCGAGTAAAGAAATAAAAAAATACAGTACACTTAAACAACTTAACAAAAGTTAAGATAGATCAGAATCCAAGTACTATTCAAGTATTTATTTCATGTAATATTGGATCATATTGATGAGAATAAGTAAACAAACAACAATATATAGTAATAACAAAAATCAGTCTCTTTTTGAGGGGAAAAAAAAATCAATATTTAGTGTGGCCTCCCTTTACTTTGATTACAGCATTTAACCTTTCAGGCATAGAGTTCACATATATTTTAATTTCTTCACTCACTAAACCATTCCATGTGGTTCGAAGTTCACTCATGCTATGCAAAAGTAAAAAAAAATAATTTTTTTCTAATTTTCTGAAAAATTGGTATTTTCAGTGTTTTTGATTTTAGCCATATTTTTACCTCAATATATTTGTCGCAATGATTTTATTGGTTCTCATTGCCTACAATAGCATTGTTCAATAGATTTTCACCAAAAAATTTTTGAGAAGTAATTTTTCACTTCTTTTTATTAGGAGCCCTTTTAGACAAAAGTGGTGGTGTATAATTTTCACTGCAAACTACTGTATGTATATATTCTATGTATTACTGTGGCTTCTTCTTCTTTCTGATTAAAAATAGACACACGTCAATTTGATTTTTATCTCGTTTAATATTTCAATAAAATTATGTACTTTTATATTTGAGACTTATAACAGCAAAGTGGGTATTAAGTCAGAAATTATTTATTGAATCTTTTTTTTTGTAGCTGATACCTTAAGCATTAAAATGATACCAAAAACATCTGGCATGTTGCTAGTTTTGGAGTAATTAACCAAAACCTGCCACGAATTTTTAGCCTTTTAAGCATGCAATTTTGGAGAAAATCGTGATTTCAGTTCAACAAAGTATTTAATCATTTCCAACTTAATACCCACTTTGCTGTAATGGGTCACATATTCACACTTACATTTTAAGTAGAAATTATTCTTCTTGTTGTCCTTCATCTTTTTCTTCTTTCAACTAAAACTGTACGTAAATGTAAATGAAATTGTTCCACCTTTACAAGGGTTGAGTTCAACAGAAGTACAATAAAGATTGGATAGATAGATAGATAGATAGATAGATAGATAGATAGATAGATAGATAGATAGATAGATAGATACATAGATAGATAGAAAAGTATCTTGAAAAGTATGGATACTCAATATCTACTGAGAGTAGATATAATTACTTTCTATTTCTATTAGTTCTATGTACACTAACTCTGTCAGTTTGGCTGTACACAGGAGACAGTTGAAATCTCTTGAATACTAAATTAATTATTCATTTTATAGATTTAAAATATGTTATAAAAATGTAGGCAGCACGGTGGCGTAGTGGTTAGCATGTCCGCCTCACAGCAAGAAGGCCTGGGTTCAATTCCCAGCTCAGCCATTTCTGTGTGGAGTTTGCATGTTCTCCCTGTGCTTGCGTTGGTTTCCTCTGGGTACTCCAGTTTCCTCTGATTGGCTGTTGCCCCTAAGTGTGAGTGTGAATGGTTGTGTGAGTGTTGGCCCTGCAATGGCCTGGCGAGTTGTCCAGGGTGTACCTTGCCCTCACCCAGAGTCAGTTGAGATGGGCGCCAGCTTCTCCATGTCCCTTAGAAAGCTTAGAAAATGAATGAATGAATGAATAAAAATGTAGTTTAAAGCCTAGCTCACAAAAGCTATACTTCAAGCCCTGTATGTTTTAAATATATTTATAAGGCAGTGATTTAAAGTACTGACCTATGGATTCCAGGTGTATAAGGAACCTCTAAATGCATCATATAATTCACAATATACCACTAAGTGTAGGATGGTATTTGTCACTTTGTTCCTGCACAGGTTATAGTAAATCCATATTCAAATGCATTTGACAAATGTGTACTCACTGTCATCCCTGACACTAATGTAATATTAATAAGCTACAAAAAGGACATTGTGATGAGCTGAGAACGGCATCTCCTGAAATTGCCTTTTTTATTGGCAACCTCTAGTGACAACCTGTATAAGGATTGGGTCCTAGACTGTATGGGGAGGTAAATGTCATGCACTGCTTGTCTTTATTGGAGGCTTGAGTATGGTTTGCCCTTTTCCATTCTTGGGTGGTGTTGTTTAAATAGGCACTTTTAATACTAGGCACCAGATGGGCCCTCAAACAAGTGTGGACTGAGGCATGTTTACCGCTCAGTGGTGTATGTGTGCAGAACAGGTGAAAATATCAAATCCCCTGCACCGATGGCTGAACGGCAGATGCCAGGTCTGTAAAGCTTTATTGGGCATATGCAATTGTTTGGGCGATATTAACACCGAGGAGGTAAAACTGGATAAGAGCTGTGTAATGATCTGAAAGACAGTCTGGTGTGGGTTGTGAAAGTTCTACTGTGGCTGAATGATAGTTGATGCGTTAAACAAACAAACAAAAAGTTGCTGTTTTTTTGTTTTAGAGAAGTGGAATTTATTTATTTATTTATTTATTTATTTATTCATTGATTTATTCTTAGATTAAAAAAATAAATCAACTTTATCATCCTGACACAAACCCTGTAAGACAAGTTAAAATGCAAGTGCCTGAGTGTAACTCAAACAAAAAATTTATACAATTTTGCTCCACATTTCCATTAAAAGTCTTGTTATATATGAGCTATGTGCAAATATATGAGCACCTGGCTCTTTCTGTCAGCACAGGATCAGATTATTGTGTACATGGCAGATCACACATGCAGCCCTGCAGAGTAGCACAAAAAGGTGCACCATTTCCTGTAATTAAAAACTAACAGCCAGGCCATAACACACACAACTTTGATTGACCTGCCTCACAGTCCTTTGATAACTGATTTGTGTGGCTCTGTTTAATGTAATGCAGGTTGTTGTGTTGACGAGGTTTACCTGTTTTCGGCTGATGATGTACATCCAGCACAATTCATCATCTAGATTCAAATGGAGGGCTAGATATGTACACCCATAAAAGATAGAAGCAGAATTATAGGATAGCATGTTATAGGAATGTAATATGGAAAGGACTGCTCTGATGGTGATAATGCGTAGACTCATTAACCGTGACTGATTTATGTCTTGATATCTGGATGTTTTGATTCATTATGCTGGATCACTGCCTAGTATAACAATGCTTTCTGCTTTAAAACAGCCAATCAGTCTGCAAACAGAAATAAACTCAACCCAGGACTTAGTCAATATAATAAAACTATAAAAGGATTCTTGTTCATACACTTAATAATGACAATAAAGTGATATATAGATTTGGTCACTGCCTAAAAGTGGACTTCCTGATGTCTTTTGATAAGTGTTTAAGCCTGACTTTGCTTTTTTTTTTTTACTGTCTTTCTGATTTTGTCTTTCATTTATATCACTTGCCTTGTTAGTTTAATCATTTGTTTAAGGGGGCCATGTTCTGTCATGCCGCTGATTTCAGCATTTGCTCCATGTACATTTAATTATCTTAAAGTTTTTCTGCCTACTTGAGTTAGATTGTCTTTTTTTATTCTGCATGAGTATGAGTGGTGGAGTATGACCCTCTATTTCATGGGTTTCAGTTTCATTAGTAATAATAAATCTTTTATTTTTTTTGATTGCCATCATCATGTAAATCAGCGATGCATGAAAGCCAATCAGCATTAACTCAGCAATGAATTAGCTCACCAACAAAGGGAAGCATAAGGGTGTAGTGGGGAACATTTTTGCTTCACAGCTCCAGAAGACCCAGTTTGATCCTTGGCTTGGGCTACTGTCTGTATAGACGTTCTGTGGAGGTTCTCATCATGTTCATGTGGATTTTCACAGGATTCTTCAGTTTTATCCCACTTTCTGAATACATGTGGTAGCTGGATTGTCTATTAAATTGCCTTAGAGTGACTGGCATCCCATCAAGTGTACATTCCTGTCTTACACACAGTATTCCCAGGATGCACTGTGACTATGACCTGAATAAAGTACTTACTGAAAATAAACAGAAAATTCAAGTCATAATGTTTTTCTACTGCTTTCTATGTTTTACTAGTTTTCAATTATATTAACGGTATGCACAATTATATCTCTCAGTTATATCAACAACCTTAATCCAACTGGTAATCCAACTGGATGAAAGAGACATGAACTGTGGTAAACATTTGATTATGGATCCATAACACAATTGTGATGAATATATAAATGCAGAAACATGCACAACGTCACTTCCTTTAATTTTACCAGCTGCTTCTGACCCTTGATCATGGCCTGTTCATTTGATGCATGTGCTGAGATGTCGTGAGCTCCACTGCCATCACTCACTTGGGCAACTCCTTTTTTCCTAGAAGAATCAGACAGACAGCCCCTTCTAATCTCCCCAAGACAGAGACGGATGGGCTCCTGCTGACCGGACACTCTCTCTCTCTCTCTCTCTCTCTCTCGCTCTCTGCAGTCTCAATCACAATGGACATCTGTCACAAAGTAATAATGGCAGCAGCCAATGGTACAAAGATCAGGTCAAGTTTGGAAATTTCCACATGGGGCCACAATCAAGCTCATCAAATCTATCATACGGCACTCAGCCTGTCACTGTACACATTTCCGATGGACAGCTTAATAGATCGGCATGATGGGTTCTACACACCTTATCATTCAACTTATTGTATGTGGAGGATGACTGAAGCTCTCTGTTCAGTACTTTGTGATGTCATTGACCGAGTAAATAAAAAAATCCAGAAAAATACTTAAATACTGATAAGCAGATCTAATGATAAATCATTCTGTACAAGAGCACAACAGCAACAGTAAGTTCTGATATATATGTATTTGATAGGATGTGCACAGTATCCCGCTGTCCCTCACATCTTAAAGAACATCTGTCAGCTCAGCTAACCCACTGCTGACTGCGCTTGAGGAATGCAGCTGTGGATTAGACCCTCCTGCCAGGTTGAGATACCAGAGCACTACACCACTGACATTTCCACATGACATTTGAGATCCTCTCTCTCTCTCTCACTCTCGCTGAGCGACTCAGAGCTCTTCTCTTGTATGCAGTCATGTCGTTTGAAGGAGAGATCAAACCAGAAAAGAATGAATACAATCATATTTGGAAACCACAACATGTTATGAGATAGAAGGGAGTCGTGCTGAGATCGACAAACAGATTAGGGTGTACATTGTGTCAAATAAACATGCTAATAATCTTTCCTACTTTGTGAATGTTAAATTTAAATTTACATTTTGGTATGGTTGGAGTTCAATCAGCCCTGTAAAGTAAACATTCACTCTCTCACTCACTCATTTGCCAGACCACTTAATCATATAAGGGTCTCAGGGAGGCTGGAGCCTATCTCAGCCAGCACTGGGCAAAGCTGGGGTACACCCTGAACAGCTCACCAAACCATTGCAGGGCCATCACCCACACACAACCATCCACACTCACACCCATTTGGGACAGCCAATTAGCCTAACATGCCTGTCTTTGGACTTTGGGAGGAAACCAGAGTACCTGGATGAAACCCACGCAAGCACAGGAAGAACATGCAAAACCCCACACAGAAACGCCGAAGGCTGGGACTTGAACCCAGGACCCTCTTGCTGTGAGGCAGCTGTGTTAAGCATTACACCACCGTGATGCCCTTAATGTAAACATTTATGGCACAACTGTTTACAGAATGACTGTAGATTCTTGCCCAACAGTGTTCACACACTAGTTTGCTTATGTATATGATGAGGTTATAGAGGTGAAATATGATATCATTTCAAAAATGAAAAAGGCCAACTATTAAACAAGATAAAGCAGATGAGTGAGTGGCTTTGGTGTGATTACCTACTCATGTTCTTTGTACACCTGATCGGCCTTTTGAAATGCTGTCGCTCTGGCTCATCATGGCTGATCATATGAGGGCGGTTAAAAATCCACTCAGGGAATCTTAAGCTCTAGACAGAGAATAGGAGTGATTAGCGTTAGAACAATGGCTTCAAGTTTATTTTATCACAGCTAACCATACCAGAGCTTATCATCAAGCCCTGATAATCAGGAGAATCAGGTCTCATATCTTAAGGCATGAAATTACAGAGCAAGTCGATCATAAAGAATGTCTCTTTTCTACTGCAACTTGTCCAATTTATAAACAGCTGAACTGACACAGTGAATGTTAGCCCAAGTTCTATCTTGTGTTGATCTTACTCAGAACTTGATTGGTGTCTTTAGATTCACCACTGGTTATTATGTATTTTTAAGGGTTGATCATTAGTATGAATCCCCAATGATCTGTAAATCCATGAGCAATGTTCAGGCACACACTTAGTATCTCCCACTCTGTGATATGTGCCATGAATCCATGAGGGAGATGTAAAGGCATTGCCTGAGGTCTGATCTCATTTGCTGCCTCTTATTATGCAAACCACTCCCTGACGCCCACCTTCTAATTAGGCCTAAATTAATTTGAGGACAATCTTTCATGTCTCAAGCCCAGGCTGTGCCTCTTTTTCCCTCCATTTACAAAATCATATTAATGTTTGTGTGGGAACACTACTCCTGCAGATGAAAAGACTGATACAATTAATTAAGTCCTGTCTCTGTTTTTCCCCTCCTCTCACAGGAGAAATGATAAGTGTGATGAGCAGGCTCTGATTAACCCCATTATATGGGCTAATAAGGAAGATCATATAAAAATCAAGGAAGCTACACAATTATGAGGGAATGCAAATTATGCAAGCTAACGAGCTACATGTCAATTTAGGAAATGCTTTGTTGGGAAAATATGATGTTCAGCATTCTCAACACAGGGTCATTTATTCATTTGTGTGTACATGTGTGTGCATGCATAATTGTAAGAGGCAAACGAGTGCGTGCATGTGAGTTTCATATTGTCTTTGCATCTCTTTCATGCTGTGACCGTGGGCTGCACTACATCCGGAAGACCAATAAGAGTGAGAAGCAGGCTTTCAGAACCATGGACAGCAGCACAAGCGCGTATAGTCCCGCATTACCTAATCGACTAAATTCGTTTTTTTATTTTATTGTATTTATATATATTTCCATTCAGTGATAATCAGTATCATTTAAACTGGATTACCGGTTTACAAAAAGTAAGAAAATAAATATATAAATAAATCTATGTATGTCCTTCTACGGCACATTTATAAATAAATAAATACATACATACATACATACATACATACAGTTTTACTAATTCAATTTAAACATAAAAAAAATACAGGCACATGGTTTTAAGTATCCAATTCTTTCTGAAATTTTTTCTAAATCATCAAAAGTGTTAGAACTCCTATACAATGTACATTGTGGCTAAAACCTTTCTAAGATTATAATTCTTTACTTATGACGTCTGAACATGAAACACATTGACCAACAGGCTGATTACTTCTATGATATACAAACAGCACATTTTCTAAATAGTCATTCAGTGAAGATATAATTCATAAGTTCCTTAAGATGGGATGTAGGGACAATAACACCAAAATAGGGTGAAAATGTAATTCTAGCGTTTTATTCAAATATATTGGAAGACTTGTTAGCCAATATGTTTCCATGTGTATATACAATCCAACATACGGTAATATATTATAGAGTATAATATAATATAATATAATATAATATAATATAATATAATATAATATAATATAATATAATATAATATAATACAATATAATATAATATAATTTAATACAATACACTACAATTATATTATATTATATTATATATTTTATAATATACTGTACTATAGCATAGTATAATACGTGGCATCTTTGATCTATATAAACTAAAAATGCACTTATGAATATGGCTCCTCTGAATCTGAACAGTTTCGTCCTGAAATAAATTTGTTCTAATATTTTTAACAACTCATTTCAAGAAACAGATTTTTCGAAAACAAAGATTGTTTCATATTAAACATTATGCTTGAAAATAAAGCTTTATAAAACTCCCGGCAAAGAGTTTGTATGGAGAGTCTCTGGGGGAAGCCTATGGCAGCTGTATGCAAATGAGAGGCCAGACAAGCATGCGCCACAGAACAAACACACACACACACACACACACACACACACACACACACACACACACACACACACACACACACACAGGAGCCTATACAGTCTCTTTATAAATGCCATCGAGGCAAAGAATCTGCAAGAAGACATATGATTAAAAGAATATTAGAAGTAAACTTTTGAGTCAGTATACATATTTTATGGCATATAGGCATCGAAAAAAACTACTAATACAATTGAACTGAACAGTTCCTGTATAGTTTGTTGTACATACCCAGTTGCCTGCTTTTCAAATATTTGTATGGCAGATGGTTTTGAATTTATACAATTGCATATCCCAGCCCATCCTTATATGCACATGATAAAAAATCATAGACTTTTAATAAGTGATGAAAGCAGGACAATAAAGCATTGCATTGTTACAGCCTGGGGCAGCATGAGTGTGATGAAGGTGGAGGCCTGTAGCTCACAGATGATTACAGCACGCTTATGCAGCACAGCTTTATGCTAATGAGCCCAACAATACGCCATGATGCCTGCACATTCACCCAGATCGGTTTTCCCTATCCACCCCGACCTGCACCACTTCACTGATACACTTTCACTAAATACACACTCTTGACAACATGGGGTTAAAGACAGGGCTGGGCTTGTGCCTCAACTAAAGTAGTTCAATATTTATAGCAATTTTGGTAATAAATGGTTCCCAATAAACATTTAACAGTATATGGTTTGGTTGCACTTGTATTTAACTGTTTAAAAATATTGTGGATCGTTAGCATGAATCAAACTCTTACGATGTGCTTTGAAATGAACATCACAAAGTGTGTGCAAAGGTTGAAATAAATAACAAGCAGAGATCGCACTGTAAATGAAACAAAACAAAAATTACATAAGTACACCATGTACACAATCATTTCCATTTTTCTGAAACATGAAACGTCCAAAATGTTTTTGTTCTGACTGGATCATAATAACTAACACACACACACACACACAGAGAGAGGGGGGGGGGACTCGAGTAAAAGAGGCTTCATTCCTATTGGCTCCCAGCAGAGTACTTTTTACTTCACAAGATAGTTAGTCTAAAATAGTTGGAGATGTTGCAAATCCAGGTGGTTTGGAAGATTTAATGGTGTCTAACTAGTGGAGTGACCTTGAGGGCAGCACCCATCTCCCTGATTTCCCCCAGCACGCGTCTATATTTGGGCCAGATTGCTTGTATGCTCTGTTTCACAGTGGAGAGGTCAATTTGCTTTTCAAACGCAAAAGGCTCTGACGGCTGGGCAGACGCGGCCATTGTGTTAAAAGATGAGAGCCCATCTTATTACTTATGTATGCACTAGCTGGATGATTTATAAGTTCAGTTAAACTACCGAGAAAGACACGTGCCTTATTAATATGTGCCTGCTTCAAATCTCTCGGTTCAATTCTACAGATGATTTTGTTTGGAGCTTCTAGTAATAAGGGGAAATGAAAAGAGGGGTTTTTATATTCAGTATAAATATAAACATAAAAGGAAGTGCTAATAATAATAATAATAATAATAATAATAATAATAATAATAATTAGAATTTCAGACGACACATTTCTAAAATGTCCCTGATGTTATTAAAGTGTGTGTCAGGCTACACTAAAAGAAACAGAAAAAAGTAACAGAAAAACAAAACCTACTGTTATAGCACCTTTTAACGATCCTAACAAAAACTCTTTTAATTTGCATAAAATGCTGTCTATCTGAACTTGATTTAAAATGGGGATTATTGTGGTGCTGATAAGCGTTTCCTTTCGGATGATCTGCGGCCCCTGAACGCACGCACACCGCCACGGCACGTGTTCCTCTCTATAGAAAGCCATCAGACCGTAAAGGGAGAAAAAGTCCCCGGCGTGTGTTCTCTTCAGGGAGGGGCTTCGAGGGTGAATTAATATAATAAAGCGCAGGTACATCTGCTCAGCAAATCGTCAACGTTTTCCTGCGCAGCCCCCAGCCCAAGTGCTCCATTCCCTCCCACAGCCAATTCCACAGAGATCCTCCGAGAGCCTGATTGGATGAGAAGCAACGAGAACAATGGCATCATCCCTCCTTAAAAAGAGTGCAGTTATGTATTAGGAGGGAAGGGGGAAAAAAACATTACAGGGAGGGGAGGTAGGCACACCCTGACCATAAGGTACTGAACCCGGCGTGTCTGTAGCCAAGTACACAGCCGTGGATCAGATTCAACACACATCGCATCCTCTCCAAGTGCCTTGCTTCATCCGCCCGCAGACATGCCCAAAGGCTTCCTGGTGAAAAGGAACAAGAAAGCGGCGCACGTCTCTTACCGGATTCGTTGCGATGATGATGATGGACAAGAAGCCACTCTGGAATGTCCGATTCAACGCGCCGCGTCTCCGCCTCTGTCCGGTACATGCAGCCCGGAGATCGCAGCATCTTCATCACCATCGGATGCAGCAGACACGCCGGTCCACGGTCACGGAGCCAAACCGGTGCAGTTTGGTAATCCAGAGGCGGTTTATCAAGCGCTCTACAGCCCCACCCGCCCTATCAGCAAGGACCATGAGAGGAAATATTTCGAGAGAAGTTTCAACCTGGGCTCGCCCATCTCCGCTGAATCATTCCCGACTCCTACCTCTCTCACCAGCCTGGATCACCTCCTTTTTGCTCCGGTCGACTTGAAAATCGGCTCCAGCAACAGCAGCGCGCTGACACCGGCAGTTAGGAGCGCAGGGAAAAGGCCTTCCACCGACACCGAGCGCAAAAGTAAAGGTGGAACCAAGAAACCCAAAGCCATACGGAAGCTGACCTTCGAGGACGAGGTGACCACTTCACCGGTACTCGGTCTTAAAATCAAAGAGGGCCCCGTCGACCTGAAACCGCGAGCCTTATCGACCAGTGGGAACAAACCCCTGGGAGAGTTCATCTGCCAGCTGTGCAAGGAAGAATACGCGGACCCCTTCTCTTTAGCACAGCACAAGTGCTCGAGGATAGTGAGGGTCGAGTACAGGTGTCCTGAATGCGACAAAGTGTTCAGTTGCCCTGCTAACCTGGCCTCTCACCGCCGCTGGCACAAACCTCGCGCTCAGCCTGCGCCCGGCGTGCCAACTTCACAAGCGGCCAAGAACGACAACACCAAAATACCGGCGGTCCCCAGAGGCTTCGGAGAGGAAATCAGAGACAGAAGAGAGTATTCGAGCGAGAGGGACTCTCCGAGCCCGGCTTTATCCGAGTCCGGCTCAGAGGACGGTCTGTACGACTGCCAGCGCTGCGGGAAAAGGTTTAAACGCCAAGCGTACCTCAGAAAGCACGTGCTGGCCCACCACGCGCTGCACAACCAAGTGATGGGCGACACCTTCCAAAGCTCAGAGAGGGGGGAGAGCCCGCAAATGGCGCAGCACTCGAGAGAAAGCAGCCCGAGTCCGAATCTCAGCCCGCTGAATTTAAGCCCTGCTGAGTGCCTGCCGTGTCCGGTTTGCGGTGAGATCGTGGCGGACAGGACGAGCCTGGAGCGGCACGTACGCGTTCTGCACGCCTCGCAAGTGTTTCCATGCAAGCACTGCCCCGCCACATTCTACAGCTCTCCGGGTCTGACCAGGCATGTCAACAAGTGTCACCCTACAGAAAAGCGCCAAGTTATTCTGCTTCAGATGCCCGTGAGGCCCGCGTGCTGAAGAACAGCGAAAAGGAAACCAGGAAGCGCCCGCGCGCGCGCACTCGCACCCTGCGCCAAAACACAGAAGCGTACTTGAATTCTCATTTATTACGCTCTCCTGGAAACAACAGGACTCCATTCTGATCAGTTAACACAAAATTGGCATGAATCGAAAGTTGAAATGACTGTTTTGAGATTTCTCACCCCAAGTAGCCTGAAGAAGAGTATTAGTTTGGTTGTGAGATGGTATTTTTCTAGGGCCGATGCACACGTGGTAATGTAATAGCTTCTAGACCTAAGATAACGTTTCAACGTTGGTGTACCTCTGTGAAAGCCTCGAATTCACATACTGTACGTTTCTCTCGTCTGTAGCTTTAATCTAGTATGTGAATTGCAGGATGTGGGAATTTCTCTCTCCAAAAGGTTCCCTTTAGAATAGCCAGAAATGCCTTTAGAGAAACACATCAAACACTTGCTGTAAAACTGCCTTAAGAACTCGGTGTAATGATTGTTTTGATTTTTGAATGTCGGCACATATTTACAATTTACTGTCATTATGGAAGATGATTGTAAAATGTTTAATCGTTAATATTTATTTATGTATTTATTTATTTACAACTGTTTCATGTAATGTATTATGTTCTCGAGTGATTGAAGTCCTTTGTCCTATTTTATAGCCAAATTGTTTGGTCGGGTTTGAGTTGTGCAGGCCTGTCTTCAGTACTTCAATCTGATCCGCTCTTGTAAACGTGAAGCTCTTAGTGATGCAATCCTTTTCTATAAACAGCTTATTTTCTTAAATGTTTGCTACTAGCGCTGTCCATGTTGTGCTGTCTAAATAAAAATATTTTTAAAAACGAATCTTTCTTAAAGTTTCATGAAATATTGGACATTAGTAATTTACAAAAACAAACCATCCAGATGGATTTTGTGTAAAAAAAATAATTTTACATTAAAAAAAGCTTTACTGTTATGTCAGACACTTAACTTTTTATCTTTTAAATCAGCTTTTCCCAAACTCTGAGGGTTTACCATGAAGTTTCCATGTTACACCATCACAAACAAAACGCAATCATTAAAATTGTGTTATTTAAGAAAACATTTTTAAAAATGTTAAGTTTCAAATGTTTTGGCAAAGTATTAGTCCGTTTGTTTATCGGCTACACTTTTTGGCCATTATTTAAGAAAACATGACTGACAGGTGATTTTAGCAACATTTTTAATAATTACATCAAACCATATCAAATAATCAACAAAGTGGGATTAAGACCCAGTGGCTTTCCAGCACAGTGTAAATGTTTGGATATATTTTTAGCAGCCTTAAGTATGTTCATCTGTAGTGTGTGTGTAGGTAACCTGTAGTGTGTGTGAGTGAGTGTGTGAGTGTGAGTGAGTGAGTGAGTGAGTGAGTGAGTGAGTGAGTGAGTGAGTGAGAGAGAGAGAGAGAGAGAGAGAGAGAGTGTGTGTGAGTGTGTGAGTGAGAAAACTGTGTGTGAAGTTTGTTTATTCTTACATCATGTTGTTTGAGGACTTTTGTAACCCTGTCTAGAACTAGTCATATTCCAAACAAATGACACCTGGAGATAAGCGATCTAACCAACATCCCAACAATAAGTGACGGTTATCACGAGATTTGAATTTGCTCAGTTCTAGCGTCCATAACACTGTCAACAAGTTTCCAATTCTCCATTTAACAAGGAAATCTCTGAGCAAATTATTGATGTAATACGTAACGAACTTTAAGGCACCGACTTTTCACACGTGGTGTTTATTCTCAGACCCAATTACCCTTATAGATGTGAGAGTAAAACCATTTTAACGTTAGCAGTTATAGCGGAGGAACTTGGGGTATAACAATGATTTGTATTGAATTGATTTGATTGGTGAAAACGGATTAAATTGTAGTTGAATTGTTAAATGACGATTTGTATTAAATTGTAGTTGAAGTGTTATATGATTTATGCATAAAAAAACCTAAGGTCTGCCCAAAGTCCGCCCAAGCACTACCACGTAATGTCAACACCACCTGATGTAAACAATATCTGGTCTTCTCTTGAACTGAGAAATAAGGGTGGAGAACGTTAACACTGAAAACCAATAGTATAATTACTAGGGGTGCCAGACCAAAAACGATTCACGTCTGAATCGCAATTCTTATTTATTAGCATTCTGAATTGATCCAAATCTTCAAGAATCAATCTTTAAAAACACATTTTTTCGAACCTTTCCAACCTTACTCACAGCGCGTGCCGTTTGTCCAGACACGGCCTCCGTCGTGAATTGTTCCAGTGAGTGCCGGGTACAGGACTAGCTTTTAGCCTACAGCCAGCGCCGTCTTCGCTGAAGGCAAATATTTGGGTGCACTTTGGATTTTCCGGGTAAGAAGGAGCTTGACATGACATATGCCATGTGCAAAATGTGCAAAATAAAAGTCAAGTATTTCAGGAACACTTCAAATCCCCGAGCGCACATCTTACGCCATCACCCGGAGCTAA
>JAQMYF010000023.1:36082273-36104614 GCA_030014195.1 Neosilurus mollespiculum | reverse complement strand
GTGTGTGTGAGTGAGTGAGTGAGTGAGAGAGAGAGAGAGAGAGAGAGAGAGAGAGAGAGAGAGAGAGAGAGAGAGAGGTGGATCGCCTGCTGGAGAGCAGTGAGGAGACAGATGGAGGGGGGTCAGGTTACCCCTGCTGTGCTCTGGGCTGCAGTTAAAGAACAGGACAACCTCTAACCTCCAAAACACCCCTCAACCCCTCCCGCAGCAGGCCAACCTGCCAGTGCATCACATGCTGCTCAGGGCCTTTTCTCACTCACACTCTCTACCACACACACACACACACACACACACACACGCACACACACACACACACACACACACACACACACACCTTGAAGTAACTTTTAGAATGAACCTGTTATCCCTCATAAATAGAAAAAACCCCAAAATGTGCTAATAAATAAAAATAACCCAAATTATTAAACTAGTAAAAGAGATTATCTTTGAGGGCCAATGTTTCAGCTAAACTAGTACAACTCAATTTTGAGTTTGCTATAAAAAAGTTTTCAAGTAAAAATAGAGGTTTTTAAAATAGGTTTATGCTTAATACTGTAATTAAAACAGCATATAAATATATAATCGAGGCAATGATAATAATAATGCATTACACATTTGATGTTATTAATATGTGATATTTAATTAAACATAATGGTAGAATTATATTAGTAAGTACTTATTTACATAGAAAATGTAAAGTTTAAGTTAATAAGGAAACATTAAGAAAGACATTGAATAAATACACTCATTTGTAAATCTCAATCTGATTTAATGAAATGTTCCAATTTCACTTTCCTAGTAAAGATAGAGTGATTATTTTTCCATTAAAAACAGTCTGATATGTTACCAAGTCATGATGAAATCTTCAAGATTTGTTTTTCAACGTCTTTTACAAAGATTATATTACAGGCATTAATATATTTATAACCTTCAGGATTTGGAGCCCTCACAAAGGACACATTTTACAAGAACAACAACTAAATGTAGCATAAACACAGATGACATTTCACTTAAATTAGGCCAGTTTCAGTAGGACAGACCACTGGCACAAACCACATCAGCACCTTAAAACCAAACACCAATGATGCCTACATACCACACGTACAGGAAATGAGCGAGTGCGCACTAAGGCTGACCATACAATGCAGCACTCATAGCTCAGAGAAACTTTAAATGGCCAGATGTGCATGTGAGTTGGAACAGGGCTGTGGTTTGCATACATTCTTCAGTATTCTTCATTCAGGATGAAAGAGCTCCTATATTTCTGATCAGTGCTTGTAGGAGGAACAAAACTATCATCAGGACAGGAGGGTAAACCGAGTACAACAGGAAGGTGTTCGGGTAAGGCAAAGTAGTGCAGCATGTGTCGTGCTACAGCTGGGCGTGGCTTACAGAGTGTGTAACACCTGTCTTCCATGGCAACTTGGCTAGGGCACTACGGGAATAGAGGGTAGGTGTCATGGAGTTGGCAGCACCAGGTCGCCGCCTGCTATAGAGAGGGAGGATTTTTGGGGGGTGTGGAAAGAAAGAAAGGGAGAAAGAAAGAAAAGTGTGTGGGAGAGACAGACGTGCTGCCATGTGTCCCATTTCCCTGCTGGTATGGTAAAGGGGACTCAAAGTGGCACAAGGGAATGAAGCGGAGCAGGTGGAGGAGGACTGCCTATCAGGACCCAATCAAAAGAAAGCAGCTCTTACAAAGCAGTGAAATGTATGGGATGGTTCCGAAACCCTCTGCTCTGCAATTACTGAGAAGAGTGACACTCAAAAACTTCTCCCAAAACAGAAAAGACAAAATGTGTCAGTCAGAACAGTGAGGTGAGGAAAAGCAACTGATCGCAGTTAGCAGAAATATGAACAGGTAGTACACAGGCACTGTGTTAGCGCTCAAAAGATGTTCAAACTCCTTAACACACACATTCACACTTACACCCAAACACACACACACACACACACACACACACACACACACCAGTGCATGGAATTAAGATTCACCTGAGGCTCCGGTGGCAAATCACATGGTCAGGAACAGAATTCTGATGGTGGATATTATGCTGTATATACAATATGAAATAAACCAAAGAAAATAAAAATAAAAATAAACATATCTAATAAAATTTCAAAAGTATGTACACCCAAGAATTGTAGAAAGAAATCAACAAACACCACCTATGAGTGCAATAAATCCCCGGTATGAAATATTGGAATGTCATAGTACATTATAAGACCGAAACAGGACTTGATTTATAGATTAGAACAAATACACAAACAAACACAATTATAGTTTTAAACCAGCATGATTACACAAATCAGACATAAAACTGTTATACCAATAATTTAAACAGTACATTATAACACAAACAAACAAACAAATGAAAAAAAAAAAAACTCCAGGCTTTCAAAGTCCCACCTAAAAAGACTACACAGGCTCTCCACTAGTAGTAGCAGGCCGTTTTCACAAAGGAATAACGTACATTTGAAACTTGAGATATGAAAATTGTATAGAGCTCTTTTCAAGGACATCTTTAGTATAGCAGACTGCTTTTAAACACCCACTACAATGTCCCTTTCTCTTACAAAGGAATTAAGTGAATGGTCAGTGGACAATCACAAAAGACAAAGTGGTCTACACTCATTCATTTACATTCTCTTAATGGCTTTGTAATTTCTTAACCTTTCAGCGTTTAAGACATTAGGAGCTTCATTGTAAAGGAGATTCACATATGGTATTATTTAATGTCACAGCACAGAAGTTTTAGGGGGAAAAGCTGCTTTGTTGCCTGTTAAAGTCAGTCTGGAAAAATCATATTCTCTACGCATATCCCACAGCTTACCTTGTTTCAGAGAGACAGTCCAAACTTGTGTTTGGAAGTTTATATTATGTACATCAGGGTTAACATTCAAAGATGTCTGTTTAACATTTACTCCAGCAAACAAGAGGGGAAATCACACACAGGTGGCACTCAATGTGAGAACTCGAGCTTAGAAAAGCATTGCACTAATGTGACACTGTCTCATCTCCCAGAGCTACCGTACCTAAACAACAACAAAAAAAAATCCAGTTCAAAGTGACGAGAACAACACCGTCCACAGCCATACATATACACACTCAGCACAGTTTTAAGTTCTCAACAGTCTGAAAAGGGTTGATCAAGTGCTTATTTATTAAAAACTCAATTGGAGGACTTGCTGATGGCGCTTGCCGAGCGTCGGAGCTTTCCAGAAACCCGGTTCTTGGAGGCTCGTGGCATGCTGGGTGAAGCTTGCTCGGTGGATTCGCTGGTCGTCACAGTAACGCTTAGCTCAGCGCTCGTGCTGCCACTGAGGGAGCCTGAAAAATGACAAGTGATAAGACAAACATCAGCCATGGTGCAGTGACTGAGAGTCCACTGAACATGCTTGTTTAAGGAGTAAAGACAAATTTATGTAAAAACATGCGAATGCAGCTCTGGGAAAGTCTCTCAAGGTTCGAATCAATTTATATAAACAAACAGTTCATTAGACTTTATTTAATGATTGTAGCCGAGTTGTTCTAAAAAAAAAAAAAAACCAACGGAAAATAATAAAAATAAATATATTATTAATTAAGAATAAAAAAAATATAGGAGGACAGGTCAAGCGAGAACATGCTACAGGTTGATTTGCTAAGCATTTCCAAAATTCTTAACCTGACTTGTGATGCATCACTATATGTAGATTCCATTATTTGGGGGGATGGGGACCCAAAAAACATTAAAAACCAAAAATACTATAATTACTCAAACGACACAGTAAAATAGTTCTTCCAGCCCAACTTCTTGAAATTGTGAAATTAAAATAAGCTTTCCACATTGTAAAGCTGGCATCTGCTGGGCTATTTAATTTCTGCCGTTCTTTTCTGCCATCTTTTCTCTTTTTTCATGGGCATCTCAAATTACTGAGAGCAGATGGTGTAGGGAACATGTACTCAGTGGTGAGGGCCGCAGCCTCTGCAGCCTCCCTGCCCTCCACTCCAGGGCTTCTCAGAGTGAGGGGGAGGAGAGTGCAAACAACACTCCCTCAGTGGCTCAAAGGATGATGAGAGGAGGGAATGAGGGTGGGGAGGTGTCCCTTCCAGGCGTCATCCACACAGAGTGCTTTGTTAAGCTTCCCAGCTCACAGGATGCCAGCAGTGAGGATGTAGACTAATCCATATGTCTCTCACATGGAATAATGCTTGCTTGCTAACTTAGACTCAGCAAAGTTAGGCCTTGAGCCTGTGAGGCAGTGTATCCTTTATAATTATCATTACTATTGGAGGGTTTATGGTAGCTGTTTATACAATTCAGTATGGGCAAGAAGAATTGAGAAAACTCAAGTGCTTTTAGGAAATCAGAAGATGAATTCATCCTGTTCTTCTGTGGTTATTAAACATGGACTTTTTACATGACTAATCCTGTGAATTCAAAGAACACACACACACACATACACACACACACACACAACAAAACCCTGTGTGAACTTTACCTAAATAAATAATAAAACATGTTGGGGAGAGAGAGAGAGAGAGAGAGAGAGAGAGGAAAACTCGAGTAAAAGAGGCTTCATTCCTATTGGCTCCCAGCAGCAATCCAAACAAAGCGTAAGTGGCAAAGACATTTTCCAGCAGGGCAGGTGTTAGTGTCAGATGTGGCCCCAGGCAAATAGGCACACGCCAAAGGATACAAAAAAAAAAAAAAAAAAAAAAAAAAAACAGAGAGGGAAAAAGAAAGGATAAAGCAGGGACATGCCAGACAGAAAAAAACACAATGAGTCCACCCATACCATACATGCTGCTACTGTGTTACAACTGGTCCAGCCGTGCGTTTCTTTCAGTAATCTTACCAGCCTGATAGAAATCCCCAAAACAATCGTCTCTGCATTTATTTAAAAGCTCTGGGCAGTTCATTAGTAAAATAAACACAGAAAGGTGAGTAAACCAGTACAAATAAATAAATAAAATAAATAAATAAATAGCTGGAGAGGGCTTTCTGTGATTGTGAGTACACAAGCTTCCGGACAAAGGGACTCTTACCTTCATTTACTGAACTGACACCTGTAACATTTCTAATCTATAAAAGGAGAGAAGACAATAAGCAACACGTAAGACGCACACAGTAACAGGGAGGAGTGTGAGTGTGTGTGTGAGTGTGTGTGTGAGTGTGTGTGTGTGTGTATGTGAGTGAGTGAGTGAGTGTGTGTGTGTGTGTGTGTGTGTGATAGGGGAAAAACAACAGGCAGGAAGGAGCAGAGGAAGATGATGACGATGAAAGGTGCTGAAGAAAAGTGTAAAAATGCTGGAGAAAAAAAAAACTTGTGTGTCGTTGCAGTGCGAAAGTGTTTTTCATTGAATAAAAGTAGGGCATCACAGGAGAAACACATACAGAGAGAGAGAAAAGAGCATAAATCAGTGACTGAAACAAAAGCTGTAAAGAAATTCAAAAAGGAATACATTCATCATCTGATCAGTCTGTCCTACTTCAACCTCAGCATGGTTTTGTAATATAAAAATGACAAAACTCCTGGTGCAAACATGGAACTTCCCCCGAACACATGCACACACCTGTGAATAATATGGATTATTGAATATGGATATGCATGAATTAACTGCCAAAACTGTATGTTTATTGATTTCTAGCTGGTAAAGCTAACAGGACTTGGGCAGCATTAGCTAGCTTTGGAATGCACACATGAGCTAAGAGAAAATGTCTGAGAAGCCATTAACATCATTTCACTGAAAATATGGATATATTAACACTTAAAAAGATAAAGTGCACATAACTGGTCTAAGGTGACCACACATGCTAATAGCTAAGCAACAAAAGTATGTCATGATTTAGTACTTCTTTCTAGGAGGGCAAGATTTGTTTCCAACCAAAAACAAACTAACAAAAAAAACCCCAAACAAACAAAAAAACAACAACCCTCCCAAAAAAAAAAAATAAACAAACAAACAAACAAACCCCCCCCCACTCTAATAGTTAGTTGGAGTCAGGATTTTAGCCTTAACTTAGCATTGTTGCTTCAGTTGATCGAGGCTCAGCAACATCATCTAGCAATAAAATGTCAGTCAGCATCTGAATGTCCTGAATGTCCAGGTTTTCCCATCAATGGACTCTTTCTTCCCTGATGACATGGATATAAATCTGGAGCTCAAAGAGTGAAAGATTGTTTCAGGGAGCATGAGGAATCATTTTCACACATGAACCAGCACCACAGAGTCCTGACCTTAACCCTATTGAGAGTATTTGGAATGTGCTGGAAAAGTCTTTATGAAGTGGTTAGATTTTTTTTCTGTCATCAGTTTAAGATGTCGGTGAAAAAATTAACCCAACAATGGATGGAAACAAACATTGTCATGTTGCTTAAGTTTGTCGAAACAATGCCATGGCAATTATGTGTTGTAATCTACTAGCTTGTAAGATGTAATGCTAATCACACATTGCCGTCAGTGTTTGAAACGTGATGAGGAATTGTGTTTAAGCTGAAGAGAAACTTGGATGCAAGCTGAAATATACAATGCTATCTACATAAGTTGGAAATCAAGCTAAAGAATTTATTTTTCCATCACACTTCCATTTCATTCTTGATGTTTAAAGACTAATAAGAACACATGCATTTTTAATAAGCTGCATCATTTCCTGCATTTTGACTTGGTGTGCAAGGACCTTTAGCCAGAAGACCAAGCTTAGATAAAAACAAATTCATCTGCTAGAGGAACAAAATGTTTAGGATAAAGCTGTATAAGCAGAGTGCATGTGAAGCTGGAGGAGAAGAAATCAATTAATATTTGAAATGACTGATGATGTTAAAATAATTATCATCATTTCCTAGGGGTGAAAAGTTCAGAGAGGGGATGAGCACTTTTTCTTTACATACCCCTCACGTCACTACTTCCATAGCAGCAACTGGTAGATGGCATTAATGTTAACTGCATCGCTGTTGAAGTGTCTCAACACTTGAAAGGAGACATCCTCATTTTGATGGTATCGCTGTACTCAACAAAATGATCAGCCAAGTCTCCTCTTCAGTTCTCCAATGTACAGCTGATTCTTACAGGAAAGGCATAAATGAATCCTGCAGTGATGCACGAGAAGTGATGGCTATCAGGCCTGTGATTTTGTTGGATGTGTAAATTTACAAGTGGAACAATTTGAAAGGCTGCATGAAAAAACAGTATAGTTATTATTGGTCCTGATACAAATATCTCTTCTGTAAGAGATGAGTCCTTAAAAAGGGAAGCAGTTCCAGGATATGAGAGAGATTTGTCTGTGATAAGCACCAAAGGAATTCTTGGTGTCTATCGCAGTGAGCTGTTCATAGGACAGTGCATCGAGTGTCTCAATATATGATAAGATGGTCATGGAAAAAATGTCTTTTAAATGAACATTAACTGATCTCATAATCTGCTTCATAATCACTTTGCTTGCTGAGTCATCCTGTTTCCCTGGACAGCTTGCCTACTAATACTTAACATTTATTCCATATAATATTATTTGATAATTTATCAAACTGGCTTTTGTAGTTTCCACTCCAGTCTGTGACCTGCATACACTGAGCACCAACATGTATGCAGACAGAATACACATTGATCTTCCATTACATTAAAACCACCTGACTAGTCTGCGGCTAGGCAGCCCCCATACACAGCCTGCTGCAGTGCACTGCACTGGCATTGCTAGCCATGTGTATCAGTGAGTCCTGGGAACCCTTGACACTCTTGCCACACGTCACTGGTTGTCCTTCCTCGGACCATCTTTGGTAGGTACTAACTACCGCATGCCAGAAACATCTCACAAGATCTGACATTTTAGAGATGAATAGGCCCAGTCATTTAGAAATCACAATGTGGCCCTCCTCAGTCACTGGGATCCATTTTTTCTGCTTCCAACACATCAACTTCAAGAACCGACTTTCTGCCTAATATGTTTTTCATGTAATGTCTGACTGGTGCATGATTACACAGCATCTTTTTGCATTACAGGACATACTGTATTACAGCTTCAATAAAATCTGGAACAGCTGAGACAAACATAGCATGTCTTTTCGAATACTTTAAGTATGTACTAAACTACTCCAATCTGTGGCACCAGAACTGGTTCAGTACCAGACTATTTCTCACTGATGAATTCTTCTGTCAATCATTGCCTAATAATTCATTAAGAAGAGAACTGTTGATATGGCATTAGGTGTAGAAGTCCCCAATTATACACGATATGACAAAAAGTATGTGGACAGCTAATCATCCTACTCATATGTACTGGTACTTTTTGGATGGCTTTCAACAAGACTTTGGAACGTGGTGGCCGAAATTCACCATTCAGTCACAAGATTATTGGTCAGGCACTGGTGTCAGATGAGGAGGCCTGGTGCAAACACAGTGTTCCAATTCATCCCTAAAGTGATCAGTGGGGTTAATATCAGGACACTTTGCAGGCCACCTGTGATCTTCTACCCCAAAGTAGGTTCGGGAAAACCATGCCTTCCTGGAGCTTGCTTTGTGCACACGTGCATTGCCATGATGAAACTTGTATGGACCTCATAGTTCCATTCAAAAAAATCTTTAAGCTGTTTAATCCTGATAAGGGTCATGGGGAGGCTGGAGCCGACTCTGGGTGAGGGCTTGGTACACCCAGCAGTCCAGGTAATCTAATGCTATGCTAAAAAAGCAGCTACATAGAGTTTTCCACATTTCTCAGTTTCTTAGGTGCAAAGTTTTAAAGAGGATGAGTGAGCAGAAAAGAAATCAGCTGTGGTTAAGGAGATGTCAAATTCCTAATTCTGATTTGTATACAGTACCTCATGCTACAATCTGACAGCAGGTTAAGCTGGGTCCACACAGGAATTGACGAGCGACAAGTGACCTTGCAAAATCAGTGATCGCCAATGAAACGAGTGATGGGAGGTAACATTTTCTCAAGTGACACAAAGTGGTCAGGCACAGAATTCAACCAAGCTGAACTTTTAGACAGTGCAAATCGAGCGATAACCAATCAAGGCTTAAAGATACTGTTGACTGATACTGTTGAAAGATGCTGCCAAACCCTAAGTCCCCCAAAACATTTCCATAGAGAAACAACAAACATGAGTTTAATTGTTTCGCCCACATCGACATGGAAGAGGAGCTCATTATTATCGTGTGCTTTACGACTGCACACTGAAATAACTGGAAATACAATGCTTGGGTTAACTTTTCCAAAACAGTTTGACATTTCGGCATTACGTTTAAGTCTTCATGGTTCATGATGAAGAAGAACATAGACATACATACATACATAAGGCGTTCATACTGTGCACAAGAGTCTCTGTTCTATACTTGTCATGCAATAGTATAATAAGCTATGTATTATGATATGAGCTAAAAGACACTAAAATAATGTAAGGTAATGATAATAAAACGTCTCCTGGTTAGTGCGTAGGGAACTTGATGCTGCTCATGGTTTCACTCAAAAAGATTTTTAAGTGGAAAATTCGCATTAAGCTCAGCTGTGGATCAATTTGTGTAACGCTCATCGCTTCCTGTGGGGAAGCTGCTTTATACATAATAATAATAATAATATCAGTAACAACAACAATAATAATAATAATAATAATAATAATACGTTTTCAAGGATTTCAAATGGAAAAAATTACTATAGAATAAAATGGACAATGTTATTCACAGTTCAGCAGTAGACATGGAGAATGTATGACTCTAAACTCATCATCTGTTTTAGCTATAGGTGGTACACAGACACTGGCTCAAGGCATAAACAGAGGTCACACTGTCACTGTGCTATGGGCACATGCAGGGTCAACTAAACTGGAGAACACTTGATGAAGAAACAGGGTTTGGGTAACGAGGCATACAGGGATGACATGCCTAAATAAGGAAATGGGGGAAAAAAAAGGCTTACACTCCAGTTTAGCCCAAGAGCACTCCATGTCCCAAAGCATGCCTGGCCATCTCCTGCCCGCTGTCATGGATGAGATGTTAATGAAGAATGGAGCAGGTATACACAAAATATACACAGTGCCACACACATACACACACTTAGTGCAGCTGGACATTAATGGCACTTTTACGAGGCACAGTAAGAAAAGATTCCTGCTGGGAAAGCAGTGATGGTTTAATATCCAGCCCAGCCATTATAGCTAAATCACTTCTAGCCACAAGTACCTTTTTTATACATTAATAATCTTTATTAATAAAAAACACTTCGTGGTAAAACATTTCCACACATTCAGAATGGAATACCTTGAACGATTCTTTGCTCCAAGTGTGTCTTGGTTCATCTTATTTGGTTCTATTTTTGTTCCAAATTGTGCGGGTTATATAGGTTTCTACATTTATATATATATTACATATATATATTTTTTTCAAAACAGCTGTGCGTATCTGTGTTTGTGAGTGAGTGAGAGAGAGAGAGAGAGAGAGAGAGAGTGATTTCCAGACATTTTCCTCCAGAAAAAACCCTGCTCCATTAAACATAACATGTTATTTTAAACCTGGTACCATATTATGTTCAGCAAACCTTCAACGTCAGCAACTTGAACCATTCTTAAGCACACAGATATGATGTGAGAAAAAGTATGCATATTGGTGAACTGTCTCTCGGTCATGGTCTAGAACAGGACTCCACAGCACGCAGGTAATGTTGCATGGCTAAATTAGTGGACTGCTTCATACCAAGTTTTAGGTGAACACAGATCTCAGGGCTGATTTTACAGGCTTTTTGAAAAAAGAAATGGGTGGCTGCTATGAAAATACACCCCAGTGATGTCCAACACTAGCTTTGGTATGAAGTTCAACTGTTTTAGATAGATGCATACTTCAAACACAATGTGCAACTAATAAACTAATAATTTTAAATACATGAAGCAGAAATAGAATAATTAACAATTAATCACCGACGTCGAGGTGGATGTCTCAGCCCGAAGTAGAGATTACCTTGCAGTCTTACAGCAGCTGCCACTGACCATGGTACAGTTAAAGTAGCTGTCCAAATGAAAGGCTTAGTCTCAAATAGCTAGAATTAGTTCGCGGCAGACGGCAGTAAACAATTTCTTGCCTTCCGTGGGTCATTTCGGTATTATTGCAAAAGTGGTCAATACAAAAAAAATTACTGTGGGTCAAACGTGTTCAATTCAAACGGTGCTACCATCAAGGCATTCATAAGGTATACATTTCCTTCCGAATGTTACTGCAGATTTCTGTGGAGGTCACTGCTGGTTGACATGACAGCTGTGATGTATGCCTTGAAAACTCTCACGTTTCCCTGGCAACTGAGTAATTCTTCCACCTCTACTTTTGCGACTGCCTCCAAAATTTGCCAGAATGGTTATGCAATGGCCACAGTAATCCCAACCACGGATCTCACGTCATCCACGTGACCCTAACATCAATACCTGATAATCCTAAAATGTAACAGACAGACCTGTTAATGTCATTGCATTACTCAGGTCAGAAACAGAATGGCTTTACTTCATTGCATGGAAAAAAAAAATGTATGCTGAAGGGTTTCATTCATTAATTGTTGCTTTTTAAAACAATTTAGAATCCATGTCCTGGAGTCAGGCTTACAGAATAAAGAGACAGTTCAACAGTATACGTACATCCATCCTCGATGAAGTGGATTCAGCCCTACCGATGATTTATTATTATTTTTTTAAAATAGTCAATTAGTGAATTCTAGAGACATACTGTACATTTGGAACTCAATTGCAATATCCTTCTATGTGCTTGCAGTTTTTTTTCCCTTCTCACATTTTGATTTAACACTAACTCTGTTTAACATAAACACAGGTGTTACACAAAAACTGAGTAAATGCCTGTTTACTATTAGCATGTCATTATACTAACACATTCAATTCAGGCACATAAACACTGTATGAGTGAACAAATCCTTTAAGATCTGCTACTAATAGTGCCAGCTGGCCTGCACACACACACACACACACACACACACACACACACGAGGTGTTGTTAAAGAGAAGGATGGGAAAAGAGCAACAATGAGACAGGTGCAGCAAGGGCAGGGTATGTATCAGATCTCGATCTCAATTTGATAAGACAAATAGAGAGAAAAAGAGTGAGGGAGAGGAAGAGGAACAGCAAGAGAGAGGGATGAAGATTTGCTTACCTGTCCCACTCATTGGGTAGTAGGTAGGGGAAGGTGAGAAGACCTGGGCTGCAAAATCCTCAAATGTCAGGTTTTCCTTGTGGTTCAGAATGATGGCCTCCAGATAGAGAGCCCGCTCTTCATAGCTGAAGGAAGTTTATTAGGGAAAACGAGTCTGATGGAAGGAAAGAGCTAACTATAGATATATAAAATTTTCTGTTTGGCAAATAAAACATGGCAATGGGGTCCGTGTATAAATCTGATAATTCATGTTTACATACCTTATAGACCTGGCTATAATTAAAACGTATATAAATAATAAATAGCATTTCAATAAGAGTAAACTAGCAGAACACAAATCATACTAAAGCCTCATTTTAATTTCCTTATTACATCTTACAGCATTAAACATCAACTTACTCTAACAACAATGGGCTGTGCAAAAAATCATTGACACCATGAGGCAAACCGAAACACCTGCTTAAAATACGAACAACATTTACCCACACTGCACTGACTACTTTTTATTATTACCTTATCAAAGAATGTTTGCTACTGACATCTGTATGAAGGTAACTACATTATATGAGAATGGCAGTTGTATTGTATGATTATTAAATAATGAATTCTCATATCAGTATCAGATCTTTTCCTGTGCGTGGTCCACAGTGAACGACTCTTGCTCCAGACAGTGACTGATTTACTTTCATTCAATTTCAACAACACCAGCTAGGTCAGGCCTGTTTAGATAAACACACACGAAGCTCTTCCTCAACAAGCATTTCGTTTACAGTGGCTTTGCAGGCAGGTAGTATTAATGTCTCTGTCACAGTGTAGGACTGTTTTGATTTAGCTTTAAGTTCAGCAACTACGTAGCTTTGAGGGCTCTCTCTCATTTACCTTTGTGGTTTTTCTCATAAAAGTTGATAAAAACTTAAAGTTTTTTATCAACTTTAATGAGTGAAAACACAGAGAACAAAATAGTCCATCGGCCTGTTTTGAAGTAATGTGGGTTTTTTTGGAGATGGGGTTTAAGCTTGCTCGGCACCATGGCACTGTTGGACTTCTCGCCACACAACAAGCACAGCAGAGTGGGTGTCGTCAAATCCCCGGTGAAAGTAAAGCCGAACAAAAGATGGCTTTCACTGTATCGCCTCGAGCTCACTGTCCTTGCTTTCTTTTGACCACCAACTCATATTAGGGACCTTATCTAGGTCAGAATTTTGTCCAGGGCCCAGTACAGTTCTGAGTTTTGTACAGTTCTGAGTTTGCACTTTTTTCTTTTTAAAAACCTGCATGCATCACTACGGAGCCTCTAAAGGGACATGGGGAAAAAATTTACATGAAAAGTTTCTAGTGGGCACGAGAAACCTCGGGAACTGGTGCGCACACGATAGTTTCTCGTGCGCTCGCGATAGTTTCTCGTGCGCTCGTGATAGTTTCTCGTGCTCACCAGAAACCTATCTTTTTTCCCCCATGTCCCTTTAGCGGCTCCACACATCACCAATTCTCTTGTCTCTAAGAATAATTAAGGCAATTAAGCTACCTACTGCCACTCTCTGACATGGAAGAGTATTACATTACTCTGCCAGTCACTACAGCACAGACACTCGACAATGGCCAACGGTAATTGGATAATTTCCCACGGTACACCTGACGATCTCTCACGGCACACTAGTGTGCCGCGGCACAATGGTTGAAAATCACTGAGCTAGGGAACCAGAGCGCTATAGGAAACTTACCCAGATGTCATCCTAAATTAGAGGTAATTGCTGTAATCATGTTAGCTGTTTTACCACTATCAATACAGTTCAACACGGTTTTAATAACAGACTATAATTTCACAATAGTCAACTTACCTCAGAGATAATCTCAGACTACAGCTGAACATTAAACACTACACACGTTCATGTGGTGCCTTGATTTTATAGTATGTTTTCTCCATACGGAATGTAACTCCATTAGCTATAGTGGAATATTAAGGACTTGAGTGTCCATGCAATGAACCTGCTGTCTGTTAGAGGTTTACAAGTAGACGAGTCAACCATCTGAATTATCTTAAGCTTTTTGAAAAGATTTCATTATCTAATTTGTTGAAATGACATTCACTGCAGCCCTAATGATCTTTAAACCAGGTGAATCCGAATATGCAGATTTTATCTAAGAATCTTTCTCCACACACACTATGTATTTCACACCATCTTCCAAAGTTTCCACATCCACACCAAACCACCGTGATGACACCGAAATTGATACTCCTGGGCAACACACACCCAAGCTTTAATTCCACGCTGCACTGACCTCGAGTTAACTTGGGGTAACTCCAAACTTGATAAGCAGCTCCTGATTAATGAAACTAGGAGATAATGTGAGTGAAAAACAGCAAGAACAATACAATTTTCCTGCTAACAAATAGTTACGATAGCTTCTAAATATGAGGCAAGCGTCTACATTTGCAGTGAACAATCCACATAAGAGGAGGAGCAGGTGTTACTGCTGGGCCACGACATGCCCAGCTACTACACTTGAACTGTAGGCTCTCTCCCCTCCACGCTTTTGCAGCTCTTATACAAAACTGCAATACAATTGGGTCAAGTAATATTTATACCACTGTGCACTATAAGGAACTCTGTGCTTCGTGTGTCAGGGATTAAAGGTATGCATAAGTGTGGAAAAGGCAAGCACAGATAATGAAAAAACGCCATGTCAGCATGAGTGTGTGTCTGCAAGCAGAAATGCTGATGACTCTACTCTAATGAATGGGCTAGAGTGGAGGCCGAGTTGTCTACACGCCTGCCTGCTGAATTTCTGAAGGACCCCACTGATGCCATTCCCAACTCATTAGGAAGGCTGCTTATGCTGCCAGGAGCTAGACTGTTGCCAAGGCCCTTGCACTTCATCATGACCATGCTGCCTGTCACACACCCCTCCGAGTATGCAAGTGAATGTGTGACTGAGTGCGTGTCCGCGTGTGTGCGTGCGCCACGTGCCGGCGCAGCAGGAGCTTAGGCAGCCATGACAAATTGTTGAAAAGGTCCCTCTGAACCCAGCACTGACAAGCACCTGAGCCTGAGGGCTGTACACGGGGAGAGAGCAATCTGCTCTACTCCTGCTCTTTTTCTCTGTTCACCACAAAGTGAGAAGGAAAATACAATGCCCCCCCCCCCCCCAAATAAATAAATAAATGAAATATTATTTTTACGTTTCATTTGCTTACTTTTTTATCTACTTTTAGGACCTGTGTGAAAATGTGATGTAGGACATATTTATGCAGATATATTTTTCATCATTCATTCATTCATATATATATATATTAATTATTATAAAGGGTTCACAAGCTTTCAAGCATGTCTGTATACTGTAGAGTAGCTTCAATAGAGGTATGTATGTATGTATGTATTTATTTTTAGTTCATTTATTTATTTATTTTGTCTGTTTGACAAATGACGCATGTTAAATGATTCCCAGCAGTATGTAAAATGTTAGTGGTTGAGGCAGAATTAACAAGTATGTCTTAGTTTTCCAACACTGTGTTACTGGGATGTTTGCAGATGGGCTTCTAGCCATGGTTTTAAAGCGACTCTCGTCCCAGTTCATCCTTCTCCAGTCCTGGGTTGGCCATTTGTGGAAACTCTTCTATGACGCACGAAAACCTCGCAGCCATGTGAAGAATGAAGTCACTATTGAAATCTTGTCTCGGGACGAGTTTAACCTGCAGAAGATGATGGTGATGGTGACGGCCTCGGGGAAGGTATGAAGCTATGAGGTTTTACGGGCGTACTCTTGGCCTGATCATTTGTTTACATAGAATGTGACGTTGCGTAGTTGTGTTTTAGGACTTGAACTTCTTCACAGCCTGTGATCTTGATGAAAGTTAAGGATTAAAGGAAGGTTATAGTAGAGTGAAGTCCAATGTGTGTCTGTGCTCATTTTCCCCTCAGCTATTTGGCATTGACAGTAAGTCCGGAACCATTCTGTGGAAACAGTACTTGGAGAATGTCAATCCCAACTCAGCTTTTAAACTTGTGGTGCAGAGGACGACTGCTCATTTTCCTCATCCACCTCAGTGCACTCTACTCATTAAGGATAAGGTAGCTGATCATCTTTTTAAAACATCCAAATTAACTATATCACATTTTTGCTAATTTATGCATGTTTTATGAACTTGATGCCTAATTAGTACAGTTTTGTGTTCAGAAATAACTGAAATTTTCGGGAACACAGTAAATAAATAAAATGTACATGTATGTTTGTATGCGTGTTCACTGCCTGGCCAAACTTCAGGTCATCAGCTGACTTCACTTTATTAACACATAATGTTGCTGGGCCTTGACCTGACCAAATGAAGTATCAATGCAAGAAAATATTAGAGGGCAGTATCGTGCATTATATCTGCTTGTGTGGGGCCGGTGATGTAGTGGTTAGGGTGCTGATCGAGAGGTCATGGTTTGAATCCCCGTTAGACCCCCACTATGCTAAAACCCCCTGGGCAAGGTCTTAACCACAAGTGTGCCTCTGTCCACCTAGCAGTATTAATGGGTACCAGTAAAATATACCGGGAAGGTAAACTGCACTGGACTAGCACCCCATCCAGGAGGAGTTGAACTCCTAATCGCTTCATGTTACGGAACCTGGGGATAAGCTCCGGCTCGGGTGTAAAAAGCCCAACAGACTTACTTTATAACTGCATCAGATACTTAAGTTTGTTAGTGCTACATCTACATCAACAGATCTTTTTAACAGTCTTAAATATAAACTGTAAACATGGTAACTAATATTGATAAATGTTATTGTTGGTCTGTTACTGTGTTTTTTGTAGGAAACAGGCCTGGGAAGCCTTCATGTCTTCAATCCTATCTTTGGCAAGAAGAGCCATATCAGTCCTCCAGCTTTGTCCAGACCTGTAGTTCAGTCCCTGCTGCTTCCCATAATGGATCAGGACTATTCCAAAGTCCTTCTTCTCATAGATGATCAGTATAAGGTCAGCCTTGTGGTGTTCAGCAGATGCTGTTTGTCTGAAATAGATTATTTTTTTTATTTATTTAATTTAACACATCATCCCATCTGTTTGTTCTGCAGGTCACGGCTTTCCCATCCTCCAAGAATGTCTTGCAGCAGCTGCAGGAGATGGCATCTTCTATTTTCTTTTACCTGGTGGACTCTGGTCAGGGCAGATTGTCTGGTTTCCGCTTACTTAAGGATCTTTCGACTGAACTCATCTGGGAGGTGGTCATCCCCACTGATATGCAGAAAATAGTGGGAGTGAAAGGCAAGCGTGCTAATGAGCACGTCCACTCCCAGGGCCGAGTCATGGGGGACCGCAGTGTGCTTTACAAGGTATTCCTGAGCACAGTATCAAGTCTAGTCCACACTGACTTGGGGGAATTTTTAAACATAAACAAAAAGGGTAGAAAGGATAAGAAGGTCATGGATCAGCCACCCACTGCACATGCTCAGTATTCCATTGTTAAAAATCATTTGGACATGTTATTCTGGACTGGAAACTTTGGGAAACACAGTAATGTGTGCAAAACAAAATATTTTTTCTAATCTCGAAATTGAGTGTGTGTGTGTGTGTGTGTGTGCAGTTATTAAAGATGAGCTATTTGTTTTGCACTTAATATATTTTTCAACACATCATTCTCTCTAGTATCTGAACCCCAACCTGCTTGCGGTGGTAACTGAAAGCACAGACACTCATCAGGAGCGTAGCTTTGTGGGGATTTTTCTTATCGATGGCGTGACTGGCCGTATTGTCCATGAAGCTGTGCAGAGGAAGGCACGGGGACCTGTTCACTTTGTGCACTCAGAGAATTGGGTAGTGGTGAGTACACAGGCTACATCCTTGTTACCCCTTGCCCATACCTGGGCAAAGGGGTATTGCCACTTCCTTCGGCTTCTGTCTGTCTGTCCATCTGTGTGTCCATCATGGTAGCCCTACAGCCTCTAATAATTGACCAGTGGTTCTGAAATTTGATTTCCAGACATATCTTTGCAGCCTCCAGACACCTATTTAAAATGAGCTATATAGCTCCACAGCCATCCGTGACCGGGAGTCCATGGGAGCTAATTGGCCGAGCTTTCGCGGGAGGGAGGGGTGGCATACGCTCACTTCCCTGTCACTCACAGCCATCATCAGCTATTCCCTGGCGTCTGTGAGCTCATTCATACGAGGGGGCGGATAGCACTTTCCCTCTGAGTGTATTAGGCCACCCACAAATACGCATGCGCAGCAGTTCGAAAAGAGGCGGGCGGTAGCATCGCATGTCACGCAGGGGTCATGTGCATGCTTATGCCCCTCCCTGGTCGGTGGTGGTCGTGTGATAGGGAAGGCAAAAAGTTGATGGGTGGGAATTGGATACGACTAAATTAGGGGAGAAAAATGGGGGGAAATCCCAATATGAACTGTGTTGATTATTACAGCAATTATAACACTTTAATTATTTGCTATTAATAGTTACGTTTGCACTGTGTGATTCCAATAACAAGTTTGTGTAGTGCATTAGCAGTGTGTACTCACTTTGTGCCCCTGTCATGTTTGCATTGGGTTTTATCCAGATCTGCTCCTTCTACTGTGTGCACTCACAATGTGCTCCTCTTGTATATATTGTATTTGTATTACTTTCAGTAACAGGATTAAGCTCACAAGAGTAAGATACACCATCGGACGAGGGGTTTCACATGGTCACGTCTCAGCCGACACTGGGCGAAGGCAGGGTACACCCTGAACAGCTTGCCAGACCATTGCATGGCAACAAACACACACACACACACACACACAATCATTTACACTCACATCCTCACCAAGGGGAAATTTGGAACAGCCAGTTAGCCTAATTTGCATGTCTTTGGCCTGTGGGAGGAAACTGGAGTACCCAGAGGAAACCCACACAAACATGGGGGAAACATGCAAACTCCACACAGAAACGCCTGAGCCTGGGAATCGAATCCAGGACCTTTTTGCTGTGAGGCAGATGTGCTAACCACTCACCAGTGTGCCGCCCTATCAGGATACAAGTCATCTTATATCTCGATAACGATATAGATCATGATATAGCATGATATGTTTTCTGTAAACATTATGGGTAAAGATACAAGGAAGTAAACATTTTTTGAGAAATTAAAAAAACAGGAATGTAGCAGGTTAGTAGGATAAGTAGTTCAAAAATATCAAAACTAATTTCCATAAGGTTAGCGTTAGCCGTTTAGCACAGGAAAAAAAAAAGCTAATTATCTAAAACATGTTTTGATCCAAGCAAATGAGCTACTAATCATAAGAGGCTAGTGACTCGTCCACTCGAACATCCTTTAACGTACAGTGCTGTGCTTCATGTTTATTTTCTTCTTTAGTATGCGTACTGGAACACAAAGTCTAGGAGGAATGAGTTCTCTGTGCTCGAGCTATTTGAGGGAATGGAGCTATATAACAGCACAGTGTTCAGCTCTTTGGATAGACCTCATCCACCTCAGGTCCTGCAGCAATCCTACATCTTCCCCTCTCCTATAAGCACACTAGAGGCCACACTGACTGAAAAGGGCATCACCAGTCGTCACCTCCTTGGTCAGTTTTGTTCCCTTTAATATAACATGAACTTTAAGGGTGAGAACTGTTTGTGATGTTACTTTTTTTTTTTTTTTATTCAGTGGGACTCCCATCAGGAAACATCCTCTCTTTACCGAAGATGTTTCTGGACCCAAGGAGACCAGACGCAGCCTCAGAACAGAGCCGGTGAGCATTCGATCATCAAGAGTAACCTAGAGTATTAGTTTAGTTATTCACAGGAAGCTAATGTTTTGTAGTAAATAAATGATTTTTTTTTTTAGAGAGGAAAATCTAATACCATATTCTCCTGAAATGCCGATACGCACTGAATGGTTTATCAACTACAACCAAACTGTGTCAAGAGTGCGAGGTATCTATACTGCCCCTTCTGGCCTGGAGTCTACCTGCCTGGTGAGGATCTTGATGAATAAACACCAAATTATGTTTTTGTTTGTGCTCACTTGAAATGATGTTTCATTACTTTCATATTTAATGTGCTTATTATGGTTGTTATACAGTAGAGTGCAAAGGTTTGTGAACTTTCATGACAAGAAATACATTTAGATACATATTTAATAAATCCATATTCTCTGCAATAGACATTTTGTTTTAGTTTACTCAAATGTTCTTTCATTACAACAAGTAACAATAACGCTTAATACAGTACTTTAAATAATTTATAAGCAGATATTTTTGAATCCTCTTAAGATCATAACTTCTGTATCAAATCAACACTACAGGGTACAAAATAGCTGCATATCCTACACTGTATCCTACATCGTAGCTTGACTTTCACCTCCTGTGAAATGTAACTATACATTATAGTGATGTAGATTTCCACAACTATGATTGGAAATCTAGTATTATATTCTGTATTGTTTTAATTTAAATGTATTTGAGTCTCTATTGTGGCTATAGTTCATTGGTGTACTAGGCTCCCGAGTGGCGCATCGAGATGCTGCACGACTATCAACCTCTCTTTACCTTCCTATAATTGTGCCGTGCATGTGCGACCACATAAATCGAGTCGCCCATGGAATTCTGGGAGGGCTACCGAGCCCAACCAAATATTGGCTTTAGCATCCAGGCGGGAAAGCACAATTAGTGTTGCTGTTCTGTTCGCTGTGCTCACTTCACAGCAATTAGGGGAGAAAAAATAGTATATACTATATGGGAAGGTCACAATTTGATTGGTCCACTTTGGTCAGGATTAAATTTTTTGTTTTTTCAGTGGATAATTCTTGAATTAATATGATCCGCTTCAGTCACACTCGACAGTCACTTGCAACATGCGGCATCAATATTATTAAACTTTAAAGCCATAAAATCATAAAAGAAAATTTTACTTTGCTTTTCTTGTGTCTCTGCAAAGGGTTTATTAAAACACTTAAAAATATATATTAGAACTTTCACTGTTGTTCTGTGTATTAAAATCACCTTATTCTGGTGTGGTGGTGCAAGTATAAATGCTTTACCTTACATGACAGGCAACACTGGCTTTCCCTATTGGCTTTGCTTCAGGTTTTGGATTGTACCCACATCTCATGTTTTGAATGTGTATGAATACTGTGTTGTGGCATGGTGCTGTAGTGGTTAACTCATCCTCATCACAGTGCTTGCATGTTACATGTTGCATGTTTGCGTGGGTTTTGAGTGTGAGTGGTTGTGTGTTAGCCCTGCAATGGTCTGGCGAACCGTTCAGAGTGTACCCTGCCTTCGCCAGTGTTGACTGAGGTTTTTTCCAAACAGTGTTGACTAGGATTATCCAATTTGGCAAGTGATAGAGTGAGACGATAAATGCTTTTTGTTTATTTATAAGATTGTTTCTATTTTACTGACGGGATGCAAACTGTTGGTTGAGTGATGCCTTATTTATTTAATTCAAGTAACAATCTCTATCTTTTTAACCATTACACAGTTTGAAATGTTTTTTCTTTTTGTTCTTTTGTAGGTGGTTGCATATGGCCTTGATATCTACCAGACCAGAGTTTACCCTTCCAAACAGTTTGATGTCCTTAAGGATGATTATGATTATGTGCTGATCAGCAGTGTACTTCTAGGTCTGTTCTTCGCCACAATGATCAGCAAGCGGCTGGCAGAAGTAAAATTACTTAATCGTGCATGGCGATAAAACAACTGTTGCCATGTGATTAACACACTGATGGCAGAAGACCAGCCGATGCCCATGTTAGACTGCAGAGCCTTGTGAAAGAACTGTTTCAGCTTATGGGAGATTTTTTTTAGTTATTATTTGAGAAAGGATTACATTCTTTAATGCAAGAAAGGTATAAATCCTGTTTCCCCACTCCATTAAAAACATAGAACACTTATAGTTTAGCGCACAATGGAGGAACAATCACTTTCAACTTCCCAAAGCACAGATTTTTCTGATTTGTTTTAGTTCAGTTGAAAAGCATAAGATTAGCAATTTCACGCCTCGCCTACAAAGCTCCATGCTTTGTGTTTATGGATAGTCTTGTTGCGTCTTTAGGACTGGTCAGGGAGAGTGTGCGTGCATGCACAAGAGAGAGTGTTGCTCACACATGAACGATATGCCGCCAGTGGAATAAGCCAGTGGTGTTTTTTTGTTTGTTTGTTTGTTTTTTTTAAATATGTAATTCAGAAGAAGGCAAGTGGGCTCCTGACCCATGCAGTTTGGGGTGTTCTTTTTATCGCCCCCCTTTCACGAGCAGCTTGCACTAA
>JAQMYF010000023.1:36066332-36082173 GCA_030014195.1 Neosilurus mollespiculum | reverse complement strand
GTTCACCACAAAGTGAGAAGGAAAATACAATGCCCCCCCCCCCCCCAAATAAATAAATAAATGAATGAATGAATGAATGAATGAATGAATGAATGAATGAATGTTCTGAAAGATATGACCACATACCAAATTAGCTTTCAACAACACTAAGCAGCACGATCATTACCTGCTGAGTTTTGGAAAGAAATCAGTCAAGTTGTATATTTGACTTTGACTACAGACTTCGTTTCTGAGTTTTAAAACCCCACTCACTCATCTCCTAGAGCAACGTGGGTCATATTACAGTAATGGGTCACTTCTAGGAATTAAGAAAGAACACACATCCTCTAAAATACTGACAGCAAATTTTAGGCTTGAGGTGGTATAAAAAAAATTATAAAAAATAAAAACATAAAACAACAATCAATAATATCAATATGAGCAAGAAAGAAAACAATGAAAGAAATAGTCGGAAAAAGAAAATGGGATATGAGAACAGGAATAAGGGTGAGGGATAATAACCCTGATCTCACTAGGTCAACACAGCCATATGGCGCTCCATTATGGGCTACGCAGATGACACAAGTGTGCCTCTGCTATTGAGATTCCTAAAACAAATATTGACTCGAGGCTGAACCAGCGCTGGCTGCAGCCTCCAGCCTCCACTCTGCTTCCTGTGTTGTCCTCTGCATTTCAGAGATGAAGAGACACAGGAAGAGACAGCAAGAACGCAAAAGGGAGACACAAATCAATAACAAGCATCTACACAAGAAAAGTCAGAAGCTAACAGGTGAACAGGCAGACCGGCTTACAGATCATTTCTAAGGAAGCTCGGTGCTATGTGTTGTGGCGAAAAGTGTCCAGTTCCATCTGTGCTATGTTAACATAGCCATTCTGTAGCTGTAGGGTTTGGAATTTTTGCATCATTCTCTCGCATTCTCTCCCGCCAAGACTCTCAATCACTCAAATTGTTGTGCACTGAGTACAGCCTGTTCTACTGAATATCTGTATTACAGAGAACTGAATGTTGCCTATGTGCATTAATTCAACAAAGTGGAAGACTGTGACGTGGATTAGACAGCAACCATCAGTAACGCTGATCTGAGGCTATCTGCGTGGGAAGCTAACAGTAATTCAGTAATCAGCAACAGCAGCAGCATCCAGCAGAAATGTCAGCATTAGGACCAACACACTAAACCCAAATAAATCAGAAAAACATCATCATTAAAACTTTTTTTTTCAGCTTTTGATACCACTATCGGTTAATATAGATTCTGCATGACTTAACATCACAGAAGGTTTGGAATTTTCCAATGGACTGTAATCCAAGTCATCCTTCAAACACCTGGGGATGGAAAGAAAAAAAAAAAAAAGAGTTGGTAACTAAGCAATGTGTGAGCAGGGAATTTCCAAAACCATTCATATTGCTCTCGTATCTCTCAGTATGCTGCATGAGAAGCATAAACCAGTGTGGCCACGGTGGCAGGAACACAGATTTAAAACCAACCTGCCATGTAAAATAATGTGACGACCTTATTGGTGTACAGGTTAGTCTGTGGGGAGACGGGAAATGAGGGGGAAGGAAGAAGACAGAAAGAAAACACAATGGCACTGCTGTAGGAGAGAAAGAGAAACAGGCAGCTTAAATCCACTTAATGGAGAAAAAAGTCCTCTAAGCATTTTGCAGAAGGGCTTTGAAAGATAATGCTCTTTTCCTTCTCCCGGTGACTTCTTTACCACCCTATGGTGCACCAGGTGACAAAGCAGGGCATTAAGAATCGGATAAAGCGGAAGCCTGGGGAACAACTCTGACTCATCCGGTAATCAGAGATAGGCAAAAAACAAACTCAACCCTGCGGTAAAAATGAGTCTGCTAAAGACATGGCAGCAGCACACTACAGGCAACACAGTGAAAATCAGATCTTCAAATAGCCTAAAGGTCATAGTAAGAAACCAGTAAGCATCGTTTCTGAGGTGTAAAGACATTTATTGCTGTATGTTTTGGTAAGCCTTTGCGTGTGAGAAAGCATGATGAGTACACAGGTCTGAGAGCAAGAGTGCACAGTGTTGTCCAGATGGTTAGGGGTGGTCAGTGGGGAATTGAAAGGTCAATCAGTTTGGCGGATCAAAGCCAAGGTCAGGTGGCAGCGCTGGCCATGTTCAAGGTGCATAGGGACTCAGATGGCCTCTCATTAGCAGTCCACTCAGGCCCTAGCACCCCTCGAGATTTCCGAGGCTACCCCACCCTCATACTCCTCCCTTCTGCACCCCTCTCACACTAATGAACAATAGAACTTATCCCACTGGAGACCGGGGCCTGGGTAAAACCTCACCAATGCCAGCAAGACACTGCACATAAATCTGCCATTAGGACCTACGCAACAAAAAGGTTATGACCAGCAATACAACAGAAAACAGAGAGTTAAATGCAAAACCGAGCTGAAGAATAGATCGGGTTATTCAGTTCCAGCTGAAATCTGCAGTCTGTGAAATATTTGGGTAAATATGAAATTATTTCATTATCTGTGAAAACAATTCACAATTTTTTCAGGAGGAGTCGGAGTGCTCACAGATTTAAATGACCTGAAGTATAATTCCTAATAAAAAAAAACAACAAAAAAACAAAAACAAACAACAGTTGTGTACTAGTGAGTAAGGAGACTGAATAATCAGCATTTATTTAACAACGTGCTTATTAAGAGTGGGAGCTGAAAACTTTACTGGAAAACATGATAAGCCAAACCACTTAATCCTAGCTGGGTCACGGGGAGGCTGAAGCCTATCTCAACTGACTCTGGGCGAAAGCGTGGCACAACCTGAACAACTCGCCAGTTCATCGCAGGGCCAACACAGACACACACACACACACACACACACACACACACACACACACACACACACACACACACACACACACACACACACACACACGCATTCACACTCACAGAGGGAAAATTTGGAGCAGACAGTTAAGCCTGATGGGTATGTTTCTGTGCAAAGTACACCCGAACCCAGGACCTTCTTGCTGAGAGGGAGGCATGCTAACCCCAAACTAACCCCAAGCAACTACGATGCTGCCCAGGACCAAACATGGAACAGGTAAATATTATTGCATCAGAAAGCATAAGTGCCAATAAGGTTCAATACCACATGCCTTGTAATGCATCACAAGGGATGTTTAGAAGGGAAGAGTGATAAGTAAACCAGCTACCATCATATCCAAGTTACCTGCTACAAAACCAATCAATAATTCACAATTAAACTTGTGACTGAACCTTAAACATTCTGCATTAAATTTTGGACAGTGATGTGTAATACTCTATAGAGATGTCACAAAAATTCATTGTATACAGTGAAGTTTCCAGAGAATCTACACATTTCTTCACAAGTCCAAAATCAGCTGTGCACGCAAAGTGCTTCAGAGCCTGGAGGAGGTGAATGCATTGACAGCTAGAACAAATCTTTATTTAAAAAAAAACGAACACTTTATCTATTAGGTAACCTACATATTTCAACTGGGAGGATTCCTAAGTGACACACCTGCATAATGGCAATCATTATGATGCTATATTAGGCGGTTATTGAGTAAATAAAGACAAGGAAAATCCATCACTTTACTGAAGTCATTATCATGAGCAAAGCCAAGGTTAACAACACATTTCCTTTTCCTTCTCTCTGGTGGTAACTAAATGGGCTCTTGTGTGGAGAGTGACAAGCTAAAGAAGTAGAGAGTGGCCAAGCATGCTCGACCTCCTCTCTAGCCAAGCACCAGCCATTAACCTCAGCCAATCACAATGACCTTGCTGTCCGGCCAAGGAAGAGGATAATTGGCTAGTTAGAAAGACGGGGAGGGGAAGGCAGGCGCTTTTGAAACACTGTCTAGACGAGCTTATTGCTCATATTCTGTGTTCCTAAAATTTTGAATTTCAGTGCACAAGAGGTGAAATAACCACATTAGATTTCAGCTCCAAATCAATTAAACAGTCTCTACGTCTTAGCACTTCAAGGATAACAGGTATCTGCAAAAAATGGGCACTGTTACTGCACTCACAAGCTACAATAAACCACAATATACCCTTAGAATTCCAATGACAATGATATATGTGTAACTATTACTAATAAAAAAAAAAATCCTAACAGGAAGAGAGAGAATTTCTGGTGGAAAAGATGGCTCCATGCTAACGACATAAATGATAAATTGTACACGTGATAAATAGCCCTACTCTTCTTCTGACCAGTGACCACAGACCTCCCTCTTGTATTCTACTGGCTCACAAAACCAAGATCCACAAACTCACAGGTCAAAGTTCACCTCAACAAAGATGTGGGGCAAAAGAAACGGCAACCAAAAAAGCAAATACACATTTCTTTTCCCAAACCCTTTCAACTTTAACTCAATTAGCTCTTCCTCTGGATGTGTTACGGCCAAACTATAAATGTTGGCAGATGTTATAATATATAATATCTTGTAATATATAAGATCTTATAATTATATTTAATATAAATAATTGCTGAATGTGTATTAAAAAAAAACATACACAACTGAAAGAATAAAGCTCTGCTGATCTAATAATGTAAATGCAACTAAATATTTTAAAGTCTTCTGCTCTGAATCATGAATTAGTTTGTGCATCTTGCATAACTCACACACTTTAAAGCATCTTACACAATTTCCTCCAGGATCAATAAAGTATTCTGATGATCTTGCAGTAAGAAAAACCCAACATGTTTACAAAGAGTGGAAAAATGGGGCTGGGGTGGAGGGGGTGTTTAGGCAAGATATAAGAAGGAGGACGAGTGGAAGGGAGAGGTATTATGTCCCCAGGACTGGACTATATGGCGTTCTCTGTCAGCTGCATGAGCCCATGGGACAGCAGGTGTTGATTGGTGAATTTCTGGGCCACTGCTGCAAGGCTACCTGTTGTCACGCCATTGGACTGAGGCGTGAAGTTTGTCCCCATGGAAAAAAACAAGCGGAGGTGTGAGGTGATTATAGGTTGGAGAGAGAGACATAGACAGAATGATGGGGGAAGAAGGAAAAAAAATACGAATGAAGGAATGAACAAAAGATATAGATGGAAATAAGAACATGCATAGCAGTAGAGACAACACAACCGTTCCACATAGATGTCGTAAAGCCAGTAATATTGTCTCTGGGAAAAAACTGCATGCAAACAAACAAAATTGGATTTGTATCGACGAGTGTGTGTCTTTACACACCTACCCTAATTAAGCTCAGAGCTGAGGGGTTGAAGGTGCAGGGGAGGGGTGAGGGGTGAGGGTAAGGACAGGTTAATTGAACCTCCAGGGGGACGTCCTTTACATCTCACCTCACCAACATCCATCTGAGAACCAGACGCAAAGAAATGAAATTATGAGCATGACATCACTGCCAGCACAGATTCCCACAAAGACCTGACAGACTCGGCTGGCACGAACGCAGATTTATAAGCTTGCTAAATCAAACGTCTGCCACGTCGAGAGTTGAACACGTAACATTAGCTCTCCTAATAGCACAGTAACTATTGATCCGATCTGAGGAAAAAGCAAGGGGGCTTGTCCGAATATAGTGAGAATGGAAAAGGTCAACAGGTTGCACCATTCTAATAGCGCCACCGAAGGGACATGGAAAGCACTCGTATACTACATCACTGGGGAGAGGATGATCAAGGAAATGGAGTAAAGTGACTAAGCACTTGCGACAGATGCACAAATCAAGCTTACCCAAACATTTGGGTCAACAGGTACAATAATTTTGAGGGAAATCTCTAAAACATTTCAATAAAAACTTTTTATTTAAAAAAAAAAAAAAAAAGAAAGGATTTATAGGATGTATTGTTTGAAAGTCCTATTCAAATCGTTCATTGTTTCAGTGCGGAGAAATATGATGGAATATTTGTATTGTGATTAATTATGCCCAAAGTCACCACCTTTCTTAGATATTACAGCTGAACACAATCGTGGCATTCTATCGATTATGAAAATCAAATATTTTTCTGCAAGTTCTTCGCAACACTGTTGCAATTGTGTTGCACCTGACGGTTTACCCTTCTATTCACTTCATTCCAAACCAGCTCGATGGGGTTCAGGTCTGAGACTGTGCTGCCAGTCATGATTTGAAACCTACAATCTTGTTCATTTTTTCTGATATAGCACTTTGGTTTTTCCAGGTCATTCACTGGACTTCAAATGCTTAAAATTCAATGAAACAGAAAAAAGGGCTCATCTAAAACTTTAGACCAGTAAAGTGTAGAAAGACCAGTGGTGTAGGGAGAGACCAGTGGTGTATATAAAAAAACAATTGTCAATCAAACACCTATAGAAACTAGACTGTGAGTAAATTCACTACAAAATATAAACCCCCAAAACTTGTGGGCAGGAAGAATTATAATGAAAAAGATGAGAATAAAAAAATAGAGGGGGAAAAAATTAATTGTTCCTTGATTTTTTTTACCGTCAAGATTTTGTTTGCCATGGAAAAAAAGTATGATGTATAATTTATGTGTTATGTCCAAATATTGTGATATGACATTTTCTTAGATCTGCTCTGCCACACTGAGTTTCCTAAAAAGATTTCTTCTAAAAGATTTGCTTGTAACATGGATTCTGTATCCGTTGGACTCAAACGAGCTAGAGAACAGCATCAGCACCCTTTTATAAGCCCTGCACTAACAACACAGGGCCTTAGATGTGGAACACAATGGGAAAATAAATAAGCAAACAGGCTGATAATATTAAAGGCAATCAACAGTAACCGATGCATCATGGGGAAGTTATAACAAGACGGATGCATTAGTCAGGACACGCCTCAAGTCATGGGCAGGCATGGTAGACACTGAAAGGCTCTTTTACATCTGACAGAGGGATCCTCAGGATGAAAAGCTTCAGCATTCTAATCACTCTTTATTAAAACAATGAGATTAATTCATGAGCCACTGCACACCCTGAATATTTAATAATGAACTAAACATGAATAAGGGCAACATGGTGGCGTAGAGGTTAGCATGTCTGCCTTACAGCAAGATGGTCCTGGGTTCGAGTCCGAGGGCTCGGCTCAGCTGTTTCTGTGTGGGGTTTGCACGCAAGGGTTCTCCCCTTGCTTGCGTGGGTAACCTCTGGGTACTCCAGTTTCCTCCTACAGTCCAAAAGCATGCACGCTAGGCTATTGCCCCTGGGTGCAAGTGTGAGTGTAAATGGCTGTGTGTGTGTTGCCCTGCGATAGGCTGGCAAGTTGTTTAGGTTTCACCCTGCCTTCGCCCAGTGGTGGCTGAGATAGCCTGTAGCCTCCCTGCGGTCCTAGTAGGATTAAGCAGTTCGGCAAATGAGTTAGAGGGAGAGAGCAAACATGAATATCTCAGTGGACACAGGTCGACATGAACTTTGTGATGTTACATGCTATGGAGAAAACTATGGTACGAGCTGGGTTATGGTGCTGGGGACAGCTCCTCTCATATTCACAGTGCAGCTGCTTCACAGGCTGAACCTGCAATCCATGATGCAGACAGAAATACATGAATACCGCCTCGAAAAATTTAAATCTAGAAAGATGACAATCCACTAATCCTCCATCTTGTGGATGAAAGGACTTGGCTTAGAGTCAAAACAGAGCGGGCCAGTCCTACCTGAAGAGATTAGAATAAAAGTAAAAGCCAAGAATACATTACATGAGGGGGGGGGGAGGAGAAAACCCAAAAACAGACTTCTGCTTTGGCAACAGCTTTTCTTCCCCTTCATCTTCTTTTCGTCCTTAATCCTCGCCTTGAGGCATTCTGTGCAATCAAGCGCACTATTACACGGCAACAATTAGCTAGACTGTGGAAGCTGGCACCTGGTCCGAGGCATTCAACGCCTTTCAGCAGCAGCTGACTGTACAGGCCCCCCCACCAGGTGGTCCTCCTTCAATGACATTATCCAGTAACTCCAGGGTTAATCAAGAGCCCGCTCTCAACAAGTATGCCTGCATGGAGCTCATTTAGTTAGTCGTAGACACCGCGGACGAGGTCTTAAATGGGCCAGCCAAACAATGAACTTTTACAACTGCTAGTAAAAAGGCAGCTGATGATTTGAAAATGTTCCTTCACTTGTCAACAGGATACAACCTTATGAATGGACAAAGCCTAAACTCAACACAACTCAAGACCATATGAAGACTTCCATCACTCTTTTCTTGGGCTGGAAAAATTCCCTCAGCTCCATTATGACAGTACTGTGCAACAGAAGGTGTAGCTCATATGTGCTGCTGGGTAATTGATTATATCTGTTTGACATCATTGTTTGGATTCCTCCGAATTGTGGGGCTTTTCACAAAGAGACAAAGCTGATAGAGGATACGTGAGGATAAACCCAGTTAGAAGAAGAGGAGACACTCAGGCTGGGATGGAGGGAGAAGGAGTTTTTGAGATTGGAAACAAAAATAAGAGGGGGTTACTGCTTAATATGCTGAAGATTCTTACAAAGCCTATGGTATCCCCATCTTGGGGCCCTGTGCACTGAGCATGAATAACATGATCTGAATAACAATAGCTATAGATTTGTAGGGTCTCTCAATACTAATTAGGGGCTATATGCACTGTTTGTTGCGAAGATGTGCACAAAGAAATGAGATGCTAAGTGCTTTATTTCAGAAACAAATTGTATGCCTGGCAGTCCAATGAAAGAAATGAAAGAGAGCCTTTACTAGTGGTAACCACATGTTTACAAAAGGTTGTAAGATGTTTCTGTTGATGTATGTGACAGATGGGGAATGCTTTGTAAACAATCGTAAAAATATGAATAATGTAGAACCCAATTATTTTCACATACGGACTTTGGCATGAGTATGAACGCAGACCATGCTACTCTTCATGCCTTTACACCCCACTGTGTAGTTTACTCGTCAGAAACACCAAGGTACCTCCAAGAAAATCCATGATGCATTGAAGCCTACCCCTCCACTGTCACTCTTAAGCAACCTACTGGAGTCTTCTTCAGAATGTAAAGAAACTCCATTTCCACATCAAAGACCACCTCTGGTGAAGAGAAGGGCTCGACAAAAGCATGATACACACTTTTATGTTCTGCTCTTGTTTTCTGCTGTTGTTTTGTTTATCTTTGAATGCAGAGGACTCCATTTTGTACAAGGATGCAAATGGCGAACATAAGCACATCCTTTAGCATAATACAATTACGCCCAGCGTGTAGAGGAGCTCTTGCTGCCTTTGAACTATTTAAAGTGGTATTAATGCAGAACTTATAAATAATCAACTAAACCATCCTCTTTAAAGATTCTCAGTAATGGGAAACTGAAAGAGCCACAGACTTTAAACACACAGCCCTGAAAGACCTGTGTTTGCAATCGAATAATCTGTTTAATCCAAATGGGACTAATCAGAAGATCCCGATGAGGAGATCCAAGGTGTGCAATATTCTATAAATGTTACTCCATAAAGAAAAAGAACCTAAAACTTTGACTTGCCTGCCTGATTAGTACGATGCTGGATAACACTGGAGGGGAAAAAAAAGCTTAGCTAAAATTATTAACTCTATAAAATGGTTAAAATTTAAATCACATCTCACGGAAAAAAGAAAATTTTAAAAAGTGAGCATAATACCAGTGGGTTACATGGCAGGTGACATTTTTGTGACATTTAGCGGAAGAATTGGATATGTGTAGGATAAGCGAGCAATGCTGTGCTCTATTCAGGCCCTGCCTGGTGGGACAGTGCACAGACGCCTGCCTGGATCCGAGGAGACTGAATAGTAATCAGTGGGCTACTGATAATGAATGATTGAAGGCTCTTTCTCAGCATTGGAGAATTTCAATATCACAAGAGCCCTAGAGGTAGGATTCTTATCAGCACAAGCCTCAGACAAAGGAATCCAAAGAATAGGAAATGTGCTTAAATACGGGCCAGTCGTCAACGACCAGCCCGATTAGTATGAGGAAAATCAGAGATGTACAGGACAGCGCACACACATATGCCGAGAGACACTAGAGGTTTCTAAGGAAGCATCTGGGAGTGACGATCACGCAGAGAATAGTGGTGCTGCATTGAGAAATTTCATCCTGATGAGCAAAAAACAAAACAGAACAAACCCGAGCCACAGCACCAATCATATTCTCACAACTGCAATCACACTCCAACATCCTCTCACACTTTCAAATACTCCTACACTTAAACACTAAAGCCTGCCGGAACTTGCTCATTATCACTGTGTTTAAGCAGCGACACATAAAGCATGTAAGGCAGACTGAGAAATCGCATAAAGAAATAAATCTCAATGAGAACGCCGTTGTATTCATGGGAAAAACACTGCACCTGTTTGGATAACCTGAGAGGACTGACAGCTATGTCCCAGTGTTAGCAGTCTGGCAAGGGAGGGGATACAAAGTTCATTAATTAAAGAAGGCTTGGCCAGACAGATGGAACGGCTAGCTAGATGCTAATTACTCTAAGACAAGTAGGTTTAACACTCCCCCTCGCCTGCTTTGCCATCAATCACAATTAACGTTGCTCTTAAACGGTCAGCTAGCTCACTCTGCCAAATACAAGCATGGTTGTGATGTAATATTTTAACTGTCAAAAGATAGTGCTGTTACATTTCCAGCGTAAAGGCTTATTATATCAAAATCTAAATTTCTTATTCACTTTTTACCTGAAGAGATGAAAGCAATTGTAATAATAACAATAATCATGATAATAATAATAATAATAATAATCCTCAGATGTAAACACAGGGCAACAGTCAAACCAAGGCGAATGTGAATGATCAGACTCATTCTTCATGCTTAAGAGGTGATTAAGTAACGTTTTCCCAGCTCGCCTGCATGTTACTCCTGAGGGAGCAGTAATAATGGAGTGAGTTCAAGGTAACCCTACCCCTGCATGTCCACAGAATTCCCCATACTGGAGGATCTCACCCAGATCCGGCCACACCACCCCCTTCATGACGCTGCCAGAGCACGGACAGCTGTCAGGCACAAACGCCTCTCGAAGTTCACTACTTTGGAGAGAGGGGCGGGAGGCTTGGGTGGGGCCGGTATTTAAAGACACAGTGCAGGGCTGTATACCACAGTGGGTAGGAAGTATCTCTTGGGATCTTCTGAATATGCAGCTTGTCTCAGAATGGACAATGATCATTTGTTTAAATGAGAGGCGAAATAAGCCTGTGCTAGATAAAGACAAAGCTGAAGAGCAATACCAAAACAACACACACACACACACACACACACAGCTCCACTGTAACCAATACCACCTGCCAGTCACATAGTTATTTACAAACTTGTTCTCTACCTGTTTTTAAGTTGATGTTCACTAAAAGACAGTATGACCATGAGGGGACCATGAATATGACCATTTGTGTATGAGTGTGTGTGTGTGTGTGTGTGTGTGTGTGTCTGTGTGTGAGAGAGAGAGAGAGAGAGAGAGAGAGAGAGGGAGAACATAATAAGGAGGGAGCAATAATGCTCATTCAGCATTAGAGGAGTGTGAGAGAGAACAGAGGGATGGAAGAATACTTGTGCATTTCCTGTGAAGCTGCAGCTATACGCCATATGCCATATGGGTCTGAGTGACTGGCTGGTGAGGGCTGGACTTGACAGGCCTGTGGATGAGAAACACCCACTTTCTAGGAGTATGCATCTGTGTTAGAGTGTGTGTGTGTGTGTGTGTGTGAGGTCGTCAACTTAAAACTGAATGTACAGACCCTCTTGCTGGGAGAGGAGCTGGGGCAGTGTATATGAGTTTGTGCCAAGTGTATTTATTTATTTATTTATTTATTTATTTGTTCAAACGGAAAATAAGGAGCGGGAGAGAAAGTGGGCGGGAGGGGGGAGGTGTTTGGAGGGGGCTGCGGTGGGGTATGGGGAGCCTGAGCACATTTGATATTATAAGGAGCCTCTGGGAACAGCTGGTGAGTTGGGAGGAGCAGGCAAGCAGGCATGAGGGGGAGACAAACCCAGTGTACTGGAGTGAAAATGCGATTAGCGTCATCATACTATGATTGGGTGGGGGCACTGGACGCTTAACTCACACCAGCCTGCCTTACACATCCTACCTATAGGACTCAAACCAAACTCCAGAGACTACAGTACCACAGATATGGTAGACAGAGATTTTTTATTCTATTGTATTTCTGACAGCCACTACAATAAAAGTGTTTCCTAAATAATTTGTGATCAATTTGTAGGGTCTGTGATATTTCTTTTTACTGAAATATTCTAAAATACCTATCAGTATATGGAAACCTAAACCAGCAAGGTCATGCAGCATATTACAGCTGATTAATGTAAGAGATGCGATGAAGAAAACATCAAGGAAAGGAACTACTATTTGGTAATAGCCTTCCTCCCTCTTGTCCTCCTTGTGATGAGTGCTAAAAGCTGGAGCTTGCATGACTGGCGATGGGTAGGAACAGATTATAGCTATTGATTGGTGCCTGGAGCTGGATCTGACTGAAGAAAAGAGGAAGAAAGGGCCGGAGAAGGGAGGGAGCCAAGGAGAGGGAAAGAAGTCAGGGAAACATGCTAACTCCATCGATTCCAGTCAGCAGGGAAGCGAGGGAGGCAGACTCACTAGGTCAGTGAATCTCAGTCTTAGCTTAACTACCCCACCTGACCACTGCTCCAAGTCCCATGATAATCACTTCGACTGACTGACATCATGTCATGGAGACATTCCTTAGAGGGTGTCATGAATATTCGAAAAAATCGTACTAAACTCTCGTTCAAATTGTCTATGTCTGATGTTCATACGCATTTAAAGTCGGCTTATTCACAAACAGTCAGTATCTGTTGATCCAGGCAATGCTTTATAAAGATTAGATTTAAAACATTTTTTTAAATAATTCTTTTTTTTTTTTTTTTTACATTTCTTGAACCTCTTTCTTTACATACGTTGGATGAATTTTGAAATGACAAGCCCTGTCCAGTCCCACATGAAAAAAGGGATTTGACAAGCCAGACTTTAAACTCGCAGCAGCTATTTCTTCCTTTCTTTTTTCAGTCGAGCTGAATCAATAATAGATGACACATTATGTGTGATTTGAAAGGGCTGTGTAATACAGTGTCAGCAGGAGAGAGGCTTCTCTGTCCAAAAAGCTCCCACCAGGTCCTCTGGAATAACACTCCTCCTTCGGCTGTAGCAACCTGAGAACAGCACCGTTGCACAAGGTGTGGCAAAGACATACACGTGAACAAGAGCACGCTCACCTCCACAAATGCACAAACATGGCATGGGGCAGTTTAGGGCATGGAGGTGGACTGGGGTGCACCTGGCCAAGTGCTGGCGGCCATTTCTCCACAGCCCATCCAATTAGAGGTGAGTGATGGTGTAGCAAAGAGGTGGGCTGCTGGAGGCCTCTCCAGAGTGGCCCCTGCTTTTATCAGCCTGCACCCCGAGCTCAGCCGCTCCCTTTGAAGAAATATTCAGCTAATTACCTTGGAGCACTGTCGCACAACAAGACGCTAGATTGCACAGACCCCGACCATTGTTAGAGGAGGAAACTCCAAAGGAGATTTCATCTCTGTACAAATACAGTCGCCTTTCAGCGACAGAGACAAGGCTATTGTTCCGAACAGCGAAGGAGAAAGAGACATAAGGCAAAGAGAAAGAAAATAAAAGGAAGTATGACGAAGAGGCAGAAATCCTGAAAGGGCTAAGAGCAAAGGAGGCAGACAGAGAAAAAAATGAATGTCCAAGTAGATATGTCCCTGTATGTGACAAAGGTACTGCACAGCAGCTGGTTGTGCAAAGAGCATGAGTCAGAGTTTAATTATTCATTAGAACAGTTCAAGCCTTTATTCAAAGCTGTGAAAAGTGACCATCTTTCTGCTTTCTCATTTCCTTTTTTACGAGAGACATGAGAAGAAGAACGAGAAACAGATTCACAAGAAAGGCTGAAACTTGCTTTATGTCATTTACTTCTGTTTAAAAGGGTGCCTATGGTGAATTAGTGTTACTAGCTATTTAAAACGATCACGTATAACATCAGCGGTTCCTTCCTGCAACATCAGTACATGCCCGATTTTAAAGTGCGCGCGAGTGCTGTGACATAAGGCATGCTCAGAGACATGTTGCCTTTCTGATTGGCTGTTCCAGCCTGGTAGTGGCACAAACTTGTAGGACTGGCTGGGCTACGTCACTGACCCGTATAGCATAATACATTATCGGCTGGTGCTAGGCTGCAGTGCAACAAGCGCAGAAATCATGGAAAACATTTCTTTTTTTTCCTAAACCAACTGAGATCAGGAAAGCCGAGATGGCAACACATTAGCTGCATAAACCATTTTGGATTTACCGTCACACTTTCTGGCAGCATTCTCGTCCTCAGAGTCACTGCAATGTAATGTCTCATTGTCTCTACAAGAGATGTCAACCCTGCCCAACGTGTTGACATCACTTCCAGAAAAAAACCCACAATCAGCCCCAGCTAGTAATCCACGGGATAAAATGACCAGTTTTGTGCTTTTTATGGTCATTTTAAGGTCTGTGTTGCTTACATAAGCACAAATTATGCTCTAAGGATGACCAATACCAGTATACTTTAACTAGAAATCCACACAGATAATGTATAAAACAGTTGGAAATGCTTGAAAACCATGAGTCAGGCTTCCAGATATTTTTTCCTACCTTAGTAACCATCCAAACCTCTTAAACTGTGGTTAAATAAATTCTGACATGTGCAGAAAAAGATACAAGCTCTGGTAGAGCGTGAGTCGAGACTTCACTGCCCTGCTGGCGTTGATGCATGTGGACCGTACGAGACTCGGCAGCAGAGCCCCTGTCACTATTGCTCCATCAAACAGGGGGCCAAAGAAAGGGACCTGAAACAGAAGGAAACAGTCAGACTTAAAAACATCAGTCACTGGGAGATATTTATTCTAAAAATTTAAAGGTCTTTAAAGTAAAAAATCTTTCACAGAATCAAGTGATGAGCATGAACCCCAGACATCTATATGCATATTAATATATACAACACAGGGACAGCACAACCTGTGGATAATGTTAAATGGTTAGATATTAAACTATTTTCAGATCTTTGTTTTCATTTCAGATACCAGCAGAACACCAAAGTTGGATTCCTAAACCAAAAGAACCACAGTTCTTCAGGAAGCTGCACCCCCCCCAAAATGCTGACTCTGAATGCACACATTGGATGTTCTATTTGGCTTCCTCCTACCATTTAAGTTCTTTATGTTTTCTGTGCTTATTCTGCTTTGATTGTCTGCCTTTAGGAAGTGAATCGCCTTTCCTTTTAGTGTGCTGGGAGACAGACCGGGATGGTTAAAGTCACCGCTGTGAATGGGGGGACTGTGGAGAAAGGCCAGCTAATTGGCCAAGCATACAGTAACATACTAGTGTACCCTAAATAAATAAATAAATAAATGAATAAATGAATGAATGAATGAATGAATGAATGAATGAACGAATGAAAAAACAGCAAAAATGTTGCGTTTACGGCCAATTCAAACAACACGGGGAAAAAAAAACATGTGCTAAACAGATTATTTGTCTCTCTTGCATTGTCTACCATGGCTACTCAACACTAACAACATTTATGGTATAAAAAAGTGGATAAAGCATAATATCTCCTCTTTAAATAAACAGCTGACTCATGGGTAGTCACAGTTACTTAAGAGTCTCATTATCACACTTCAAAATAAAATCTAAATTGGCTTTTCTTGTATTTCAGTATAGAATAGGTTTGTAAACACACGTTTATTCACTGCTGAGCCAATAGCTCTGTTATGGTTAAAATATGTATAAATATACTAATACCACCTGGTTTGGTTTTCCAAATAGTTTACATACACACATACACACACACACACACACACACACACACACACACACACACACACACACACACACACACACACACA
>JAQMYF010000023.1:36051598-36066165 GCA_030014195.1 Neosilurus mollespiculum | reverse complement strand
ACACACACACACACATATACACCCACTATATTTTAAGTTATAGTAAACACATATAAAACTCTGAATGACTTTAAAAAGACACAGCTCTTACACACCTACTTGCGAATCTCAGCATGAGGTTCACCACATTGAAGTATAAATAAATAAATAAATAAATAGATAGATAGATAGATAGATAGATAGATAGATAAATAGATAAATAAATAAAATCATTAAACACATAAGTTAGTCTTTTATAGTTTATGTTCCTGTGTAGTTTATACTAAAACATCAGCTTGGTGGATGTGGCTGAACTGAATAGTCCCCTCAATGTTTTGTCTCATACACCTCGCCACTTGCCAATAATTGTTAATTATCACATATCGGCTTAGCCGAGATAATGATCACTCTATTTTTTTTGCTTTATGACAATCACACATCCACATCGCCAAAGAAAATCAATAAACATGACAGGCCAAAATGACTCCAGTCAATATGGAATGCAGCACTTCCCTCTCTCAAAGCTTGTACTCATTGAACACAGCACTGAGTTATTTGTCTTGGCACTGATGCAGCCAAGGGAATTTCTTCAAGTATGGCTCTGCCTTCTGTGCTTTTACTGATGCTTTTACCACTGGGGAGCTGCAGGGTAATTTACTGTGTATTGTTTTTTTTTTTTTTTAATACTGGCTTTCATCATTGCTTGCATTTTTGTCCAAAACAAAATGTATGTGAATTTGATGACAATTGTATATTTGCTATCTAATGCTTCCCAAACATGTTACTATGAAGTTCAATTAGGCTCGTAGAAAAATTACTAGTGGCTCTACTTTTGTCACTCATAAAGCTTTTGACCAGTCTGACATTTCAAGCAACCAACATATGAGTGAGTGAGAGAGAGAGAGAGTGAGAGTGAGAGAGAGAGTGAGAGAGAGAGAGAGAGTGTACGTACACAGTATGACTGAACAGTGAAGATGAAAGCTAGTCTGGCAATGATGAGAGCAGCAAGCCGACAGTGCAATAATGGTCTTGGGTATGAGAGGGGGCATTTATGGATTCTAGAGTTGAGTAAGGCACAGAGTGGGGGCAGGCTAACAGTCCATTGAGTCAAAGATCACGGAGTCAAAGCAATATATAACCATATTGTTTTAAATATTGGCAAATTCTGTATTTTTTTTCATTTAAATTTTTTTAAAAGATACTACCATGTTATAAACATTTTCTAAACATAAACATGAACCGTGGGCATACCTGTGGTTTCTTCATGATCTGAATAAAAAACATGTGGTTCTTCATGGGGTAGATGATGATGAGTACATCTCCAAAGTCAGTAGGGATGATGCCCCGCCGGTAGTCCCGCGTGTGCTCTGACCACACAATGTGCACTTCATCATTTCCCAGATGACGAAGCTAAATACACGAACACACAGACAGACAGACATGTGTTTAAAAAAACTGATAAACACATTATTTGCTACAGACTGAAGAAAAAAACAACATGACAGTGACTTCGTAAGGAGCTGGACCAGCAAAACAGCTTCAATGTTGTTGGGGCTGTAATGACAGGCTGGAAAATAAAAGCTACGTATTCTGTTGGTCCAAAATCTCCCATAGGGATTTATTTATATACTAACATTTTTTCATTCGTACCTGCTGAAAACTGTACTGTAATCTCAAGGGGCACAACAAAAACATGCTCTGTGATACTTACCTACTAGTAAAAGATGAAGTTTTCCCAAATACCTGAGTATGATTATTTTTTCATTTCTATCAGTCAACCTCCAACAACGATCTAGCCCTCCCATAGAATACATTTACAAGTCCTCTTCTCTTAATGGCTGTCTTATAATAGCGTCAAGGTACATGTGCAAATAATTCAGTCCTTCTTGTATGAAATGATGTAACAGCCCTTAAAGTGCCAACTGCCAACTCATTGTTTGTAGCTGCACTATCCTGCTTAGGTTTGTGGAGGTGCTTGATCATGAACACCAGTCCATCACTGAGGACAATATGCATGTGATGTGCATGATGCTATATCTAAATAATTCTACAGTATATGATCATGTTTGCTGTGACTAACATTTAATAAAACATATTTTGACCTATGGTCACAAGCTTTGGGTAGTGACCAAAAAAAAACACCTAGGGACTATGTCTCTTGGCTGGTCTGGGAACGCCTCTGTGCTCCCCGGAAGAGCTGTAGGAAGTGGCTGGGGAGAAGGTCGTCTAGACCTCACAGAATAGACTGCTGCCCCCGCGACCCGACCCCGGAACAAGCGGAAGAAGATGGAGATGATTATTTTGAACAATCTTAACATAAATTAAAATCATGAAATGTGACGATTGTTATTTAAGTGTTAGCTATTAACCCTGGACTGTCCCATGATCATCCAGGAGCCATATGTCATGTTACTTTGAGAGCACTTTGGCTTGATTCAAAGAACACGCTAATGATTCAATTTCCACCGGACACTGACAACGTGAACACACTTTAATAAGACTTGATTATGAAAATTTGTTTTGAAGAAGCACTAATTTTAGGTTCACAAAAATGGTTCTGCTTCTTATAACAATGCTTTCACATGTGGAGAAAAATAAGTTTAAGAAATTGGATTATAATGAGTCAATTACAGATTAAATTGACTGCTCTGCCCTGTCAAATTGCTAACACTTTTATTTTATATTAAAATAGGAAATACATTTCAGGGAAATATTTTCTGCTTTTTGTACTTGGACGTAAGACAACCAATACAAAACTAAATGTAAGCAAATGAATGCAACAATGAGCATTTCCCCCCTCGCATATATAAGCAAGAAACTGTAATTAATAATAACTGTTCATTTCTTTTTAACTAAGGAAATAATCAGTCTGCCCTCACAATGTTGAGTATGTAGTTAAAATGTCAGGCTCTAACTCAACAGCTTGATATTTAAATTATTTCAGCGAGAAAGGAGTGCGTATGCAAATGATTAAAATTAACTGAAAACAACTCGAAACGAAGGTAAGATCTTTTGATACACTGTCGAACATCTGCCAATGCGCTGGCGCCTAATGAGCCATTAGCGAAACATGGCCTCTCCACCAAAAAAATGCAATTACTACATTTCCCCCTAAGCCCTTAATTATGCTAATGGCTTAGAATTAAATAAATCCACAACAAGCCGATTGGGCCGGTGCATGCTGATCCATTTCAGTGACAGCAGAAGAATCAGTGGCATGTAAATGGGTCAGAGGAAAGAGAGGAAACACGATGCAACATGGTTAACATGCTATACACATATTACAGATTCCATCCAAACTGAAATGTGCCAGGTGTTAAAAACAACATTGTGATAATTCATGATTGGGATGACTGAGAGCTGAATACGAGTTGAGCACGACATATTTGTTAATATGAATGTTCAGTATTATTAGCCTCATTTAACCCTCACCTAGCCTCATTTGCAAGAGTGAACTGCACATATTCACAATATACTCTCAAAGAGAAATGAAGCATGCATACACCAAATACAAGAGTTCCCCCCCGAGCTCACTCTCCAACCTGCTGAGTGCATAAGGGAGATCGGCGTGTGAGAGTGTATGTGGGTGTGTTTGTGAGTTTGTGTGTCAGGCTGACCGGCTGCCTTCTGACAGGCCGTGGCCTTGAATGGCTGAGCCCTTCAAATAACTACATTACCAGCACAGCCAGCTGCTCTGCCCCAGCACAAAATTGAATTCAGGAATTCCTCTCTTTTTCCTTTCTCCTTCTCCCATCTTCCCCTCCTCCTGACTCAAAGTTACATTTGTAATTTAGAGGGTAACGTCCTGCCTGGCTGGAGCTGATAAAGCAGAATTATTAACCTCCTCCCTCTACACCCTGGCAGCACACACTCGGCCCCGGTTACCACCAGAGAACGAGCAAAGTAATTAAGAAGCCCAAATGAATTGAACACAGCTTACAGCACACTCCCTTTCATCATGAGCTTACACATACACACAGACACCTACACATTGGTTGACCACGCCTACAACATGCATGTGTTGGGCTGGGTGAAAATCGAACGTGGCTGAGACAGACTAATAAAACACTAACAGTGAGCCGTGTCAGTGTGATCTTCCTGATGAATCTCCTCTCTGTGGGTGCGCACATGATCAGATTGGCGGCATTCGCAAAGCAGGAGCCTGGTGGCTCATTTCGCCAGTGCTAACGAGCTAACGCCTGTCGATCGCTTCCCCGCCAACACAGGCGGAATTTGACAGCAGGGAATCTAGCAGGACCCTGGCCTTGGCACAATCACTTAATGGGATGATCGGGGCCCAGGTCACAGAATCGGGAGAGTCAGAACCATTACCGAGGCAGGACATGACTATTGCTCTCTTCGGCTCTACAGTGCTTCAGCTAACAGCGTGCACACACAGGCTGGTAATCAACAGCACAGCTACAGAGTCACGCCTTACATGTGCCTGTCACATGCTTTGCGACACTAATCTACTATCAGCCTAACAGTTCCCTAGATACACCAGATTGTCCTGTAAATTGTATGAATATGTAAAAAGATGCATCAAAACCTTTTACACTAAAATAGTTTAACTATGTAAAGACAGTACTTTATGAATATCAAAGAATACAAAGATACATCACGAGAAGTACCTTTTTAGTGATAGAGTCATCCGAGTCAGAAGGCATACGAGTGGACACATGAAAGATGACCTCCACATTTGAGGTAGCATAGTACGGAGCAGTGCTTCCCGTGCTGCCGTTCCTCTGCAAACCTCCCATGAACCCACAGTGAGTAGCCAGGTCCACCTGCAGGGTTTGAGATAGACAGAAAACAATGCTATTCATTCAAGAAGTGAAAACATTATACCTTATACGCATGCGCGTGTGTCAACGTGACAAAAAGAGACAGCGTGCGGATATTTGATTTGTACCTCCCATCCAAGTCCAGAGACAAAGTCCTCATACGCTTGGCTGCCTTCGTTGTTGGACAATATAGAGCACTTATCCTCCTGACCTTCACCAATATAGAATACAGCGATTTTGTGCGTCTCTCGACTGCAACACATGGAGAGGGGAACATTATTAAAAATACCTGTATTTACTCAATTAGTATGAGAGCATGACTTTGTTGCTCATAATTCAGTCATTCATTATGTATATTGCTTTTTCATCAGGGTCACGGGGGAGCTGGAGCCAATCCCAGCTGACTTTGGGTGAAAGGCAGGGTACAGCATGAACAGGTCTCCAGTCCATCACAGGGCTAACACAGATACAAATATCCATTCACACTCACACACAATCACATCTCTGGGTAATTTAGAGTAGCCAGCTGACAAAATCTGGGTGCCTTTGGACTGTGGATGGAAACCGGTGCACCGGGCAGACACCAGTGCCGGAGCAGGGTGAGCATGCATTTATTCATTTTAATTGAAGAGAACTTTGGATAATTTTTAATACAATGAATTGTAGACTAATGTGTGTTGATCCTAATTATTCAGCATGAATTAAATAAATTACATCTACACGGACAATGTTAACAATAGTAATATAATATATAATATAAATAATAATTGATTACATAAAATCCCATAACCCCACTACTCCAATATAAGTACTCATTGATACTCAACGGGGTTTTCTCCCCCAACAAGGATAACCAAAAGAAAAGGGTCAATTACTTATCTATATATAAATAAATAAAATGAGGAGCAAACTAGAAAAAAGTGTGCATCCAGATATACAATGAGTGAAAATATAATAAATAAAATGGGGCGAGTGAAGTAAAATTAATAAACATTTTATCTCTGTAGTCCTCTTCTCCATCGTTTGAGCAGCGTTGCTGAGGAAGCGCCATGCCCTTGCATGGTGATGTTTGGCATGCTCCGACAGCGGTTGCTATGCACAGGGCAGGTATGCGCACAGGGTTGAAAGTTTGGGCCAATCCTGGGGGTATTCTTTAATAAGCCTCTGTAATTAGTCACTCTGAGTGCCTATTGATTGTGGTGGTTTGAGGAGTGCTGAGCTGTGTTCTGCCAGAGATGGGCAGGATTAGGCTAGTGGGGGGTTGAAAGAAAGGAGTAGCTAAGAGTGGCCTTAAGACATGTCTTACTAATAGTGCTCTTAAAGGATTTAGCCAGCTGTTTGCAGTCACATTGGGTATTGCACTAGGTGAATTTGTTCCCTAAATGCACGCTATAATTAAGGCTTTGAGTGATCAGTCTAGTGAAATCAGGTTTTATAAAAATCACAGCTTTGGATGGATTTTAGTCTGCCTTTACCAGTAGATTAATGGGGTAGTTTCATTCCTTGCTTTATCATATCGAAGCATGGTTTAGCATTTTCCAGTGCAATTGCGCATAGATAATATAGCTAGTCTTTGTTCACAAAGAGTTGGTAATTAGAGATAAAAGCTTGCATACCATTTGAAACCTAATGAAGCACTTAAAGATGCACACGAGAGCATCGAAAACCTACCACTGCCTCGAATCCAAATTCTTCAGTTCTCTTAAAAGCTTGGAGTTCTTCTTCAGAAGATGAAAGCTTTTCCTGCGATTAAGAAAATGCAGTTAAGACAATAGATCTACATCTGTATACTAGATAGACCTACTTCTGTATATAAGGATTTGAACGCAGTTCATTTCAGTCTCTAATCTGTACATTCTCCACTCAGAAACCATCACCAGCTGTTCCAGTGAAGATAAGATTTACAACATGGCTGAAACTGACAGTATTAAAACCAGAAGGTCGCACGGTTTCTGGTAATTATCGCAAAAAATATAATTTAACCACAGGTGGCCACTCAACACTACCAGTGGTGTGTTCTTTGCATTAAAGAGAGAATGGAAACAGAGTGGAAACAGTGGGGGGTGCATCAGCAGAGAAACTGAGATGCTGACTGAAAAAGGGTAGAAATAGTCGCAGATTAAAGCTGAAGAAGAAAAAATTGTGGTATTTAAAGCTCCACAATGGGTTTATAATCTATAAAGACATTAAATGCAAATAATTAAATACAATGATCCAATTAATGGGATAAAAAGTTGTGAAAATATATGAAAATGTATGAAATGTATGCTATTCTACATGAACGGATTTATACCTGCGGTCCCAGGAGTTCATGCCAAGCTCATTTAGCAGAAGGCGGCAAAAATAGAAGGGGGCTTTGGGCTCATGGTGAATGGGCTCCCTCTGACTGGCTGCTTTGACACTGGGGTCTTCATTTCGTCTACAGGTGAGTTCCTCCTCCTCCTGTTGCGCTTGTCTGTGAATAGCTTCCATGATGGCACCCTCGATTTCAGGAGTCATGCCCTCTGGTGTTGGAGCTGGTTGCGTGAGTCTCTGCTGAGGCTGAGGTAGGCACTCAGGACTGCTGTGGCCTAATTCCTCCAGAAGTTGGTCCAACACATCCACACCATCCTCAACCTCAAGCACTGATGAGCATCTACTGGTGTGAGATGAGGTCTGCTTGGAGGAAGTGGATGAATAGTTAGTGTGTTGGTGGTGTGAAGGCTCATCCCCACTGCTGCTGCATTGCAAGTCTGTCCTGTCGAAAGTCTTATAAAGGACACTGCCATCCCACGAGTACTTTCCAGAGATGTCCCGAACAATCACTCGCACCTCAGACGAGTTTTCTTTGGAGTTTGTGCTTGAGACACACAAGGGATCGGACGGGACCTGCAAGTAAGACACGAGAGTGCTGTCGTTGAAGACGAAGAGCTGCAGGTTGGGGCTTTTGAAGACTTCAGAGGAGAGTTCTGATGACTCCACGTAAGGGTTGTCATGATTTTCGTTGACCATGCTGTGCAGGAGTGCAGGGCCACCACTGAGCGGCTGGTGGCCCAAATGGTTGACGAGGTGCGTCATTATCATCCTAGCCGTCAAAGGAATCAACTCCATGTTCCTTCGTTTCTTTTCTGTGGTAGAACAAAATGATTCTGAACAATCTCAGGAACACAAGGTACATGCGTATATTAGGCAGAATATAAATTTGATTTCATTCTGGAGGAATTTATGTTCCCTCAGGCTGTTCTGCTCATGGTTATCAGATTTTCAATGTAAAAAGGAAGCTCCAAAAGTCATGATACAAGCTATTAGTACTAGGCAAAAATAAAAAAAAATCTCTTTTGCGTATTCACGTAGCAGGTTTTGGGGTACCTTCAAATTGAATCAAAGACACCTTCAAAGGATCTATTCAGTCTCCACAAAAATGTACTCAAAGAGCTGCACTAATGAGCATCACACCTTTTACAGTGAGCTCAACAGTACTCTATGCAAATGCTGAGGATGGCTCAAAGGGGAATTCTAGTGTTGTGATTAGAGTGAAAAGGATGCTCACACACAACAGTGCCATCAATACCATCACAACCATTAAAGCAAAAAGAAAAGCTCTATGGGAAAGCTAGTGCACTGCATTAAGGATGGAGAGGGCTTTGAGGTGTGCTAATCAATACAAGGGTGATGGAGTATTGCTTTTAATTTGTTCTGTAGCGAGGGTTTTTTATGTGTGTAGAAATATGAAAGGTATATCAGTAAAGGATGTTGGGAGAGTAAAAATAAAACAGACTTTTGCTAGTATACCATCATAAAAAGCAGGAGTTCTGAAAAATAGGTAAAATAGTTATCTAATGGATGACGAAAGGTCAAATGGAAAATAAATGATCAAATAATTTGCATAAATGGGCTGCTTTAAAATAGAAAACTAATGCATGAGTTTTTAATAGTTCTATCACAGATGGTGCAACATTATGTCTAATACATTAAAAAAGCATTTCTGTGCAATAAATTTCTACACCGATATTTAATTACTTTCTTAAAAGCACATCATATAATACACACACTCAGCATAGTTACAGTTACAGAAGAAATATTATGTGCAACTATGTGCTCGAGTCCTTGAAGCACAGTTAAACCTAAGTGATTAAGGATAGACTGAACATACCATCAACCACTGTGAGAAGGTTTCCAAATTCCCCTGTGCTGTTGAGCATAGGTGTTGGCTCAGAGTTCTTGACTTGGCCTAGTGACAGGAAAGGGTCATATTCTGTAGACAGATCTGCCAGACTCAGGAGGTAGTGGCTCTGTTGTGTATGCAGATTAGAGCCAGATACACAACAGTGTAGAACCTAAAGAAAAAAGAAAAGAAAAAAAAAGGGGGGGGGGTCTTATTTGTTTATACATTTGTCCATTTTTTTTATCCGCTTTCATTTTCTGACAATGCTTGATGGTGATAAGCTAGCTTGCAATCTTTCCTGTGAGTATGAATAGCCCATGAATAGCTAGCTGTTCACACGAAAAAGGTTGGCTCCACCTAGTGGATAGATGAATAATTGAATGTACGATAATCATACACCTTAAAAGCTCTTGCGAGCCACATAATGAGTTGGAGGGCTGGATTTCGACCGAGTGCCTTGAGTTTGACACCTTTGACTTTATACTGTAATCTTATACTACAGCTATTACAAAACAGAGAATAAAAATGTTAATGGGGTTTGAAATATAATTGTAAAACTGTTTCAGTAATTTTAAATTGCTTCACATGGACATTCATTAATTTATTCAGTCACACATTTACTGATTTGCTGTTTTTGATTACAAAAATACTTGTTTAAGGTAAAAGAAGATAGTTAGCTTAAGCTACTCAACGTTACTGAGTTGCTCAATATTTATATATTTATTTATATATTTCATTTTGTTAGCATTACAAGACACATTAAGTGATAACACATGAGGTAATAAAAATATTTGGCATAATGTTAATCATCATCAATTAATGTCAATCATTTCCAAAAGCATATTTTTAAAACAAGACCGTCTACTAGCCAAGAACAAAGTATGATCCTAATATATATTTTTTAAAAAGTTGTGTTTCTTTTTTGCTCAAAATAAATTATTGCGCTGCTGGTTTAAAGATTCAAATCATGTTCTGTAAAAATCATTAGATGCACTGGAAAACTCTTAATTTGCCAAAATACTCAATGATACTGATCTAAGGATTAAGTGATCAGCATTTTTAGCTCTGTGAGGGCAGTTTAGTGTCTCTCTTTTCTGGGGAAAAAAAATTTCCATTCATTAATTTTGAAAGAATCTCAGATATATTTGATGATCGATTAAAGGGCTCAGTACCATAACCAGCTAAGTCATTAATTTTTGATTTTGAGAAAAACACAAACAATACAAATAAGTCATTTTTATAACATGGTTTGGGATTTTAGTTGTAAAGAAGCTGCAATTGTCCGCTTTGGATTGACTTTCAGCATATGAGGAGAAACCTCTATTGTCAGCTCCTACCTCATTTTTTATCATGTATGGACTTAGCAGGTTATGGCACTAAGCCCTTCAATTACACTATAGCAACAAGCTTATAATAAGCAACGCAGACTGAAAGCATGAGTACCTCTGGAGGTACACACACACCTATGGACATATAGACAGATGGTCATACGAGCCATTAAAAATCAGGCCAATGCATTTCTGTATTCTCTGAAGTACAGAGCCTCTCTTCGCTAACATAATTTTAATAAGAGGTCTGACGAGGCAGAGTGTTTTTAATAAATAAAATCCAAAGATTATCTAGTGCATCTATTATCAATCAACACTGAGGGATGTTTAATGAAAAACACACAGACAAACCCTTATAAAAGGGTGCTGAAATGCTGTACGAGTGATAAGCTTTTCCGAATTTTAATAATGTTAATTACCTGCTGAACTATAAATTTGGATTGCATTATTGTAGAATTTCATCAGTAAATTTGCCCGAGCAGTAGTAACGTGCTTAATGGAAAATGTTATTTTCAAGACCTGATGGTATTCGGCTCATTCAAAAACAGAGGAATCACCCAGAGGAATATTCTCCGAAATTGAAACATCGTGCAAATGTCGCCACATGTGGATTATTCTAGCTGAGCCCTACAGTAGGCCACCATATGGAAGTGAGACATTATTTACTGTGCTAAGCCAGAAACCCTCATCAGAGTGGGGTTTATGGACTAATAATCAATTTCTCATGCAGTATGGCAGTGTATGAATGCACTTAAACAGATGGCCGTGTCTCTGTTGGCTGGACAAGATAAAACACGGTCCAGCACAGTTTATCACAGTGCCTGAACAGGGTGTTTTTTATGTTTGATTTAATTAAGACTTTATCCCTTTGGCTCATTCTCAGACACAGCACATGCAAGCAACAAGGCCAGAAGGTAAACATGATGGCTAAAATTTATATTAAAAGCATAAATGATCTGCTATCTGATGGTAGTCACAAGATGTTACTACTTCATTATTTCATTATTATCTGGAGATAAAACATGTTCTTATTCATATCATAATAACTGTGCCTGGAATTGTATAAACATATAATCCTACATGGGCTACACAAGAAATCCCATAATGCAATACTACAAACCCACCAAATCATCTACAATTAAACCTCAGTGATGAACACTCAGTAAGAAAATGCTGCACCGCTTATTTTATCCAGAGCACAAAGCGAAAGCTGAATTTTTAGCATGAGAAATGAGGCACATGCCCTCCTAAGAGGTTGTTTGCTTGGTGACTAAGTGGTTGTCTTGCATAGCAACAGCCTACTGGACAAGAGTAGAGGAAGCTGCTCAAACAGAGCCATTTGGAGATCTATACACACTTGTTTTCATACACATACAGTTTAAAGCTGTGCAATTAGTGTAAATACTGCATCAAAAATATAAATATAAATTTAGTGTAACTTTAAATTCAATGTCAAAATCCCAACTCTTCCGACATGTTGTCTTAAACTGTAGGCGAATAATATTTGGTTGTGATTTACATCACAGAGCAGGGATAGAGGATGCTGATTCATTTTTTTATAACAGTACTGCATGGTGCAGAGTGCCAAGTTTAGATTACTGTTCCCGTCCTAATGTGATATTGTTTCTACAGTATCAGTCTACAGGTACTTAAGAAGTTGGTGTTCCACATAACCTGATTTTAAAGAAATGGGCAATTGATACAAGATTAAAACTTTTTGCAAGGAAATATTTATTTAGCTTTTTTTGGAAGGAGTCTCAAGTAGGAATGGCATGATTCAATGATTTACTCTGGCAGCCATGGCATAATGGTTCGAGTAGTGGCTTTGGGACCAAAACGCTGCTGGTTCAACTCCCGAACCAGCAGAAAAAAATGAGTGGCGGCAGGAGAGTGAGCAGCATCTTCCCTTCCTCTATCTTCATGGCTGAAGTGACCTTAAGCAAGACACCCAACCCCCAACTGCTCTCGGTGCGCTGCAGTGTGTGTGCGTGTGTGTGTGTGTGTGTGTGTGTGTGCTCACTTAGGAAGGTTTAAATGCCTAAGTCAAAGTGCACCTTGTATAATTAGTCCAGTTAAAATAAAATTTTAATAAAAGAAATTGTGATTAAAAATAAATAAATATATATATAAAAGTGTGCATTAGGTTTAGGGTGTTTTTTTTCTAAATCAGTGAATCAGATTTATTAATATATGATTCAATGTAAAAAGTGTAAAGACCCTATACTTTTATTATTTAAACATAAGCAGCGGCAACCACATTACTGTCCTCTCTAGGCAATGCTTGGGTTTCCATGTCACATTTCAGAAGTGCCCCAGAAACTGTTGCCTACCCGCACAGCTAAAAATACCTGCCTGGTCTATTTTTGCAATTTGAATGCCACTCAGGCAATTCTCTTAATATTCCGTGAAAATTTTAGGATGAAACTTCTGAAATTATAGCATTCTTAGCCTTACATTAATGTTAGTGATATTATTAATAGGATACTTTAGACTGGTGACTGAGTAGCCTAGCGCTTGTGGCGATGAATTATTTCTTACATTTATAGGCTGATCTGTTCATAAAATATAAAAAAAAGACCTGCTTATGAAAGGGTGTTTTGAATTTTCACATAGAAACAGCAAAATTGCAGAGTTAAGCCTAGATCACATGTAAGCAATCGAATTCATAGTGGCTCAAATATGAGCGAAGAGCTTCGGAAGCAGTTTGGGCCTTTTTGCTTGTTTTTGGACGGCTCAAGTGACTAGTTCTTGCACATGTCACGCGAATCACAGAAAACAAAGAAAAACCCATGAAATTATGACATGTCACGTAAATCTGCCCCCCCCCCCTTTTTTTATTTTATTTTTTACAAAGAAAAACCCACAAAATGATGCACAGGTCACGTGAATCTGCCCCTTCTATAAAGAGGCGGCTGGCGGGATTTCTGTGCGCCTTTATTTATACTTTTGTTTTCAAAAAAAAAAAATTATCTGCATAACTCCTACATGCAAAATGCCTCTTGCCATCTCACACGTGTTGTGTACATGAAAATATAATATTATTTCTAAATATAAATGGTTGTTCCGGTGTCAAGCTGCTTTTCACAACACACAGAGGAACGCACACCTCAAATCTGCTCCATTTGCACTATGACCTGATTCTTTGGGATGTATTAGGGGGGACATATGGGAAACATATATATATATATAGGCTATGCAGTAGGGCTGTTTTTTTAATTTAATTTTCTATAATAACTAGTTCAACTTGTATTTCCCACATAATCTCTCTTCTGATATAATGCGGGATTTTCCCTTATCAACGCGGGGCAGTAACCTGATCTAGTCTGTTATGCGCATTCAAAATAAATAATAAATCCCCAGGTTTAATTATTAAAAACCTCTAACAGGTAATTATGCTCTAATCTGACATGGGATGAGCACATTGCAGGGAAAAGTAGAGGCTTTTACGTGCAGCTCTATGCTCGTGCAGGCTGTCCCATAAGCCAAAGCTGAGCAGCTCATGCTGGAATACACAACTAATTCAACCGAACCCACTGGACACAAGACAATCAAATGGAGGTTACAACAAAATATACAGAGAAAATAAAAGTGTAAAAAGTCATTAAGAAAGAAAGCACTTGGATTTGTTTTATTCACATTTTAAAGGCAGGTTCAATACAATACATGACACACATCCAGTGCAGGTTCACCAAGTAACGCTAAGAACTGTGGAGCTAAAGGTACCTAGTCATTCAGAGTGTAGTTTACCCACTACACGGAAACGTAAGTAAACCACGCTCAGTACATTTATTCAAAGTTTTAGTATATAATGCTCTGAAACACACGAAAAGCAAACTAAAATGAGATTTGTTGGGTTTTTTTTTTTTTTTTTTTTAATTTTATATTGTGATAATGATGCCGCCTGCTCCTGACGACTGTAACAAACTGTGAGTGTCTGTCGTTTTGATTCAAGCACCACTGATAGCGAATCAATCTGATCACTCGGTTCCTGTGTAGTATAAACAAAAAAATAATAAACTTGCACATGTCAACATTTATTAATTTGCCGAACTGCTTAATTCTACTAGGGTCGCGGTTGACCCTATTACAGCTTGCCAGGTATTTATTAAATTATTTTAAAAAATTTTGCAATAATGTATTAATCCCACAAGGGAAATTATTGCCTCTGCATTTAACCCATCCAAAGTGAGCACACAAACACACGTAAACAGTGAGCATACACACATTCGGAGCAGTGGGCTGCCACACACAGTGGGGTGCCTGGAGAGCAGTTGGGGGTTTGGTGCCTTGCTCAAGGGCACTTCAGCCATGAAGGTGGAGGAAGGGAAGGTG
>JAQMYF010000023.1:35993264-36004030 GCA_030014195.1 Neosilurus mollespiculum | reverse complement strand
TCTCTCTATCGATTTTTTTGGGGGGGGGGGTGTTAACGTCATTTTGTTGTATTTCTAGGACTTTCTTTTGTTCCCACATACTATATGCTACAACAATAATTTGCCTTATACGTGTGTGTGTGTGTGTGTGTGTGTGTGTGTGTGAGAGAGAGAGAGAGAGAGAAAGAGAGAGAGAGAGAGAGAATGTTCACTCAACATTTACTGTATGTTACACATTATTTAATTATATTTGTTTTATTTTATAATAAAAATACTGCTGTAGTCACATGATGTGGAGATAATTTAAAAATCTCTACCTGATGTAGGTGTACTTTCACCACACTAGTGCTGAGAAGCTTAGTTTAACTCAATCGAGCCGATTGAACTATGTCCACCTGATTACACTCTGATTACACCCAGCCCTCAAATAATCTTAACACCACTTTCTGTTTGAGTTTGTCTTAATTTACATGTTGATGTTCATTATGCTCCTTGCTTCTATTCTTGTGTGTTGTGCCTCATTTTAAGAAGTTTGAATCCTTGGGCTCAATATTAATACAAATGAAAGAATAAAGCTGTTTTCTACAGTAGATAGTTTTTTTTGTTACATTCATTACCATTTACAACTTTGTGCCACTGAATAGCTTTACATGATGGACACTATAGTGTCAACTTTAGTGTGAAACAGTAATAATAAAACTTGTCTAACACTGCATTTATTGTCCCTGCCAACCCATAAGCTTCAAGTCCTTAGCAAAGATGATAAATGTATAAAATACCTTCACCATACAGCTCGGAAAATGTAGAAAATAGGCTCTTTATAGTTACTGGTATTATTTACTCACATGCTCATCTTATATGTTCTATAGTATGTGGATGTGAAAAAACTCCCTCATACATGGTAGTGAACACTACAGTACATGGCAGAGAAGCTAAAAGCTCACCATCTTCAAAACTTTAAAAGCTTGTTCGAACCTTCTCCTTTGACCTTGACATTCCAAATTCATCTCTGGTACTCAGGTAGGGTGGTGTCCGCACCAAACAGGTGTGGTGAGTATTTTATTCACAAACAAACCAACAAACAGACCCACAAACACCAAGATTATAAGACCTCCACAAAAACTCAGGAGGTAATGACAGATCATAGTTTTAAACATGAACAGGCTCAGCTTGCATTGCAGGTCCTGATTTATCCATTCACATTTACTATGTAAATAATTTGGCTGAAGGCAGGACATCAGATCCAAGTCTTGCCAGAGGGTTAGAGATAATAGGTCAGAAAGGGGAAAATTATACAAGTTTCATAGATTATTTCTACTTTATATACTTTCTCTTGTTTGATTAGCAGACCGATGCTTGTTTAATGAAAAGTCAATAAAATGTGGAATAGACACAGGCATTTCCTCTCTGGAGTCTGGCACTAGTCAGACAAACAATGAGTTTGAATTGCCTTATTTATAACCATAAACTAATCATGTTAATGGTTAACCATCAGAAGGTAAAATGATTAAAATTTCAGTCAAGCACCATGTCATAGAATAACACACATTAAATACTACCAGTACAATGAATGAAAATACTAGGAACAAACACACACACATCTGTAAAGACCAAAATGGAGCCAGACACAAAGAGATCAGAGAGAAGAAAAGGGGTGGGGGAGAACAATAGTCTTCATCTTAACTCCAACAGCAGCCTCAGGGATGAGCCCTTATAAAAACGGGTCACATACGTCACCATACAGAGCAGTGAGAGCTAATCCTTTATACTGCAGTCACAGTGAGAGTACAGCTGATGGTATGACAAAGGACCAAGTTTGTGAGTTAACAGAGCCCTGTTTCAGTGTGATATGTAGATCAACCAGAGTGCATTAGGAAATTCCTCTCCCATAGAAGGCAGAAAGGAGGAGAAAGGGGATCGGACATGGTGTGTGTGTGTGTGTGTGTGTGTGTGTGTGTGTGTGTGTGTGTGTGCTGGGGGGCTACATTAACTCGCACACTTCAACCATCATTGATCCACTAATGGCTTCTGTTCTGCAGTCAGCTTATACTCGAGGCTCTGTTAAAATGCTCCTGTGTGTCTATTGCCTGGTCTACTGGCTGATCACATGACACTAGGAAAAAAACAGTTTTTCCACAACAAACTAATTTTAACTTACCAGCTTTATTGCTGACTGGAAGAAAAACAATTCTAAGACAAGTTAACCCGATTCATCTGCGTTATCTGAGCCAGTTCTTTGCATATGTATCTACTAATCCTAACTTATTATTATACTGGATGTGGGCAAATATAGTGATATAATACCACTGCATTACTCTGAGAGAATAGAGGACACTCATAAGCAAAGATGAAGCCACAGTGTCATCTAGGAACAAATCTTCTGTGTAAGCACACGTCTTTTGCATGCAGGATAAATGACAACACTATCCTGTGAGTTCATTCATTTTGAGTTACTTTACCCGAGTGCTAGAGCTGGGTGAGCTGGGAGAAATATACCACCCCTTTTTTTTTTCAGGGGATTATAAGCCATGATTTTATCGTTTATCTATCCAATAAACTCTTTAATAAAGAACTCTTAGCAAAAAGCAAATATTGATTTTATTATAATGAAAACAATCAAGCAAGAACACAGTGTATAAAATAATAATAATATTAAAAACTACATCATTTCTATAAATGTTTTTTCTTTTAATACATTAGCCAAGTTGGTGCATTTTCATTTCAGTTTTAATTCAACTAATTAGACTTAAAGCAAAAGCAAAGCAAAAGGTTTTGTTTTTTCTGACCTTAATCTCAGCATGTTGTGTTCTTCAAAGGAACCGAAGTGCAAGAACCATACCAGTGGCTCAGTACATTATAAGCCCGAATTTACTTAAACCGGCTGTTTTTGAATGTTATGATGGACACTGTATCTTTAAAGGGCTTACACACAGTAAGCGTCGTGGCGACGAGCAAGCGTTTAAAGTCGATGAGAGTTAGTGACATGAATTTATGACAAGAAACATTTTCATGAATGAAAAGTGGGTGGGTGCATTGTTAAACCATGCTCAACTTTCAATGACTGACAGGACTACCAATCACAGCAAAATAATACTGACTGATACATGCCACCAGCATCTCCAATTACTGGTGCCAGTCAGATAACAGATGGCAGTTCCCCAAAACATTTGCCATAGGAATCATTCACTGATCATTCACTCATTTGCTGAACCACTTACTCCTACAAGGGTCCCGGGAAGGCTGGAGCCGACACCGGGCAAAGGCAGGGTACATCCTTAATAGTTAGCCAGACCATCACAGGGCCAGCGCACACACACACACAATGGCCAATTTGTAGCAGCTTAGATTAACGTGCATGTCCTCGGACTGTAGGAGGAAACCCACAAAAGCACGAGGACAACTCCACACAGAACAGCCCGAGCATGGGACTCGAACCCAGGACCTTCGGCAGACATGTTATTCACCATGCCACCGTGCTGCCCAAGCATAGAGACTTTTCTGCAATATTTAAGAGGGGGAAAAAAAGATCACATTTTTTGTTTGCAATTTCCCATTGCACATTACTAGTGAATTCAAGTAGTGAGTTGTTACTAGGGTTGTTTCTTGGAATCTAGCAGTCTAATGTTGAATGTTTATGTATTGGTGTCATGCTAAAATGTTCCTAAATAAACTGAGTAGGAAGCACAACCTGAACAAATTCTTGGTTATAATCAGTTTGTCTGAGTGTCTATCGGACAGAACGTGAACTGGATTAGAAAGTAATGTTTGGTTCGATGAACAACATTGGGTGCCCTCTCCGAGCATTTTTCAGCTCAACTGACAAACCAATACATGCAATCTCTCTGTAAAAACAGATCATCATTTTAACCATCTAAGATCTAAGGATCGTCCTATCACCCACTCCTCCTCCTGCTGCTGCTAACTTAAACCTGCCTCGTCAAAAGTGGTTGATTGATTTCCTATAAGATCTCGGATCTGATGATAGCTGCTTCCTCAACACAAGTGGCTACTAAAAAAAAAACTACACACACGTAAACAGTGAGCACGCACACTCGGAGCAGTAGGCTGCCACACATTGTGGCGCCCAGAGAGCAGTTGGGGGTTAGGTGCCTTGCTCAAGGGCACTTCAGCCATGAAGGTGGAGGAAGAGAAGGTACAGCTCACTCCCCCAGCGCCACACATTTTTCCTGCTGGTTCGGGAATCGAACCAGTGACCTTTCAGTCCCAAATCCACTTCTCTAACCATAAGGCCATGGTGGCCCAAGTTCTGTGGATCTTCTACTGAAACTGAACTATAAATAAATAAAACGTTTGTTTAATTAGGAACAAAATGCACTTGTTTGCAAATTGCAGCAGTCTAAGAGGAATAAAACACTATAGGAAGTCTTAAATGATAACCAGGAAGGCAGGCTACATTAATAACAGACCACTTGATCATATGTTTAATGATATAAGAGCTAAAAAGTAGATTTATAAGCATCAGCTTAGTACAAATTCCTGCAACGCTATCATTCTTCACAAATCTGTAAGTATCAGTGTGATTCATTATAAATTCTTAAGGAAACACAAAGCTTCACATTAAAAAATAAAGAAAAGAAAAAAGCTAATTGCAAACTGATGTTTGGCATGCACACACTGAAGAGGCTTCTATACAGCAAATGGAACACTACCGTTTCTCCTGAATGACCTTTTCAGTCGCCCTCCGTTGACACAGTGCAAACAGTCTCCTTATTACCACACTGCATTTTTCAGCTCTCTCTCTGTAAATGTAACTGGAGAAGGCTGTGCCTGTCAGTCTGTCTGTTTGTATTGGAAACTAGAGCTGCCATTTCAGCCAGGGGACAAAAACACAGGACGACTGTACCTCCAGGAGGGGCAAGACTGTAAAACACACCTGCTGATTGAACCACCTTCATAATGTCAGAAAATAAAAAACAGCAAATCATTATGGCAAACAGATAAAACCAAATAATGTGCTTTCAATGTTATGAAGCAAAGCCATTATAGCTGCCTAGGGCTAAAACTACTTATTTATCCAGATAAGATAACTTACACAAGTGCCTGAAAAACAGATTTGCTGATCTAGCACTACAGAGCCAAGTAACATATTACCCTGACTAGACACACTAGACATATAATAAGGACAGACTAATGTCACACACTGTTTATCATATCCCAAAGAGGAAACTGCTAACAATGGTGCATCCCCATTATTCAGTCATTTAATGAAGTGTATGGTCAGTGTTTACAGTACAATATTCACTTCTCCTGAATCAAGGTTTTTAAGAGGATGAGTGTGTAATGTACTTTTAAACAAACGGGGGAGACAGAAAGGCTGAGGGTCGCCGTGTTCGTTAAATTGCATGGCTAATATTATTTCAACAATAATTTTTAATGAAATACTAACATGTAAAACTTACTTCAAAAATAAACAGGATGGAGTCCAGCTCCTCCCGATGAGATTTGTTCCCTGAAAGAGAAATTCAAGTTCAGTTACCAAATATGAAAAATATGAACACTTTGACCTTTTTTAGACAGAAAACTTTAATTAAATACACACAGAATTCTCTATTTTGATTGGTCAGAAGGTGTTGGCGCAATAACACCAGCTCTGACAAAGACAGCTCACAGACCAGAGACTTACAGTATATTATTTATTCGCAGGAGGATGAAGCCTACATCAGCTGACTCAAGGTGAAGGTAGGGAACACCCTGAACAGCTCACCAGTCCATCGCAGGGCCAACACACACACCCATTCACACATACATTCATACCTGGGGCAATTTGGGACAGGCAATTTGCCTAATGTGTATGTCTTTGGCTAGTGGGAGGAAACTGGAGTACCCAGAGGAAACCCACGCAAGCACAGGGAGGACATGCAAACTCCACCCATAAACACCCTCACCGAGCCCAAGATTTGAACCCAGGAACTTCTTGCTGGGTGGCGAACCTGCTAACCACTACCCCACCCTGACACGCTACGGTATATTAGTGTAATTTGAAATGCTTTATCTCTGGAGTATGAGTGAATTCATTCGTATAGTAGATACTCCACACACTAGAAACATAATGAATGAAAGTGCTTTTGTAATTTAAAGGATGACATGGTGAAGTTCTCTGTGAGATAACATTTAATTACTATTTATGGCAGGAGTCTCCGGTGTGTCAGTGCTCTATAATGCAGTACTATGGGATAACATTCAACATCCTGTCTGGTTTGCTTTCTTATTAAAACATCACACTATTCTGGTATTGAGGCTGGTGAAGGAACTACTCTTTATGGCTACATTATATTGCGATAACTGAAATAAACTTTTTTCATGGATCTTTCCTGACATTACATGTGACTGTAAACTGATCCTACGTATAATGTAGCGTTGTTTAAATAGTTATGTTGTTTAAATATGTTATGTTTTACCCATAGTTTGTGTGTTCGTTTATTAGCCAGTTTACACAAACATTTATGTTCAGATTTTCATAAAGTTTCTTCCAGTTGTCAGGCTTTGGAAGAGAAAGAAGACTGCATTAGATTTTAAAGATGATCTGGATCAAATTCTGAACCTAGGATTGTTTTAAAGGACGCTTTAATATTGTGAGACCGGAAAAATTTTGCCATTTTGGTTAATATGGGGATATGGCTGGACTTGGTGGAGGTTTGCACTCTCTGAGTGCTGTTGTTTACAAAGCTTTGAAATGAAAGGAATAAAAAAAATCCAGGTAATAAATCATCTTCAGCTCGGTCTGTCACATACCATCATGTCACTGATTATTTTCTTAATACAGCACTCCCCGCCCTGCTTTCTTCCTTATGGATCAATATGCATGCGTGCAGTGTAATTCAAGCATGCGTGTTTAAAATTAAAATGTTCACAGATTCACACTATTTACAAGTCATTTAAAAACCTGAAATGTAATACTGCATTATATCTATACATGCTTCTTCAACAGGAACATGGTTACAGCTGGAGTGAACAGTATATCTGCACTTTGGATCTATGATATACAATGAATAAATTATCAACATAAAGATTCCGATTTAACTAGAGTTCTGTAGGTTTGCTTTGTAACACAACAACTTGAAAAACAAAAGCATTATTACCTTCAAGTAAGGGAGATCAGGGCTGCTAGCTAGGCTGAGCATATTTCTTGCCATTTATCATAACTCAGCTCTTGTAAACAGACTGAGTACGAGATTGAATAATTCAAAAGCTCACAGTGTTCACTAATGTTTGATACCTTCGTGTCATTTAGAGTGATCAGCAGACTGAGGCAAACAAGAGAGCACTCTATGCAAGATATCTCATGCATTAAACAATAGGCGGATTATGGATGCTTTCAGGAAAAGGGTTTCTCTGTTAAAAACTTCAAAATAAAACCTATGCCATGGTTATGTTACCTACAAAATCTTGCAAACATACAGTTTACTACAGTTGACATACATACTACTCATTCACCAAGCATGAGGTCAGTACAAGGAAATTACAGGACTGTGGCTTTAATGTAGTGAGCAACAGCAAGCTTAATGCACTGAGCTGATGTCTGGAATTTTCTTGTACTGAATGAATTAACAAGATTAATATTTTATTTACTATATGGCAGTTTTGTAATACTACCAAAAAAAGAGGCTGGAAGATCATAGCTGGTAGCCGAAAACCCTGCTGGGAAGAATCAGCTCCCCACACTGACCCTGTTCATGCTGGCCATGAGTGCAGCACAAAAAATGGCCACCAGTGTTCTTTCTCCTGAAAAGTACATACCAAAAACACAGAAAGATGTCCGAGTTCTTGGGCCCATAAGTCCAGCAGGTCCATGTTCTCTTTATTAATTGTTGTTAGGTATTGGTGAAAAGCATTCATGTCACTGGAAGGTTTTTTTTCTGTGTTTTCACTCTTTTGGTTCAGGATAAACTATCATAACTCTTCCTGGCTGTTGTTTCTTCTTCAAACTAGTAGACAGTGGAACTTTCTTGCTGAATGATCGTCGTTCAGCCATGTTAAAAAGATACCAGCAGTGAACACAATGTGATACTTTTTCAAATAAGAAGAAAAGAAAGAAGAAAGAACGGACTGACTTCATTCGAAGTTTGTGTTTTGCCCAAGCGATGGTGGGGTAAGAAAAAAAGTTACTGACTTGTCCATAGTGAGGGATTACAACATGCTCAACAGCCAATCAGATTGTGTGTATCATGGTTGCTGTTTGAAAAAGCTGCATACTATAATTTCTTTTTGTCTTATTAATTTCATGTTTGATGTATTCCATAGAGCTGTTCTGTATTCTTCAAACTCAGCTTCTAGAAACATCAGATCGGAATGATTTGACGCTCCACATCAGATAAAAGCTCTGTAACATGATTCTGAAGTGCGCACTAAACCTTAATGTAAAACGCACCACGCCACATTCACAAGACGTTAACTTAAAGCTTACCTTTTTGTTTCAGGCTACCTTCCAGTGTAACAAAATTTTCATAGAAGATAAAATAAATCTGTGAGCAGTTGGTCTCGAAAAACGTCTTCAGTTCTTGTCGTTCTGTAATATCTGTGGAAATACAAAGGAACACAGTTATGCAAATAGTCGAACGCTGCAAAACATTAAATCAAGTACAATTTATTTATATAATGACCTTTAACAACCTCAAGACAACTGTCACAAAGCAGCTTTACAGAAATACATATGTACAGATGCTCTCATCATGGACATGAATGTCATGGTGACGTTGGGCTTCTAAAGATTTTTCTGAACTGTTCTTTTTTTGGGGCAGAATGATGGTTCAACATACAGCTTTATTAGAAACAAAACAAGCAAGAATTTGTTGCACAGCTATTTATTTATTTTGGGTTTTCTGAGATTAATTCAGGATTAAATTATTCTTAGACCAGCTTGGAATTTTCACCACTGGAGGAACGCTGTATGGTCAAATTAGACAAAGATTGAGGTACTTGGCTGGGGGATGTACAGTGGCAACCAAGCCTCAAAGCAAGACTCTGGGTTCGAGCACCATGGTCATCAAGAGCATTTCTTTTGGGTACTCCAGTTTCCTTCTACAGCACAAAGACACGCACAATCAACTAACTGGCTATTCTGGATTTCCGCCGATGTGTAAATGTGATTGAGAATGCTGGTTTGTCTGTGTTAGCCCTGCAATGGACTTGTGAGCTCTTCAGGGTGCACCTGCCCTTCACCCAGAGGCAGCTGGATCGGCTTCTGCTTCCCCGTGTTCTGATAATAAGTCAATAGATGAACACTTAGCCACAAGGACCAGAGGAATTTTTAGGAAATGACTGAGTGTGATTAAACAAAGGAGTGAAATAATGACTGAGAATTCGTTTGAAACTATCAGCTACATGCTGAAAATCTGTAGGAATTTGGAGGTTTCAAAAGGACAATCACCACAAAAATGATTCAAAGCTGTTTTTAAAGTGGATAACACATTAATTTGGAAAAGCCTTCCCAAAGTCCTAAAATCAGGACTATCAGAAATGCACGGGTTTTGCTTAAACATCTGGTCTGAGCCAAGAAACCATCAAATTTAGCCAAACTCTATTCACCAAGTGTCTGGCCAGGTGAATCCTAACATCAGACGAGCTTATGCCACACTGACTGCAAAATAAATAAAAAAACCCTAATAGTTTGCATGATACCTTTAGCCTTGATTACAGCACGTAATCACTACAGAATCCATATATAGTTCTACTCCATAAAGTCTTCTCCAACACACCCCAAACACTTTCAATAGGACAGAACTGGTGCCAGTTCAAGTGTGAGAATGATTTCTTATGCTCCCTGGACCACTCTTTCACTATTTGAGCCCCAATTTCGTATGGGTTGCATTAGGGAAGCAAAAAGTCCATTGATGGGATAACCTGGTCAATCCGTACATTCAGGTCATCAGCTGATTTCAGTTTAGTGGCACATAATGTTGCTGAGCCTCGACCTGACCAAAAATCAAACGAAGCACAGAAATGTTGTCTGAGCAGGTTCAGTACATGATGAACAATGTTGTACCGCCTGCTATTCTGAACCTGATCAGATTGACAAGATCTGGATTCTCGAGCAGGACACAACCCAGCATGGGTGTGGATGATAACTGCTAAATGTTTAAACAGTACAGAGCGTAAACATCACAAAACCCAAGGACGTGTGTATCTACTTGTGTATTCACAACACCATCTGGCCTCAATAACACTGGATGACTCTAACTATCATCTTCATGATAAAGGCTGAATCTCTCTGAAATAGCTCTGTTAATCATGCTCACAAGCACACAATTTACAGTCAAAGCAAAGGAAGAAAGAACACTGTATTAATTGTCTGTCCCTGATATTAGATGAGAGGTGTTTAATCCTGTGTGGTGAGTAAACTGGTCATTAATCAGTTCCCTCTTGGACAGAGACGTGACTGAAACAGTAGATCTCACAATACATGACAGTTCTACTCGATACGTGTTTATGTTCAGAAGAAAGCCATAGGATTACACTCAGTTCTATGTTTAAAAGGGTTGAACTGGATGTTAAGAGCCCTCCCTCTTCTGTATGGTAAAGTTGGCTGATGTGTTTCTTGCTGTACGAACATGGGATTGGTTCACACCAGTGGATCTGTGTGCAGTGCCTATTTCCATCTTTCCACCACTCTAGAACACACACACGCTTTGAGATTTGCCTTTCAAGGACAAGTTGCCCAATTCCATTTCTACCTGCATGGATATACGACGTGCCCAGAAACCATTGAAGAGCAAACACAAACTACTACATTTCATTGTTTTAGTAGCAAATGTTCAGCATTTAGGAAT